>OX461809.1:38759149-39114149 GCA_949802685.1 Dicyrtomina minuta | reverse complement strand
ACAGACAGACAGACAGACAGACAGACTGACAGACATGGCAAGTTCATATCAGCAGGTAGAGGTGCATGAAGACAGTAGGAATTATTTGGCCTACATAAATCATACCGCCACATGGCGATTTTATATACTTGCATTCGGCTTCATAAACAGTGGCGCATTATTTTAATCGGCAATGTCCAAAATAACTAAACTATTCAACTATAAGTTGCTAAGTTAGGTTGTAGATGATTCCGGATTTTGAGGAAAGGATTTCGAGAAAATGCGCCATAGGCTCATACTCCTTTTTTGGCTTTTCGTAAAGGCCAACATTAAATTAAAGCCTAGTAAATGCCACATTGGATTTCCTAGCATAATATTTTTAGGACATCGAGTTAGTAAGGAAGGTGTCTCAATTGATGCCGATCGTAATAAAACCTTTGTTGAATACCCTTACCCTACAGATACGACTGAAATTCGTCGTTTTATCGGGATTTCCAATTTTTTCGGCGTATGATTCATGGCTATTCTCGGTTAGCCCCACCCTTATACCAATTACTCATGAAAAATGTGCCATTCGTCTTCAATGCGTCCTGCCGTGAGGCAGTGGATAAAATTAAGTCGGCAATTACTAACGCTCGAGTACTTGCGTTTCCCGATGAAACTGCACAGCTTGAATTATGGACAAACGCCTCTGAATTTTAAATTGCGGGTTGTTTCGTCCGGAAAGCAGCAAAGCTCCGTCGGCCCTTTGGTTTTGCTTCACATACGCTGACCACGGCCGAAAGAAAATGGTCTGTGACCGACAAGGAATGCTATGCTATAATTTTTTTCTTGCAAAAATTTTGAAATTTTGTTTTGGGAAGGAAGGTGCATATATACAACGACCCCTCACCCCTCACGTCCATAGTACATACATCTGAATGTAATAGCCGCCTAATTCGCTGGAGCTTGAAGCTCAGTGAATACGACTTGAAAATTTACTATGTCGCTGGTAAATGCAATAAGATGGCAGATGGTTTAAGTCGTCCTCCGAGAAACTGCTATGCCTGTACTGAAAATTCATTCCATTCATATTAGGTCTCTCTACGATGCAGGCTTTATAAAAAGATGCGATCGTATCAAGGCCGACCTCATCCGACTAAAAACTTTGCAGCTTCACGAGAAGCGCATCAGTAAAATTCTAATTTCCTTACATAAGGATATTGACAATAAATTTCTAGGATACAATAAGTATAGGAAAAATTCCCAACCTAATCTTGACTCCGGCATATTAGAAAGGCTATCCGGTAAACCTTAAGAAAAAATTATGGGTCAGCGTTCTGACCAAAGATTTAGCTCGTCAGGCTATAAAATATTTGCATGATAAATCGCATTTAGGCCACGAAAAGATTTATGCAGCTCTACGGGAAGAATATCGGTTCTTCTGGATGCATAAAATCGTGATGGACGTGTGTCGCTCTTGTGACACATGTCAGAGGCATTTTATTCAGCGAAAACGGCGATCTGGTTCTCTTCATGTAATGATTACGCCCCAATTGCCGTATGCCAAAATGTCGATTGATTATTTTGGTCCGTTAACCGTACCTCAGCAGGTAACTAAAAACATTTTAGCATGCATCGATCAAGTCGCGTTCGAAATAAAATCCGTGAAAAGTATTTTCTCCTGTAAAAACTTTAAAAGTACGTAGACACTGTAAAATAATGTAAATGATTTTGAATGTAGAAATCAAAAATTAAAAAACGTAGAAGGTTAAATTTGTGTGAGTATTTTCTTGTGTATAGTTTATAGAGAATCTCCACAGTTCGATGAAGACGAAGAGGAACATGATAAAAACGAAATCATCCTAGAGATTATGCTGCACGCTGAAGATGTATATATGCACAAAAGATACTCTGGATTTCTTAAAAAGTGGCGAGAACACACCGACGAAAATAAAAAGAAAATTGGATGGTTTGAAAAGGATCGCCGTGATCTTTTTGAGGGTCGTGTTCGTTACCTTAAGATCCAGTTGTGTGCGATACAATTCGAACCCAGAGATTATATTAAATTCCGTCTCACGGAGCCGTTGGCCGTTGTATGTCCACAAATCAAGCGTAAAAGTGTGAAAGATCTTCCGGAGAATCCGAAATATTTAAAACTTTATTCAGTTGAATGTGGTAGTACTGCGACAGAGGTTAAACTGTGTCCACCTCTGGTCGTAGCTCTAGCTAAATGGAAAGTAGTAAAAATTTGAATGGCCTATTTCACCGATCAATAGTAGACTTATTCGAAAGCGAGTAGGCGTCTACGAAAATTTTACCCCAGAGGGAAATTAACGTCGTGTATTTTTGAGCCACAGCCTTCCGCTGATTGGCTGAGCCAAAAGAATTTTGTAAATCTTGACGTTTGTATTCTGTTATGTGCCAGTAGGTACTTCTGTTTTGTAGTGTTATTTGTATGTACCATGACAGGTACTTTTGACTTAGCATAGTTTGTATTGCCAAGTACCTAGAGAGTATTTGTGCATTTACTGTAGTAACTTAGAATACGTATTATTTTTTTTCGCCCAAATAACGTTCTGAGGGCATTTAACTTTGTGACCGTAGAATTAGAAATTTTATAAACACTCATCAGCAAGTGGATTGTTCGAATTATTATTTCCTACCATAAATCGATCTCTGTGAATATAGACTTTTTTTTGTTGACATATAATTTAATCGTTTAATTTTCGTATTGAGGCAAATCATGTTCTCGTACCTCTTTTCATGTAATTTCATTAAAATATTATATTAATCCATTTGCTGTTTTGGTGGATCAGGAGTTATTTTCGTAATAAAAGTGAACGTAGGAAAAACTAAATGAATGCGTGTACTGTTTCTTCCGCATCAAATTATTTTACTTTACCCGTTTCCAGTTGATATTACCCGTTCGGACGTCGAGCGCGGACGTCGATTCTTAGAAGAGGATTTGAAAGAAGAATTATCGACAGCCTCTAGGAAACTTTATCGAAGCAGATCGAGAAGGATCCGTATGGCACGCGACTCGTGCGTCAGAATTTAAGTGAGAGGGAAAAGACTCCCAGACTGCCACAGAATAAATGTAGGGAACAAAGGAAGAAGCGTCCTTCTGAGTTTTCCTCAAGACTGAGATTTTCCATTCCCAGTCAGTCGGAGTTTAATTGGCAGTAGCAGCAGTCGAAATTATATTGATCGTAGAAATTTTCTGTTTCATTTTGTAAAATCTTTTGAAAAAGATATTCGTTTTATAGATCGTTTTTTACTTTCGTTTTGTTAACTTTTTGTCAAAAGTAGTTATATTTAATTTTCAAGTTTTCTTATAATAAAACAGCTCGTAGATTTTAAATTGGTCGTAGGTCATAACCGTAAAGATTCTCCGTTTACTGAGTGTTTGTATCCGGCTCTCAACCCAGTATCCAGAAAGACCGAATTCTGACTCGAGTACGTCCATCTGGTATCGTATCATTTAAATCATTATTTGTTGTAAATTATAGTGGACAAAATCAAATCAATTTAATTAAAACATTTAGCTTTTCGTTTTTTTATTTCCTAAAAGTATATTATTCGTATTATTCAGTTAGGTACATTTTTGTTTCGGGATAACATTCCTATTTTCCTTTTCCGTAAAATAAATTCATAATCGTATACGTAAATTAACAATATTAACTTTTGTATCTACGTGCTTACAATTTATTGCATCCGTGTATTTACTTGTACTTAATTATATTAATTCGTATTACATCATTTTATATATATATAAGTTCATAAAATCATTTGTTCGAATTTTCATTTATCAGTGCATTTAGTTAAAGTGCTCACCAACCCACCACCCATTTAAATAGTTAATATTTCATTTACAGGGTCTTAATTGTTTTCATATTCCCCATATTCACAACGACCTCTCATTTAGCCAAAAGGTTATTTATTATTTGAGAAAGTAGGGTTTTAGCACTTTGGCATCTAACCCTGCAATAAATAGTAAATATTTCCAGAAAGAAGGAAATCTTTTAGAGCCCCCTGATTCTACTTTCTCAATTTAAAGATGAAGCAACTATATTCAAAAAGTGCATAAGCTATCTTTATTAATATTTTGATTTTGGAAAAAAATCAGTGTTGAGGAAAATGCGAATATTAAACCCGGAAAATTCGGAATTTCTAATTTAACACAATAAACTCATAAAGTTAGCAAAAATAATAAAAATTAAAGTTATTAAAGATGAGATCTACAATGATTACAGTGCATTGAAGGTGGCATTTCCATTGCTAAAAAAACAACATGGAATTACAAGAAAATGGACAGAATTTTGTTCTAAAGTAGAAGCCGCTGAGCTTTTTAAAGTAGTTTCGTTTGTTCTTTTAATTCCAGTGAGTAATGCGTGCGCTGAGCGCGTATTTAGTCATATGAAATCATCCTGGAGAGATGAAAGGAGCCTAATGCTACTTGATGTTGTGAAAGCTGAGCTTCAAATAAGGCAATTTACAATTTATCATGTGTTGAATTTTACAATTTCCTTATATTGCCCTAAAACAAAGACATGTTAAAAAAAGGAAAAAGTTCTGAAAAATATCAACCCAGAAATATTAAATTACTTATCCATAATGATGAGTAAAAGACTGAAATGTGTAGATATTTGGTTCTAGTAAAAGAGCTTGTAATTAAGCTGATTATGGGGTATACGGACAAAGTCTCTTTGGATATTGTCCCCCCGACCATTGTCCCAATCGTCATTTACCTCCAGGATACTCTCCTTCCAATGAGAAACAGCGGACGTTTTCCTCCAAGCCAATAAATTCAACCGCTAAGTAAGTAAATGCTTTCTTGTTATATTTCACACAGCGAATAAATACACTGATTTTTGGGAACAGTCATTTATAATATATATCTAAGACTACTTAAGTAAAGTTATTATAGTTAAATATAAATATTATTACGATTGTTACTAAGCCATTTGCTTAACTTAAATCAAAATTTCTTTAGTTTTTTTTGTTTATGAATACCCACAGGTGCTGCATTCCAAATAGATACAGCTCTATACTGATAAGAAGTATGGTAGAACGATGATTTTCGTTAAACATAAAGTTAAAAATTATTTCTTAGTGATTTTTTTCTAGTGTCTAACACTTCAGAAATACAATCAAGTTTCTCATTTTGCCTAATAAAAGTACGTGTGGATGACAATGTAACATATATAATTCGTTTAAAAATAGTTAACAAACTATAAATCTCATACAACTTACATAAATCAACATTAACCTCTATATGTTGCCTATGGAACCCAAGCTGCCTGTTTGCCATCATATAAAATAGTAATTCATTAAAAGTATACACTTTGGATAGTGGTCAAGAGTACTTTGGCATTTATCAAGCAATAGCGTAGGTGCACTAGCCCAGATAGGAAGACCATAGTCAATATGGAAATAAACTAGCGATTTAAATACAGTGCACAAAAGTCTAGGGTCTATAAACCTTTTATAATTCACAATTCGAGCACATTTAAAAGCAACTTTTTGTATAACAGAAATACAATGAGAGTCAAATTTTAAATTACAGTCAAATATTATCCCTAAATATTTAAATGAGGAGACTTTACCAATATTATTATTATTACAAGAAATAGTACCAAATTGACATTGGCACATATTCCTATTATTATAAAAAACCATAAAAACCGTTTTTGTACAATTCATCAGCATAAGGTTTTCTAAACACCACGTATTATTATTGTTATTTACAATTCCAAGACTAACCTTAAGCAGGTCTTAAGGTTAAGCATGCCCTACGTCATCAGCATACAATCATATCATATCAGTTTATTCAAGTGTAAAGTATTAGCGATCCGTTCATTTCAATAACGACACTGTAAGTCTACTTACAATAAATCCAAAGAATAAAAATATAATAAAATAAATGTTTTCCCCTTAAAACTACAGGTTACTACAAGTACTACATCCTTACACGCTAGTATGTTAAAACTAAGACACTCATAAACTAACTGCATTATGCAACCTAATGCTACTATTGTAGAAAATCAACTTCCACTCTTTGCTTAATAATGTGTTGCCTAGCTTTAATAACGAATTTAGAGTAAACACTGATTTTCTGATTTTCTGAAGAAAGGCTGTTCCAAACTTGTTACAATGCCGGTAACTAAAGCATATCACAAATATCATCAAAAAATAATATAAATAAAACAGAGCCCAATACACTGCCCTGTGGTACACCAACATTTAAATCATAAGGTTAAAAAATAAAGGTACCTAATTTAACTCTAAACGTTTGACTAGAAAGGTTGCTACAGAGAATTCTAATTAGGTAGAAAAATTAATTGTATCTCGATTTCAATTTTTCCAGAAACTTTACATGAATGACGGAATCAAATGCCTTTTTGAGGTCCACAAACAGCACAGCAGTAAATAATTTAGCCTCAATAGCCTTAAATATCTGATCTGTTGAATTGACTAAAGCATGAAAAGTTGATTTGCCTTTCCTTAACCCGAATTGAAATTTAAATAGGAGTTTGTACTCTATAGGATATAACAACCTTAAAAAGTGTTGCTAGAAAAGGAAGAATTGAAATCTGCCGATATGGTATTAAAGAGTGCCTATTAACATTAGGTTTCAAGATCGTAGTTGCGACCGCCTCCTTTCAGTCATTAGGAAATTCTCTAGTATTTAGTGCATAATTAAACAGCTTTACAAGGATAGAGGTATATGCAGTCAAACCTAGCTTTATAATTTTAGTCGGAATTTTGTTAAACCCAGCTGTTAAGCTGCCCTTCGTAGCTTTAACCAACTCAATAATCTTCTCTGCTGTGACAAGTAAGAAATCAATATCAGGGTCAGTCTTTAAAGACTTAGCAAATTCACTAATCTTTACATTATTTTTTGAATTGTTTAGTACAAATGCATTTGCTAAAGCATCACAAATATCACTATAAATAGACAGGAAACCTTGCTCTCCTTTAATTTCTGTTATTTTAGTGGTTTAAACATTGTTAATTATCAGCAATTTGAATGCACTCCACAATTCTTCAAATTCCTTACAAGTATCAAGTTTAGCTTTAAAATATTGGACTTTAGCTTTCCGGACTATATAGGTAACAAAATTCCTATGCTTTTTGTATGTAACCCAGTTAGTTTTATGTAACACAGCTACCTTTTCTAAATGGTTTTTTCTATAAATGAGCTTCTTGATTACAGCCGTCACTCACGGCACTTGTCTAAGCCTAATAGTATGACTAACAATCGGAAGTCGACTTTTAACAATGCAGTAAGTCAGAGATTTGAATACATGCAGTAGTTCAATAACACTCTGAAAGCTATTCATATTACAATATTGCGTCTTAACTATTTCAGATTCCAAATCTTCAACATTTAAATTACGATAGTTTCTAGTTTTAATTACAAATAGTGCAATAAACTGTCTATTTTTCTTTTTAACAACATAAACAATATCATAGTCTAAAAGTCCACATTGTAAAACACCAATTTTGTTAACGTTTCGCAAACTACTAGCATATATATGATCAATCAGTGTTCTGGTTTTGATTGTAACTTTCGTTGGAAATTTGACTAACTGTTGCAAGTTTATACTAGCTGCAAATTGTTCCAGCGATTTGGACTCAACGTCATGCTGCGGTAAATCAACATTAAAATCCCCAAAAATAAATAATTCCCCAGAAACATTGCATGCATAATTACACACACTACATATTTCTTTAAATAGTACATTATCCAAACTTAAGTAGCCTGAAGATCTATATTGATTGACAATAACTATAGGCTTAGTATTTTTTAGCCTTATATTTATTAACAGGACCTTAGTAGTAGTCTCAATATCAGTAACCAAATCTGAGTGCAAGCTACTTTTAACATACGTAACCAATCCGCCACCATTCCCGGCTCTATCATTTCTATAAACATAGTAGTTTTTAATAGCAATCTCATTGTCTTCTATGTGAGTATTTAACCATGTCTCAGATACACACATTACATCTACATTAAAATGAAACATGAGAATAGATAACTTATCCTTCTTCAATCGTAAGCTACAAATATTAATATGCATAATTACCATACTTTTGAGTAGGCATGCTATTTCAAATGAATTCAACAGAGGTTCATAGTTATTATTAGTAGGCAAGAAGAAGGAATCATTATTATTACCGAGAAAACTCAAAAGTCAATATCAGAGATAGTAAGCTGACTGGTACACAATGAGCATATCCAGGTGTTAAAAATAGAGAACGATTTGTATTCTGAACTTTTCAGGCTAAGTTTCAAACAGTTTGTATTATGATTTACGGAATTACATTTGATACATCTAATTGCAAGTTTTCTCGCATCAGCTTTACAACATATTTGACAAATTTCACCTATTTCTGAAAAACAATAATAATAATAATTTATTTATTTCGTCGATTTAACCTGAGCCCATACAACATTCATTATTTAAAGATTGATTATTCGAGATAAATTAATCCTTTGTTTAAAATATGTTAGTAAAATAATGCATTAATTAATAGGTAATGCGATTTCACGTCGAATAATTGCTGGTTTTTTCGTACCTATACAGATAGAGCATAAAACAATGAAAGCATTGGATTAAGCAATTTTTAACCTTTCATTGTACTAAGTGAGAATTACAAAAAATTACTAAAAGGGGTTGCGCTAATACTATTCTAGCTATTTGCGGTAATTAAATAGGTGATAGGAATTAGTGTATAAATATGATAGTATTCGTCAGATTATATTCTTTAGGAAAGGAAAGGAAGGTAGTTTGTCCTCTGATAGGTCGTCAGCTCATCCTTCTTCGGTACCTTTGTAGTAGAAGTTTCTAATCCTCAAGGCTTTATCCCAGAAATTGAAATGTTGTTTAAATCCTTTTGCATCTTTTGAGATATACATTCTTATATCTTATGTACATATGTCAAAAACATAGATATTACAATATACCTTATTATCACAAGTGAGAAATATATGTGATATAAATACTAAAGTAAACCAATTCAAGCAAAATAATTTAGCAATATGTCAGACTTTGCCGCAAGATGGGGAATAAAATCTAGAAATATGTAACCCGGGAGGACAGTACAGGATAATTTGAACCCAGTGTGGATCTTAGGTCCATCTGAGATATTGCACCGAGCGTGAATTGAACCTTCATCATGCCTCTAAGAAACAGGGGTTCTCATCGCTTGGCCAGAGGGTTTGAGTTATAAAAGTCTATTTTCTTTCCTATTACTTACTATGCCTATCTAAATTTGACTCGCTTAATAATAGTATGAAGTCAACATTGATAATATTCCATGTTAAAAGTACTAGACTTATAGAGATAGCGTCAGACAATAAAATAAAGTAAAATAATAACAATAAGAATATAAATATTAATAGTGATACGGTATCATGATTGATGAGATGCGGTGTCCACACAGGATCAGAATCAATATTAAAGGTTGGTGTCACTGCACTTTCATGTTGTCCAAATTCCTGAATCTCACCCAAGCACGCAATGTTCTCGCTTGAATTTTTCAGTAACTTGAACGTTAAAAACAGCTTATAAGGACACAAGTATCACAGAATAAGTAAAAACCCTGCCGGCAGCAGCAATCCACAGAAATAGTTTTACGGGATTTTTCGTCCATCCCAGCGCCGCAGCAACGGTAAGGTAGGAATACATGATGTATACCCAAATGGAATGATAGCAGGGCAGGGAAATAAAACTGAGCAATAAGGCTACACTCAGGTGAAAAATGGGCCAGGCCCTAGCAAGAACCACTCTGCACAGCAGTCAGAGTAGAAGTAGCAGTAGTATGTGGTAGCTCACTATCGTGTGAAGGTATGGACTAGAATAAAATAACGCAAATGTTGTAAGCAAGACGACTAGGAGGTATTGATATTAAGTGATTTGTCATGATTTGCTTACTGATTACAACAAAAATTGAAATGTCCACAATCTACAAATCAGGTTAAATTTTTACAATTTCAGATTTTAAGGTATTTTTTGATTAATATTCTTTGTGAGAAGTTTCTTTGTTAGGGTAATAGAGTAAAGTACGGTGTGCATAAATTATTTTTAGTTACTTTCTTTTTATGTTCTACTTTTTCCATTCTATAACTATCTATATCTCCTACACTTTTCAATGTACAGTTATTTTGCATTTCCAATCACTGCAAGCTTGCGGTGTAATAGATTATATTTTGCATTAGATTCGTGAGATAATATACATTGAACGATAATCAAATAAAAGCACATTTTTTTATTAACCTGCATTGCATAAACCATCACCTAATCTTACAACATCGTGAACTTCAGCAACCTAAAAATAAGAGTTTGGGGGGAAAACGTCCGCTGTTGCTTATTGGGGAAAAAGTGTCCAGGGAAAAAATGACCAGGGGGACAATAGTCGGGGGTAAAATGTCCGGGGCATAATGTCCAGGAAGACTTTGCCCTACAACCGATTAAGGTGGTAGCAGAAGTAAATTTAAAAAGCAAAGTTTACTGTATGTGGATTATTTATTAACTTGTATAGACTTAGGGTGTCGGTGATGAAAAAAACAGAAATTTTATCGCTGTTACACTTGAATAAATTGAATTGAATTGAAGTAAGTCCAAATTGCAACCATAACAATGACGTCTCTACCCATTCTAGTTGTCCTGCTTAACAATACCGACAGAGGTTTAAATTAGGGCATATTTTTGCCCTGACTGTGAATATTATTTATTAAAATGCATTTTTATGATTCATATTATTTACGAATGGTTTTATCAATGTCTCTCTCAATTTTGACCCTAATAGTTAAATTCCTCTTTTAAAATTGAATTCAACTTTTCCTATGTTGTCGTGCTCTTGAATTAAGTTTATTTGCCTTGATAATGTAAATATGTTTACTGTCTTTCCCTGTAGTTGAAGGCTGCGGTCTTCAAGATTCACGTGTCTAAGTTTGCAGTATTTCTCATATTTGTCTTCTTAGGTCAGCTCATGTCCGTTTTCCTCTGGCGTCCATTTAGTTTCTTTCTTGTTACTTTAGTTGTTAGGGTGTTGAAAATTTGCCTTAAACTGTATTTCTGTACTTGGTCCTGTGAGTGTCAACTTGTTAGCTTGAGTGCTTAGCCTTAACATAAAGTTCCTTTAACTTTATTAATTAGGTTTAATAATATTTGTTTTATTGATGCAGATTCTTACACAATATTTAAACAAAAAATACTATCGACAACATTTATGTCTATATTTGTTATGAATTTAAATACCTTATTTACCTTGTGCGTCTTGCACTTTAAGTTTAACATAGACATAATTTTATTGCATTTCCTTTATAATTTTTTTTCTCGGCGCACCTGGTAACTTGGCAACCTGTGCAATTATTATATGCTATTTCTAAAGCATTAATTTATTCCCTGCCTAATGTCTCTATAGATTATTTATATGTATGTTTAATTCTGTAGCTCCTGTATCTAATAAGTTAAATACTACTTAGCGATTAAAACCTCTTTTAAAGTACTTCTATTAAAAGATAAACGCACAATATACGTATTGTTCCTGCACTTGAACTGAGATTTTTGAACTGTTTTGTTTATTTTTACGATCACGTTTAATAGAGAGCGACTGGCAAGAAAACGATATCCTAAAGCATACAAAAATCTCGTAAATATACCACTCTACCACATTGCATTACATAAAATTATATTTACGCTTCCTAGGACCATCTGTCGTCTATTTATTAATCAGGTAACACATGTTTATATTAACTAATTAATTGTTAATTACTGACAGTTCAGCTGTTTAGAAACTTAGTGATAGTTGCATGCTAATTCTGATTGTTATGTAAGATACTATGTGAACCTATATCTATACCACTAACTTAACTATTTAACCTAGCTATTAAATATGGTGTGTATCATGACTGCTGTAAATATACTATTGTAGTTTCTATATACAAAGATAAAGGTCTTAGATCAGATTTCGACAGGTATTGGCCTATCTCTGTATTACTGTTTGTAGCAAAAAAATTTTACAAGATAATATAACGAACTGTATAGGCATTTAAATGACAATAATCAAATATCTATCTGTCAGCATGGCTTTAGAGATAATTTTTCTACAGTTAGTGCATTGACACAATTGACAAGTCTTCATGTGAATCTAGTGTGCCACTAAAGTCTATGACGAGTAGTGAGGGGGGTACTAAAGTTGTGGGCTCGTTGAATAGGGGTGAGGAGAAAGGGCTGGAAGTTGTAACCAACGGGGTAAATGACCTGAATCTTAAGGACAAGAAGAAAGGGTTTAAGTTGGCTTTTAGGCAGTGGCTGGTAAGCGGGACAATTAAGGGAATACTCCTACAACATCTAAGAAAGGAGGGGTGTCAGCTGTTAGAAATCTTAAATCAGCTGTTCGCTCCTCTGCAAGTTCGACGGCGGTTGCACCTATTGTTCTGACTGCTGCTCAGGTCAGGGAAGCCCACCAGAATAGAAGGAAGGAAGAGAAAAGGAAGAGGAAGATGGTGAAAGCCGTGGGTGGTGGATCGGCTAAGAGTAGTGCTACAACTGATCTAACTAGTTCTTGGGGCTTTTCTGTAGGGGTAGCTCATAAGAAACCCTTTAGAGAAAGGGATATGACTGTGCAGAAGGGGCAAAATGTGCATGCTACTGATGAGCCACTTGTTCAGAAGGTAATGGAGAAGGGTACAGAAGTGTCGCGATTGATGGATGGGTTTGGTTGTCCGGTGCCGCCAAAAAATTTGAACTTAGTTCTTATTGGTTTGAATGGCATGCTTGATGATCAGAGTGTATCGAAGGAGATGTTTGCTCATTTTAAATAGGAGATGTTGGCAAAAGTAAAAGTAGTGGATTCTGAAAGAATTGGGTGCTGCCGGTTCAATAAAATCTACTCGGTGCAAGGGCGGATTCGTATACATGGCAAAAATCCGGCGGCTTGTAAGTGGGCTAGTGCTGCTTGCGAATGCATTGTGTTGAGTACTGTCGGAAAAGAAAAGAAGTTCTTTCCTACTGCGGTACCTGTAGTCAAAGAATGAAAACAGAAGTATAGAATGAAAGAAGAGGGACAAGGATCTGGGAGGAGCATGCTTAATGCCTTTTTGGAGTTCCTTGTTCTTGTAAGAGATCGAAATCGGAGGTAAGTTACGTCGTCATGGTGGCCAGTTTCCTAAAGTCTGATTACCAAGGGAGAACAGCCCTTTTAAGTCTGGCATCTAAAAATGTACGTAGACTCTGAGAGGTTCCTGTCTGCCCTTGGTTTCCGGCTTCACTTAAGCCTTGATATAGGTCTTTTTGAGGCTGATGGTAGATCAGGTGTAGCGAGCGGGGATGCTTAAGGTATGAACCAACACATCGGGTCGTTACAACAATCTGGTGAAGTCTCTTCCGTGGCTTTATCCAATATTGATCTAACCTAAATTAATATGCACTACTCCAAATTGGGGGCCATGAGCTTATACTGTCCACGCAATAGAGTGTTGCCACACGAACATCACCTAAATGCCATAACTGCCCGTAATCGTCCGATTTTCTCTCATATTTGTCTTATTCAGAAACTGTACTGCTACCAAAGAGTTGTGAAGGGTCTAGGTAAAGATGATAAACTCGTTTTTTCTGACTTGCATGCTACTACGCGTGCATGTGTTTTTTTATTTTGTATGAATGTAAAAGCTCATTTGCTTGTAGTGTTCACGAACAGAGACGTAGTTTCTCTCTGTTGTAAAGTGGTTAGGTAAGGGTCCGATGGTCTTTGCCTCTGTTTTTATTTTTCAAGTTTATCATATGGACCAATTTTGAAAATTTGAAAATTCGTTTTTGGCGCCAGAACGCAATTTGCACCGATATAATTATATACGTTGTAATGACCCCACCTCGTAGTACACGATCCGATAGCGTTTGCTTTATTTCAGATTTTACAGTTGGGAAATGTCTCATGTAAGTCCTTAAAATATTCAAAGTCTTTTGCAAGACTAAAATATTTTAAGTCTTTTGCGCACAGCCCTTACTTACCTACTTGAGTGTTTTTGTGATCTAAGACACTTTTCATCTTGGTCTTTAGCAAAGATAGTAAACTATGAAAACTGCTAAGTCTTTGAGTCAACCCTAACTTGGAACTTCACTTGACTCAACTCTTGCAGCTCACGCCTCAAGAACTCAAGAACACAGATTGGCTCCTCTCCTCTCCTCTCCTCTCCTCTCCTCTCCTCTTCTCCTCTCTCCTTTCCTCCCCTCTCCTCTCCTTTCTCATTTATGTGTGTAGATGGATTGGATAGGATATGTAACAGCATCCTACTCATTTTAAAGTGAGAAACATCAGATTCTAACAAGTGCCAAAGTAGACTCATCGACCCCAATGATGACGTCATGTATGCACGCTCCCTGTTTGCTTAAAATGTGAGCTGGTGTAGTATTTTGGGGGTAAAATTTAATGTAAAATGACATTTGTTGAATTTTATCGATACCTTAAAACTCTGGTGAATTTGAAAATTGTGACCCTTAGGTGCCTTAATTTTCCCATATAAATTTGCATGTATAAATTAGAGTTTTCAATTTTCGACAAACTTTTCAAAATGTCCCGCGCTTTAGTTGCCTAGCAACCCAAAATGCTTTTGAGTTTCTATGCTGGCTGAAGCGTCTAGGGTTGGTAGAAGACTTTTTGGTAACATTTGGCCCATTCCAGTGTTACACCTGAAAACGTTCTCAAGTAAGTACGTTGAATTTTACTTATACTATTGTAATATCAATCAAAAGTAAATACTAGTTCCATACTCCATAGAAATTGGTAATGGGTAAGTAAAAAGCATGATACGATGATATTAACGGTCCACGGTGATCCAGTTTAAATATATTAAAAATTTTGTAAACGTTTAAATGCAAAAGACTAGATGCTTGTACTAGTGTCATTAAAATTCACTATTACTTATTTGGTCTTGAATTTTTAATCGAATTGGCTGATAATAAATCAAAAATTCAAATAACATTATTAACAAAATAATTCAAAAGGACTAAATAATTTTCTGTTTACTAAAATACTTTTATTTGTATCTGTACACATTGCAATAATAACGTTTAAAAAATTGAAATTAAAAACTAATGTAAGTCAAGTTACACTAAAAATTAAAACTTAATTTAATCACAATTAAAACAAATGTATGTTTAGATTAGTATATGTATGTATGTATGTTAGAAGCATCGTACTTTCAGGCCAAAGCCTATTGCACACTTCGAAACAATTTAATCTACTGCTTACTCTTTAGAGATACACTATACACAGACTAGTCCGAGTGTACTCTTTGAGTATTGCAGACTTGTATATTATACTTAAACTTACTAAGGAAGTTATACATATTGCTTACAGCCTGTCTTACAGCCCGCGGTTTGAGACACGATATTTAAGCTCCTAGTTAAGGAGACATGAGTAACTGTTTATTTTACAAGGCCTACAGAGTCCAGAAGCAGTATCAGTTACCGTGGAGTGTCAGATCCACAGCAAAGGAATACGCTCTATGCCTCTTCTCACCTTGCTTAAGTATGAGGCTGTTTTCTATGAGACGACCTCTGACAGTGCTATATCGAATTGAGGAAGAGAAGACATCTAGTGATCGGACAGGTTCTAGTGACGCACCACGAGTTAAGCACAAGGGACTTTATTACTGCCTCATTAAGACTCGGCTTCGTCCCCGTCGAAGTGCTTACCCATGGAGCTCGTGCCTCCACTCACAGATGTCCATAGCCACATCATGTAGCCACTTTTTACTTCCCTGTCTATTCCACACTATTGCATCTATTTCCTCTCTTCTCAGCACATAAGAGAGCCAGCAGAAAACATCCACGTAAAGAACTGGTGGATTAGAGTATCTCGCATGCAAAATGTATGTATGGCTACATATGCTTTTTGCTCCTTGAAAACTCCTATCTCGACATGCACCGTGCACTACTGAGCCCACTAGCCTTCCTGACTAAATAATATTCTGTTTGCTGAAATACTTTTATTTGTATCTGTACACATTGCAATAATAACGTTTAAAAAATTGAAATTAAAAACTAATGTAAGTCAAGTTACACTACGAAATAAAACCTATTAAAATTAAATCGCAATTAAAAAAAATACGGTTAATATATTTGTTTGTAAAAAGAGTGAAACATTATATTATGACAAAAACAAACAGTGAATAACTTTGTGGTGTTAGTTGAAAAGTTAAAACACTATTTGGACACTGATTTTAACGTTTCACAGCTAACTCTGATGACAGTTGCTCCTAGCTGATATGCCTGTTACTGCTATTTCAAATAGTTGTGTTTTAAAACATAGAAATATGCTACTTCAACTACTGATGAGTTACTATACATGTGTTACTTTCATATACATATGTTTTTAATGATCTGCGTTCTAAGTGTGTAAGAATGTGCAGGAACTTTAAAATGTTTTATTTGTAATAAAATAGTACTTGTAGTAACACATTTTCGACCAAGATTTGCTACAATGAGGCGATCAAAAACTAGTTACGTTTTTGAATATTTTGAAAATTACTAACTGTTGACTAACTGGTAAGTCAAAATGCAAGGAACGGTAGCTTGCTTAAAACGATTTATGACACAAGCAGGTATCCAGACCGCCCTTCCATTCTTATTCATATGTATGTATAATTGCCTCTGAACCAAGGTAGGTAGGTACGTTTGCCGTACGTGTTACTTTTAACGCATTTAGTGCATATAAGTAGTATACAAAAATAAATGCTAGGAGCGTTCACAAATGATGGCATCACATGTGATGCATTTTTTAACCCACCAAATCCTTGTCACTAAACATAATGCAAATGGAAAATTTTGATATCTACCTACCTACAGGAACCAAAACATCATTTGTAAAGGCTGGCCTATCGAAATACTTTTTAAACTATAGTTGTGCCTAAGCTATGCCAAGTTAATTATATTTTTCAACTAATTCACCGACCAGACATCACATTACCATAAATTGAACAGCTTGTAGGTTCGCAATAAATAATGATATAAAATTGATTCTTTACAATGCAAAAACCTACTAAGAATAGGATAAAGTGGCTCGAGTATTCTGATTATACCAATTAATTTTATTTTTTTTAAATATGCTTTATGTTATTAAAATCAATTTTAACAGCTCAATTAGTAAAACGTGGATCCAAATGGTTCTTGTACCAGCACTTTTTTAACCAGCTCCAGCACTTCTTGTACCCAACCGTTTTGTACCTGTGCTGCTGTCGCTACGCCAACAAGACAGTGAAATTAAATCATTTACTACTGTTGCATAAGCCAACAACAATCAGCACAATTTTCACAAGTGCCACCTGAGCTAGCGCAAATTTTGCCAAGCCCAATCATACCAGAATCGCTCCTGCTGCTCCTAATTGCTAAGAAGCCACTTACTTCTAGCCATAATTCTTATTTGCTAATGCTTTCGAGCCAAATTGTACCAAGACCACTCGTACCCTGCTACATAACATCATCAATACTTCTACCTAGCTCACCCTTAGCAGAGCTATTCTATTCATGCCCACTTGCAGCCGCAGCACTTAGACTTGGCCCACTGGTGCTAAAAAAGCTCGCACCTAGTTCGTTTTCAGCAGCGATAACTAACTAGGGTTGAATTGTAAGCTTGGTAATCTTAGTCTTAACGCATTTTTTCAGTGATAAGACCTACTTGCAGTAAGTTATAAGCATCTACTTCGGGCCCACAGCAAACTTACCTGGCGCGAAGCGCTCGATTTTTAGTTAAGCTAAAGCCGAATCCCAAATTTTTTGGCTTATTTAGCTAAGCTCAATCCAAAATTTTAATTTTGACTTAAGCCGAATCCGAATCCAAATCCGAATACTTGCAAACATAAAAGCTCAATCCAAATTCAAATCTTTAGTTTTTAGTTTAGCACCGCTGGATCACAATAACACTTAATTACTGATTAATAAATAGCTAATAACTTACACATGCGCATATCATCAAAAATTAAATTTTTCTCCGTGGATCAAAAAATGTAGCTGTAATAAGCAATGTATCTGAGAACCACAATGAAAACCTGCCTAAAAATTCCGACAGAACTGTGGATCACAAGCGCTAACCTGAATTATAAAGCTCCAGGCTCTCAAGCCTTATGCAATAAAAATAAATTATAGGTACCATAGATTAGAAATTAGATTACATTAGAGTTTAATCATTAATTAAAAAGTATAAACTTAACTTAAATGGTAATTCAAAAATGTATTTGTATATTGTATTTCATACTGACATTTATTTCAAAACTCACGTTGATACACTTTTACTAAAGTAGAAATTATAATATGAAAAGTAACATTGTCGGCCTGCAAAATATCAGTTACAACTGCCAGTGGTCCAAGAAGTGCGCAGTATTCTTGCAAACATTTTTAATCATCCTCAGACATTATCTCTAGTTTTTTCTCTTTTGCTTGAAAAAGCGACCCCTTTTTAGTTGCGAGATCATATTTAATGTAATTTTTGTGATTTACAGCATTAAACATCTTGTACTGCAATTTGATTAAAATTAAAAATTACAAGAGAATACAAGTTAGAGTTTAAAAAATAACAATGAATTAGTTTAATTATTGTTTCATTTCCAATTTGCTTGTATAATATAAAATAACTAAAAACAAAGGTACTTACAGTGACAAGGGGACAAATTGTGTCATATTCAGCATTTCAGCGCTTGTCACATTTTCTAGCAAATCTTCTATTTGTCTGAACCAACAGTAATTTTTAAAGAACTTAAGAATTCATTAACTTAGTTGTGCACAGCATTGCATTACTGACGGACTGTTTACCAGTGCCAGGCACCTTACATACTGCCTTTTTCACCAAGTGTATTGTGTGGGCTGCACATTAGTAAGTAACATGGGTGGATCCAAGTGAATTTCTCATGTTACATCATGATTAAAAACTCCTACTAGCTGTTCGTTTTGAGTTCGCAAACGGTTGAATGCAGCAACCATAATGGCACCATTGTTAATAATGATGCTTAAAACCTGTATGAGGTAAAAAAATAATACCATTTTTTTAATGAAAACTAGCGAATGTTAATTAAATTTAATTCAAACAGATTAACATAATTCAAGAATTTATCAAACTAGAGTTGTTACTTTAAAATAAAGTTCAAAATCTTTTAAAATCGAATTAACACAATCGCGTATAGCGTTTTAAGTGTGTTTACTAACTACTTCGCGTAACAGTAATGTCTTTACACTCTACACAAAGTCCTTGGTTGTGTAAATTGCCTTAACAGCAAAAACGCTTTTGTTCTTTTTCAAAGACCACCTATTGACAACTAGACTGCCGTGAGTGATATGCTCAGAGAATAATTTCAGATCTTCCGCGGCCTATGTATGTACACACACAAATCATTAAATGCTAATAGGATTAAAATTAATACCTTACTAATAACTAACTAATGCAATAGGTTTTTAGCGTATTATTTTAAAATCAAGTTAATTGCTTCGATAGACGCATGAAAGAAATAAATTAAAAGTATGTAAATGAAAAACTTGATTTTAAAGTAAATTAAAATCCTTAAAAAATTCCCATTGTGCATTAATAAATAAATAAAAATAAATAAAAAAAGAATAAAATTGTGCATTCTACGGCTAGTTTTTATTTCATTTTTTATGTAGTTTTTCTATAGATAGGACGAATACAAGGATCAAGGTTCCTGACAAGTTCCGGCAATGCATCTCAGTAGTTGAGTGTAGACGCCAATGTATTATTTACTAAGAAATGTACTTAATTAACTTCGTACAGTTACTTCTTATGAGGCTGCCTTGAGTAGCGGCAATACTTCATACTCTTATCAGCGACATTAGCATCCAGTTTCCTAGCAACTTGCTCTATACCATGTTGATTCTATAAGAAACAAAAAGTAAAAGACAAACAGATTTAATTATTAATCACTGTGTTGTTGCAACTAGCAAATATGCAAGCCCTAACTAATTGGAAACTGGTAGATATTATGCAAACTGTCATGCTGAAAGTAACGGTTTAAACAAAACAGAAAAGTGGTTATACATTTATTTTCCTAATATTTAGTTGGGGTATTGCTACTTGTACTGAGTAGTGGAACAAAGTAAAAGACTAAAACTAGGTAAAAAAAAGTGAATTCACTAGTTTCACTTAACTAAACTACTGACTGTAGAGTGTACTGATACTCTAAAACTAACATTTACAATGAAAATAAAAAACTTAAATGTACCCGAACTTCAGCATTAAACTTCTAGTGGCACTTGACACAGCAAACTAGTACTAGTACTACAAGACTACAACAAGCCTATTTTTTGCCCAGGTTAGGAATCGAGTCTACTAGTTTTTATATTTCTTACTGCACTCACTTAAAAAGCAGAAAAATATAATAAATAATAGTAACCTAAAGTATTTGGTTACAGGTTAGCATTGGTAGACTGATTTGCTGCTTGCCTTTTACTGCTATGATTTTAGCTGACCGCATACTAGTTTTCAGGATATTTAAACGTAGTACATTCAAGTTATCTCGATGTCTTATATGCTTAAAATGCAACAAAACCTTTTGCGACAATGTAAGTCCTCCTTTAAACTTGAATTCCAAGAGAAATAGTGAGATTCAATAAACCAGGAGAACCAGTTGAAAACACAGACCTCAACAAAGACATAGGTCACGCATATCATGAAAGTGAAATTAAAAGCGAATTTCTCGACTGCTCATGTTTTTTCTTGGTTTTTATTTTTAGCATCACAAAGTTCCTAGACAATTCATTCAAACCTGCAATAATATCAACATTAATAACATCTGCAGTATTTGCTGTAATCTTACTTAGAGATTAGAGGTGCTACAAAAATGGCGGTTGGCAGGCGGAAAATGGCCCTAATGCAACAAACAAAATATAAGGTCATGATTATAGTACAATGAAATGTTTAAACATGAAAAATCGCCATAAAGTAGAATCCTATCATACAAACGCAAAACACGTGACAATTTAGGTTAGTTATAGTTTAGTTCTATTTAATTTATATAGAATTTCTTTTAACTTTGACATAATATTACATTGACAATATTTCATAAAAACATACAATGATCCATACCTAACATCGGCGAGCATCTTTGGCATGTTGAAGGTCTTAGTGGGGTATGAGTCATTGTATCAACATTTGAATTCTTGCGTTTCACTAAAAACTGAACTTTCATCCTAAAGATGAAACTACTCTGTTATCCTTACAGATTGTACAATCTTGCCGAGTTTGATTAATAACAGTGCTAGTAGTTGTATCATCAAAATTATTGGCAGTAGTGTTCGCGCTTTTACTATCACTACCAATGACAATAACAACACTGTGGTCTGACAAAGCCGCAATGTCAGGCCTAAATCGCTGAAATAACAAAACTAAATCAGAAGAACTTTTTGAGGTTGAGCTGGAATTTAAACTAGACTGATGACTGCTGCTTTTGTCTACAGCTTTGGCTTTATCGTAAATTTTTGAAATTCCTGCCAGTAAAGACACAAATTCTGTGGAGCTTGAACTTAAAAAAGCAGTAAAAGATTTGTTGCAGTTTATTTAGGCGGAGAACCATGGAACAGCTAAAAACACTGTCGAAGTTTTTGGCTTATTATATTATGTATTTTTCTGTGATGCGCCTTTTAAAATAGGCATTTTGAAAATAAAATAATCTTAGTATGTATGAATCTTTGAATAGCGTTTACTCTTGAACTTAATTCACCTAATTCTATTTTGCACTAACAAACCGGCGGGCCTATTACTAAATTTTATTATCTGACTAATAATGGTATTTTGCAAGGTTACACTTTACTGCTTACTAGAAATTAGAAAACACACAGTAACACGCTTGGCTTGAATTAAACACTTGCAGTGATCAGTGACGTCCGGGTAACTGTAATGTGAAGAATAAAAATGTAGGCTAAATTGCGTTGCGTTTTTAAGTTGACTTCATACTACGAACTATTGGGCAATCAGCCACATACAACAGCTACATTTACATGTCAAGTTTCAAACAACAATATTTAAAATTCAAAATTAATTTATTTATTTCAAATGAAGAATAATTTATAACCTGACAGGTTTGTGGAACTTAAAAAATAATAACCTAGTAATTATATTTATAAAATTGAAAATTTTAGCATGCAAAATTTTAGATAATTTACATCGACCGTAAGAAATTAAATATTTGATTTTCCACTAGCACCAGTGTTAGGTGGCGAACCCAGGTTGTATGAATTATGGTAATGATGAGACTCTAGGTCGTAATGCTATTGCCTCAAAATTCAGTAGATGTAGGTGAATGCAAAAATCCCTAAATTGACTTTAAGATCTGGACCTTATGCAGCATGAAAAACTGGCAAAAGAAATATTTCTTTAGACGACTTAATACACGTAGATACAAACAACTTCTACAAAATAATAAACACTAATTTATTTGTATATAGTAAATTAAACAATATAGTTTACAAATCGTAGTAAAAGATACATAGATTCGATGATCAGTAATTTAGTTCTTGATGGTTCGATGATTTAAGATTGAGTCGGTGGTTGTAGTGTTGAGTTGGTGATTCTATATTGAAACGTGAACACTGTAAGATAAGAAGTCCACGTGGACTTGAATATGTACTTACAAGGGAATGGTTTCACATGTAGCTCGTCGATTTCAATGAGTAATGTCTAAAACAATCAGGCTACGTTTAAAAAGTAGGGATCCAAAGAACTTTGAGTGCATTTTGCGTTGTTCGGTCACAATAGCCCACCAAAGTTTTCAAAAATTCAAATTTATTTACTTTGCTGCCCTGTAGAATCTACAGTTTTCATTTGATTTTGACTGAAGTTCACGTCTTCTAACGTTTAGATTATGTTTTGAAAAGTAATTTTAGGATGTTTTAAAATTCAAAAATGTTTATTTTTGCAAAAAAAATTTGAGAAAACACAGTTTCTAAGGCCTATTTTTTCGACCAATTTTTTCTAAAAAATGAAAAATTTTAAATTTTCAAAAATTCTGAAATTTCTTTTTAGAACATAGTCTAAACGTTAGAAAACGTCAATTTTTGTCGTCATAAGATAAGAACTGTAGATTCTACAAGGCGGCAAATTATTAAAATTTGAATTGTTTTGACCAAACAACGCAAAATGCATTTAAAGTACTTTGGATCCCCACTATTTAAATGTAGCTTGATTTTTGTAGAAATTACTCATTAAAATCTACGAGCTACATTTGAAACCATTTCTTTGTTAGTATTAGGTTAAACTAAACGTGAACGTTTTGTTTTAGATTGTAAATTGCAGCACAGATTAAGCACTTGAGTTTATAAAAAACTGACTCGTTAGGAAGAGGAAAACGTGAAGAATTCATTGATTTACATGATAAAAAACAGTATATGGTTGAGAACATATTTTGATCCAGATCTATGAATAGAATTCAGCTACAGTCAAGGCTGATAGTTACAATAGAATGTAAAGAATGAGAAAAGTAACAGTAAATCGTATTAATACGTAAATTAAACTATTGATAATTACCTCGATCGAGGTCGGAGCCTTCGAAACATTAATATCTACAAACACATTAAATCTGACTAACAAATGCCAGCATTTCAGCTTACAAATATTGCTTCGTTGAGTTGATCAACCTTTAAAGGCTTATTTAGTAGTAATTAATCTTCAACTTTGGTTCAATACCGAACAACTAGGAAATTAAAGAGAGCAGACATTTGCTAAAAACTGTAATCTAAAAATCTGAACCTAAATTACATAATATTTATAATATTAACATAGTCGCTGTGAAAAATAAACCATCAGCTGAGACAAAAAAATCAGAAATTATTCCATAACTCTCGCAAAAATCTTAGTAATCGTCGTTCAGCAGTTCCAGCCGGTGCAGATTTCCACAGAAAGTTAAAACACAACACTAACAATGGGTCCATTCCTTTAGTTTGTAGTATATCACATCCCAACTCAACTAAAAGTTTACAAAAACTTACAACCGACAAAGGTTACATTGATATAGTTCCAACATACAAAAAAGAACAGCTTAAGCAACGTCTTGTACAAAGTAGCTTTCCATATTAATAACAATCGGATGCATTCCTGCTGGTGGCAGTTTCCAGTACTTGATTCTGGTTAACATTTAAATAGCCCTTATATAGGTTTTGAACATTAATACAAAAATCGACTAAATAGAGCATTTTATAGCTAATCGCTAATAACAGTACGTTCAAGCATGTTTTGTATTTTAATTAATTTGCAATATTTGCATTTTGCATTAAGTGTGCATACCTGCGTGCCAAAAAAATTTTCATGTTCACCTATTGGCTCATCCTCGTAGTAAAAGAACAATATCAAAAATCTATGAAAAGGGATAAACCTGTCCAAGCACAAAATCCCTATTAAAGGAACCATTCCAAGTGGTACACCCAGATCTTAAAATCACCAATTTCATAAAATGAGGCTACTTTTAAATAGTAAAAAACAAAAGTAACTCGACTTTATTTTGCGTTTTTTTGTCACAGTGGCCAGCCAAAGTTTTAAAAAATTCAAAATTTAATATTTTGCGACCCTTGTACTTTTACATTTCTTGTCCGACTTCGATGAAATTTTGTTTTTTAGGATCCTAAAGCTTTTTACTAAATCGCAATTTTAGGATTTTAAAAAATTCGAATATTTTTATTTTTTAAAAAAAATAAATTGAGTATAATTGAGGCCCAAATTTTTAGCACTGCTGTTTTCCAAAAAATGAAAATTTTTGAATTTTTCAAAACTCTGATATAATTTTTTAGTAAGGAGCCTAAGGATCACAAAAACTGAAATTTTTTATCAAAATGGAATGAGAACTGTAAAAGCTACAGGGCGCCATAGTATTAAAATATGAATCTTTTTAAACTTTAGCGGGCCACTGTAACAAAACAACGCAGAATTCAGTCTAGTTACTTTTGTTCAGTATTTTTTGAAATTAGCCTGAATTTTTAAAACCAGTAATTTTAAAATCTGGGTTTACTACCTGGCGTAGTTTCCTTGTGTGTCGTGTAAGACATTATTTTAAAGTTTAACAAGACCTTGCAACTAGCTTGCGGCGCGATGGAGGACCCGAAAGTTTAAAGTTGTGGTTTTCACTGCAATCTGCATGCCCACATCACAACATAAATAACTACATAAGAAAGCATCATAATCAAAATAAAAATATAAATTAGGTTAAATATTTATTAGCACCTAATTAAAATTAAAAGCGTCGTTGTTTGATTTTATCTAATCTCTGACATTGTGTGCAGGCGATTCAAATTTTTGTTTGTTAGTTCTTGGAGTTAACAAGTGATTTTGTAATTCAGTTATGCGAAATCACATTCAACATAAACATACGAGATACACTTTACCAGCTCGGCAGAAATAATTATAAGATTAAAACAGAACTAAAACCTTAGAGAACCTAAAAGAAATAACCAAAAAAAACTTTAAACAAACTATTGTAATTGAGAACAGACAACTTTTCACAGCTATTGTAAGCGTGCGGCAGATACATTATTAATTAGGCAGTAGCTGTGCTGTAACTCTGTACTCTGTGACGACTGTAACTGCTCGTGTGTTCTGAATCTGAATGCTTGCTTCCTCAGCTTTCTTTAAAATGTTAATTTTTGTCTTTTTATTTTCTGTACTGACTACTAATGTGTTCTTTGTACAATACTATAATATCAACTAAAATAATGATAATAATTTATTACTTAGGCCGATTTACCTGAATTTCATACAACCAGACTCAACCAGTCACTGTTGGTGAAGACATAGGAAGCAACCGCGTTAGATCGTCCCAGTTTTTGTACCCTTTCACCTATTTCCGTCCCCTTCTCGACAGTAAAGGAGTCTCATTCCCTAGGCCTTTACAGTAAGTAGTGGTCACTAAGGAGCACCAAAGAAGATTGGGTTTCAATCAACCATCCAGTGATGTTTACCGTACAACGATTAGCTATGGCTGAAGATCAAAGCCAGGTCTGAGACTGTAAATTTCGTTACAGTCTGGAGTCCTACTTGCTCACTTAAGCACGCCTGCTTATATTACCTATTACTGTTGTGCTTTTACGTTGCTGGAACTTCAAACCATTACTGCCGAGTATCATAAGTTGATAAGCCTAATTTTCCACTCCGCTGCATTTCACTCTACTAAAAAAATGAACTACGCCACTACTAATGCTACATTTTCGTTCTACTTTCAGCTTTCAGTTGCCCTATGTATTTTAATATAGAAGTATGAATTAAAAAATTTAACAACTGTAAGGTAATATCTACATTTAAATCATTTATTTGTTTTGCATTATACGTCAGCATAAACTGATGTTAGCACTTAAGTTGTTAGTAGCCAGTGAAAAGTTTTGTATTTTCGTATTGATTTATAAATAAACGCATTAATTAAAACACTGACCATTATTAGCCCATACATACAACTCTTATATAATATATACCTTTTGTTATACATAACAATGTGATTTATAGTTGTTTAAACTTCAAATAACAAATAAAAGGTAATGCTTAATTCAACCTTGTTTGACATTACACTTTTTACGTCAGCATGAAATATTTTTAGCATTTTTGAACAATTATGCACATGACATTCATTATGGCACCTAATTTTCACGTTTGTTTCTGTACATTAATTTACCTGTAGTTTACTGATTATAGTAATTAATTAAAAAATGAGATAATTTTATTAATATAACGCAATTAGCAATATGAATAATAAATATATTGGTTTTTCACTCTTTTTTCATGCGTCAATATACAACAGAAACAAAACCGCAGAAATTATATTTCTAATTTAATTTTGTATATTTTTCCGCCCTTAATCTGGACGACTCACGGAAGTCGCCATCCGCTACTCTTCTTGCCTACGTAGTTTAGGATTACTAACATGTAATGTCCTCCAATAATAATTATGATAACGTCAACTATTATTTAGAGTATAGTATATGTTGGTATGTTAGTATATGTTATTACACACCAGCCACTCAAATCAGTCCGCTTACACACAGACGTCTAGAGTCTTCATGCTGTATTGCTTCGCATTATGTTTTGACTTCCATAATAGATCAACGCAGGGGGGGGGAATGAACAATTATGCACATGCTATTTATTATAGCACATAATTTTTACATTTGTTTTGGTACATTAATTTACCTGTAGCTCACAGATTATAGTAATTATTACTTAATGAGATGATTTTATTAATATTACGCAATGAGCAACATAAATGATAAATATATTAGTTTTTCCTTCTTCTTTCCTGCGTCAATAGACAACAGAAGCAAAACTACAGAAATTATATTTCTAATTTAATTTCGTATATTTTTCCGCCTTTAATCTAGACGACTCACGGAAGTCGCCATCCGCTACTCTTCTTGCCTACGTAGTTTAGGATTACTAACATGTAATGTCCTCCAATAATAATTATGATAACGTCAACTATTATTTAGAGTATAGTATATGTTGGTATGTTAGTATATGTTATTACACACCAGCCACTCAAATCAGTCCGCTTACACACAGACGTCTAGACTCTTCATGCTGTATTGCTTCGCATTATGTTTTGACTTCCATAATAGATCAACGCAGGGGGGGGGGAAATGAACAATTATGCACATACTATTTATTATAGCACATAATTTTTACATTTGTTTCGGTACATTAATTTACCTGTAGCTCACAGATTATAGTAATTATTACTTAATGAGATGATTTTATTATTATTACGCAATGAGCAACATAAATGATAAATATATTAGTTTTTCCTTCTTCTTTCCTGCGTCAATAGACAACAGGAGCAAAACTACAGAAATTATATTTCTAATTTAATTTCGTATATTTTTCCGCCTTTAATCTAGACGACTCACGGAAGTCGCCATCCGCTACTCTTCTTGCCTACGTAGTTTAGGATTACTAACATGTAATGTCCTCCAATAATAATTATGATAACGTCAACTATTATTTAGAGTATAGTATATGTTGGCATGTTAGTATATGTTATTACACACCAGCCACTCAAATCAGTCCGCTTACACACAGACGTCTAGACTCTTCATGCTGTATTGCTTCGCATTATGTTTTGACTTCCATAATAGATCAACGCAGGGGGGCGGGAATGAACAATTATGCACATACTATTTATTATAGCACATAATTTTTACATTTGTTTTGGTACATTAATTTACCTGTAGCTCAGAGATTATAGTAATTATTACTTAATGAGATGATTTTATTAATATTACGCAATTAGCAACATAAATGATAAATATATTAGTTTTTCCTTTTTCTTTCCTGCGTCAATAGACAACAGGAGCAAAACTACAGAAATTATATTTCTAATTTAATTTCGTATATTTTTCTGCCTTTCACCTAGACGACTCATGAAAGTCGCCATCCCCTTCTCTCCTTGCCTACGTAGTTTAGAATTACTCGCATGTAATGTTCTACAATAATAATTATAATAACATCAACTATTATTTAAAGGGAAAGTAAATATTTATTTACATTCTCAGTGTCATTCCTTGTTTACATCTAGTTCTACGTAATTTATTGCCGTCTAACATATGCAATCACTTGCTGGTATTGACGTCTCAATTCTATATAACTTTAAACTTTATAATAGCATTACTCACAATATACGTTGTTATTATTTACGTCAATCTATGGTTTACAATTTATATTGTCTAAAAATAATAATTGTGTTAATTTAATGACGCACGTGCTACTTGGCAAATACTAGTATATAAGCAGTTCAAGTTCAATCAAATCAGTCTCACCAACTCAAGTCTTACACACTCAATTAGTCTTGGTCCTGCCCCAAGAAAGCCACTAATTGTATCATTGCGAGCTTTCTTGCCCTTACTGATTTCTTTTACTACACAAATGACAGTTATGATTCTGTGTTTATTGTAAAATAAAACTCTTAAACTCTTACTCGTCTCTCTCAGTCTGGGACTCTCTCAGTTTTGATCTTTATTACGTATCTAAAACAGTTCACTTCCGTAGATTTTAACGATCTAATGTTATAACGATTTCACACTATCAGGCGCCGGCAAGTACTGAAGGTGAAGATATTGATACTGGGGCTATATATGCGCGTATTTTTAGCTCTAATGCAGATGCAGAGGGACGTTTTACCAATAATACTATAGCTAACAATTTTGATCCACCCATATCTTTGGCATTGGCTCTTTTAACTCAATTTCAATGTAAGTTTAGAAATAAATAATAATAAGCCCTATCAAAACAAATGTTATATGTCTCCTGTTGCATACTATTTGATTGAAGTTGCTAATTTTGATGTTTCTTGTTTGTTTTATTTTTTTCTACCGGTGCTGTGTCATTGAATTTAAAATAATGTTTAATAACTAGCATTATATTAATTTCAGACTAAGAACTAGAACTGGCAATCAAGATTAATGCTGCGTTGTCGCAAAATCCACTTTCAACGTTAAAGCCATGGCCCAAGATCAAGCACGCATCATCACCAATAGAATTATGCGTTGTAACGAGCATGAGTCAAAGTTCTTTCCATTAGTAATCTGAGAGCCTTTCTTTGTAGTAAATACTGAATTTAATAATGACGGTTCAACATCTGAAGCCCAGTAGCATCATGTTTTTGCTCCTAATGCAAACCCGCTTTGCCCCGCAAAGACGATTAAAGGTATCAGCAATGTTGCGGATCAGGATATGAGCCTATTCAATTGCAGTACCTGGTTTCCTGACTTATCAAATCTGGCTGAGACTGACGTAAACAATATTGAGAAAATTATACGTAAGAAAATATTCATATTTTAATTAACGCATAAGCAATAAGGTTCTGTATTTAGTACATAGACTGCATAGAACAATAGAACCTTCTTTCAATCTTGGAAATTTGATACCTTTTGTGTTTATTACATGTCAAATGTTTAAAATTTTAAATGTAATTTTTATTATTTTGAGGGAACATCAGTTATTGCAGGAAACATGGCGTAATGCTCAAGTAATAAAATATAAATATGGCTCTAACTTGAAATTCATCCACCAATCTTCACATTTGCTGCTTAATACTACCCTTCATAAACTTTTTGGAATGACGAATTTTTATTATTATCCAGCCTCATAGGAGCTATCCTAAATAGGATTTATTATAAAATAATAGTCATATTTCGTAATTTTGAATTTAAAACTAGCTATTTATGTATTACATGCATATTAATGATAGACAAATATTTACCCGTCTCGCACTGCTGCTACTCCATCGCTTACGTTTGGAACAGGATAATTCCGCATATAGTTATACATTTCAGCTTGATGCTTCGCAAGAAGTGAGTCCGTATGAGTAAACGGAATAGTCGCAAACTTCATTGGAGGCGAATAACTCTGGGGATTATTTAACTGCATTGAAAATAATATTACCGTTTAATAAAATATAGTAAAATATTTTACAGTTATGACTTGAAACTAATTTTCAATATTGTCTATTATTTAAACTCGAGCTTTGCATTAAATAGTGGCGCACCGATGTCCGCCTGATAGAAAGAAAAAAGTTAACTTAAAGCATGGGCTTCACAACCCTTGTAGTGAAAAAATTTCTTAAAAACCCAATAGTTGCACATGTCCGATGACATTTAGTTTAAAAGAAAACGACAAAAGCGACCAATTAAGTCATGTCATTAAGTCATTTTTTGTAAGGGTGCCAGATCTCCTAGTTTAAACATCACGGGGTTCAGACTGAATATCCTGGCTCCTGGTCAGAAGACAACAAGGAGGCCTAATTTCAGACAATCGGCCTAAAACATGTGTACTTGGGCATTTATAAATCTCATAAATAAAAATACCTTTTTTCAGCTTTATTTTTTATAATCAAATACAGTATTAGCTCTTGAGTTTAAATATTTGCGTACCTGTTTCAACAAAGAAAGCACACTATGCTTTGCATGCTGGAAATTGCACTTTTACTTCATTACGGAATTCAAAGAACTTCAGTGAATTTTGCCTCAACTATATTTTGTATGTAGGATATAGGTACGATAGGGTTGCCAGACGTCACGATTTAGGAGGGACTGTCCCGATTCGAGCATCAATGTCCCGTGTCCCGCCTAGGTCCTAGTCGGGACGTAAATAGTCCCGATTTTGGCATGATCATAGTTTGGCTCGCGAATAATGCAATTCTGCACAGATTAGAAATGAAATAGCAGTATTTTTTCAACTCTATTTTAGTTAATTGCAGTTGCACAAGATCATGTGTTTATGTGTGCTCTATTTACGAGAACAAAAGGTGCGCACTACTTGCACGCTTACCATGTAGTGTTTAGATTCAAGGTAAGAATTAGCTTTAAGTATGAGTGAATGAAGTCAGATTTTAGAACTAGACGATTTGACTATTGTGAAAATTAAACATTTTCAAAGAATATTCATTTTCTGAAACAATTATTGTGAACCGATCAGCAAAATTAACTGATAATTGAGCACGTCAAATGAGAATTGCACGTAAATAATAACTTTTAAAACAAAAATTGCATCAAAATGTATCAAGAGTTGCCTGTCGAAATAAGAAACTGTTACGTGGTCATACAAGCAATACAAAAATATCTGTTCAATTTGATTCCAATGATTTTTGATTGATTTTTGAAATTATTGGAATCAAATTGAACAGATAGTTTTGTTTTAAACCGCTATTGTTTTAAAAATTGTGTATAGTAATATTTTAGCTATTAGAACTAGAAGTACTAATTCAAAAACTTAATCCTTGGTTTGGCGGGCAAACGAACAACACAGCAAGCGGCCAAGCTACGAAAATAATTTTCTTTCTAACGACAAAAACTGAAGGATAAAAGCCCGTAGCCAATAAATATACTATATAATCCGACTAAATAAAAGATCGTGCATCCGAAACAAATCGAAGATCTGGTGAAAAATAAATGTTTACTCACAAAATAACTGTTTTCAATTTCGGCAATTTCACTTGGAATTTTCACTTTGGCATCCCACTAGCGAAGGCTGGCTCCAACCAAAACCTGCAACAATTACCATACCTACAGAAAGTGAACCCTATACTATGCAGCGTACTTCTTACGAAAACAGTGGAATCCACGACTTCTTTTTTTGTATCTCCGTTTGACAGCCCACCTCACTAAATGAATTCAATTTTTGGCTAACAATTATCAAATTAATTAAATAGTGAAACATCCACAACTGAAACTGAAACTGACTTAAACTGAAAAGAAAAATACTGAAAACGTTTACAACTGATACGTAACAACAACCAAATACACTGGGTAATCTCTCTTTCGCAGTTGAATTCTGAAACTTGTACTGTCGATTGTATCAACTGTATTCTCCACACCAAGTTACACAGTAATAAAAACATTTTTTACTAATTCTCTAAAGATCTATAAGTAATGCTAAACAAAAGATTTATAAGATAAATATCAAATTGACACAGCTGCAAGACGCTACATAGCAAACGTGTTTCAAACAGACTTAACTTAAACTGATATCCAACAGTTCACCGACAGTTGCCGACAGCCCTATGCATGACAGTTATCGTAGGCGATGCCAAGGATGCTATCACTGGGTAGGTCTACCTAATTTGGTTTTGCATTTATAAAAATATAGTGTGACACGAATAACCTGGGGACCCTAGTGATAACCTCATACTACAAAGCCTCTGGACCTTAAAGCTCAAAAGTTCTTAACATTTCTGCAGACAAGTTACATAACAGCCGCCGACAGCAGACAGAAGACTTTTCTCTTGTTACACTATCCTACATTCACCCCAAATTGAAACAGAATCTACCCGACTTTACATCACCTGATAGTCGCTTCACTGCTCAACACCTCTTGCAGCAAGAAAACACCCAACAGCACAGCACTTTAAAGCTCTAGCACAGGTGGGCCAAACAGACTTACTAGGAGCAAAGGTTGATGCGACGCACGCCTAAGCACAAATAACTACCAATAGTCAGATAAACCAGAATAATTGACGCCTACATGCAACAATAAAGGAGAACTTGACCAAAACACATTACTATTTCAGCAATCGGCGACGCCAACTGTAAACTACAAAGCTACTCATTTGCGACGCTAATGTTTGTTTGTATACCCTGTACATGGTTAAGTTACACGACAGTTTAAAAAAAAACAAAATCGAAACATTTAGAATTGCATCTAACAGCCAAGCAACAATAATAACTTAAATGCAACACAACATTGTAGACGGAAACGAAATCAGCAGAATCCTACTTCCCAATAATATAAGCGCAAGTTTCACAGTTGACGAAACCAAAAAGCGAAAAATATCTTTTAGCGAAACAAAACAAGTCAAGAAGTCAAGAAAGCGAAATTACAAAACCTGACGGTGGACGACCTCCTTGACATCGACGAACTAGACGAAAGCTTCAGTCAAACTCCTGCGGCGGCATGACGGAGATGGCGGCGATATTGAAAGCTATTACAAAAGGTAATTTAAATATCACAACACAGTTGTCAAAGAAAATATCGACCACAGAATAAAGCATACAAGAGCGACTTAATACTATTAAAGCAGGTTTACAAATACAGTTCTACACTTATTCGCCCGCGTTGAAATACTAGACGAGGAAAAAGAACAGCTTAAAACTCGAATTGTAACGTTAGAGCAAAAATCTAATAGTCCGTCTTACAACTAGAAACTAAAGCAAAGACTTATAAGTATAGAGCTTCACGCTAGAAGACTTAACCCCATATTCACAAGATTCAAGGCTTAAGAGTAATGACGGTATTCCGTATGGAGAAGATCTGTGTAACGTTCCGCTCACTTAATGATCGTAACAGTGTGCTAGGAGCAAAGAGTAAGCTAGACAAGGCATAGAATTAGACGCACTATATCCACCCTGACCTTCCGGCCGCCGTCGCAAAGGCAAAATACGAAGAGCAAAAGGCTAAACAAGAGCAAAACAGAAGCAGCAACAAAGGAAGTAGCGCAATGCATATCGCATAGGACGTCAGCAGGCACATACACATACAACAAACACGACAAATCCCAACTGTACAAAAAATATTAAACGGAAACGTGAACGAAATCATGAAATGTAAAAACGACAAGGCTAATATTATTAATCAAAACGACGTGGATATTTTCTGCTTATCCAAAACTTGGATTATTGTAATAAATGACGACTTTAAAAAGCTTTTTAATAACGACACTATCATCGTGACCCCTGTTGTTGGAGAAATGGGACGGAAAAGTGGAGGAATCCTTAACAGGATACAAAATACCATAACAACGCAATGTAAAGTTGTACACCAAGACCGTTACAAGACCTCAAATAAATACACTCACAAAGGGAAATCTATACTAGTCGTCTTTGCATATATACCTCTAGCATCACAATACGACGAAAAAATAGACAACCGTTTTATAGATACACCGCAAATAAAAAGACAAAGAAGCACACTTTAGGGAGACGTTAACATTAGAACTGGTAATTACAATAACGCATTAGAACCGGCACTAAATTTGGAAAGTACACAAAACTCGTCAGACGCACACACAAACAATAGAGGGAAGAAATTAATTGAACTAGTCAAAGATCATGACTTAATAGTATTGAACGGCAGGAGCCTCCCTGATCGACATGGCAAACCAACTTTTATGGTACACAATGGACATAGCCTGGTATATTTATGCCTGTACAATGACAGAATTAGCAAATATGTAGAGGACTTTTCAGTTATCGAGTGCCTAGAATCTAAACATCTCTCAATACTTGTGCAAACCACACATACTAGAACAAAACCGAAAGACACTGCTGAAGTTGTTGGAACACGCAAACGTTGGATTAAAAATGTAGCGTCAAACTTTCAAATGCAACTAAAAACTGACAGCAGGGACCTTGACTGCAATTACTGCGAAATCGAGACTTTAAAAGATCTTATCTGCAATACAGCTAAAAACGTCGGAATAAGCACAGAAAAAACGAGCAGCACAAGACAAAATTATGGCTCTAAATGATTTAACAAGATTTGTAACACCGCAAAACGAAACGCACTCTATCTTTTGCACAAATACAGGAAAGACTAACTGCAAAGTGGTTCATGCAATGGCATCTTTGATAACTTTATACTTGCCCAGAAAGAGTATCGTAGACTATGCACAGATACAAAGAAATAGTTTTTTAAGAATGTGCAGAACGAAATCCATCACAACAAGGGGTCATCAAGCTAATGGAAGGCAGTTAACATGTTAAAAGACAAGAAGTACAGTTTTAAACCAAATGACATCACCAAGTCGCAATGATTCGTCCACTTTCGCACTCTTCTTAAAACCCTTTAAACAGACATTGCAGAGGTGTCAGACTCAAGCAACGTAGCTTTAGTATGTGATCCTGCGTTACTTGACGCTAGGATATCTATAATGGAACTTCCTAAAGCTACAAATACCCTGTCTAACAATAATTTCCCCAGAGCTGATAAGAAACCTAATGAAATATGGAAAATTTTAGACGATATAACAAATGACTACCTACTCAAACAACTGAAAACTGCAAAATTTAATCAAATACCAAGCAGCTGGGCTAGAATTATAACTGCACTAATTTTTAAAAAGGAAGACTCAAAGCAACCGAGTAATTATCGACCAATTGCGCTAATTAACACAATTACTGACGGTGAAATGTTCACAACCTATAAGTTTAAATTTCCATCTCGTATTTTTTTCTGAAAAGAGCATCTCAAAAAAGTAAAAATGGCTTAACAACTTGTGTCGAATGGGCATTTTTGCTCGCTAAAAGATTTTTTTAAAAACATTAAATTGCCCATATTTATTAAATGGACGATTTATTTAAATGACTATTTAGGTCTTCAAATGTGTCTCCAAGCTACATTTTTGATATCATTCCAATAAAATTAAAGTTTTTTAGTTGTAATGATATTATTTTGAGATTAATTATTGGAATTTTAAAAATTCAAAAATTTTGAAGTTTTTCTAAAATACGTTGATTTATAAGGGATCGCAAAGTTAAATAAAACAGTTTTTAGGTTTTTGTAATCCAATCCATACCTTCCTTAATTTTCATCTGATTTTCGAAAAATTTAAAGGCTTTTGATTTTCATACTAATATCTAGAATATAATTCCTGGGTTAACCAAAATTCGAAAAAAAATATTTTTTTGAAAATATAAATAAGTATCATTGCAATAATTGTGTTATGAAATGCGGCATTTTTAAAAAACTTGATAATTTTTGAATTTTCAAAATCCTATTAATTAATTTAATTATAATATTATTACAACTAAAAAACTTCAATTTTATTTAGATGAAATCAAGAATGTAGCTTGGAGACACATTTAAAGACCTAGATAGTCATTTAAATAAAGCGTCTATTTAATTAACATAGGCAATTTAATGTTTTCAAAAAAATCTTTTAGCGAGCAAAGATGCCCATTCGACACAAGTTCTTAAGCCATTCTTACTTTTTTGAGATGCTCTTTTCAAACAAAAATACGAGATGGAAATTTGAACTTATACGTTGTGACCATTTCCTCGTAAGTTATACACCTGCATCATGTCAAATAGACTGAAATCTTTCTGCTTTGTAAACAATACTGTCTCGGAAAATCCAACAGCCTACAGAAAAGGTCGTGGATGTACGGACCATATATTTGCACTTTACGCCTGCATTCTAAAACAGCTCAACAGACCTGCACTGAGAAAGAAAGGAAAACTGCTTGCACTGTTTGTAGATCTCAGCCAAGCCTTTGATTCTATCAAATGAAATAAGCTTCGGACTAGACTAAGTGAAGCGGGTTTAAGTGACTAATACATTGCTAAGATTATAAAACTGTATGATCTAGCTAAAACAAAAGTAAAATGTAAGTAAGTATATACGGAAAGTATAAAAGTGATTGGGGGAGTATTGCAAGGTAAAACCCTATCACCAACGCTTTTCAGAATATATATTGACAAAATCACTGAAATTCTCTAAGCGAGCAATTTAAACGTCATACAAATGTTTATCATTGAAAAACTAATCCTGTTATACGCTGATGATATCATTGTCCTTGCTTCTAACAAGCCAGACTTGCAAAGACAAATAGACAAACTCAGCAGCTTCTTTAAAGCCAATAATTTAAGAGTCAACATTTGAAAGACCTAGGTAATGATTTTTTGGAGATATAACAAAATCAGCAACTCAAATAAGTTTAACTAGAAAAGCAAACCGTTAGGATATTGTCAAAAAAAATGTCTACTCAGGTTTCCCCTTTACACAAAGCGGACTCTTCAATGAAGCAAAAGATGATTTCTTTAGTTAAGCTAGATCAGCGCAAACTAAGTTTTTTGACCTTTTTCACAGAGCAAAACTGAGAGACATTAACAAACATATCCAAATCTTTAATTCTCTTGTCAGCTCGATATTAATGTACGCCACGCCTGTGTGGGGATTTTGCTAAATTGATGAACTTGAAACCTTTCAAACTATGTTTTACGGCGTCTCACTGTCTCATCAAATTCAACACCAGGATACTACCTCCGACTTGAGACGGAAATGCTTAACATTAAACTGCAGTTATTGAAACCAATGTTCAGATTTCTTGAAAAAATCCTTAATTCAAAACAAAGCAGCATCACGAGAAGCTGCTACGAGGAATTAATGACAATCCAAGCCTCTGATTGAGCTACAATTGAAAGCTGCAGGTAGAAAAGATCTTTGCTTACGCATCTCGAGAAGAAGTTCTCCAAAATCTGGACAATGAGTACATAAAAAAGCATAGAGAAGAAATCCTAAAAAAGTACTGACTTTACTGCATTAACAAAGATGTCCGGAGAATGCAGAGCAGTAGTACATTAAGGCACTACGCCTATCTGAAGACAAATGCAATAAAATCCGAATACGTTAAAATGAATTTAACCTGGAATATGGTAACTGGAACTGGTCTTCCCAGAATCGCTCTTAGAGGGACAACTACTAACCACAACGGTATGAGGAAGATATGAAAGCAAGCTAATACATCTGACTGTGAGCTATGTGGAAGAGAAACAGAAGATGTCTTTCATGTTATGCTCAAATGCCCTTATTACAGATCACCTAAAACAAAATTCCTTAAAACACTGAGCAAAGCTAGACCGACAAGAGAAAACCTCATAATTAAAATCTTTAGCTGGTACCCAGATGCAAACGGTTTTGAACGACTCTTTAACTTTTAGGACAAATCCCTAAGAACCAGGAAATTCTACTACAGATGTATTAAAAATGAAAAAACCCTCCTGACGCCCCTGCGCCCCTCTACTTTTCATACAAAAATGAATTCTATTTACACTACACCATTCTCCTTAATATTTTCTTTTTGCAAGGCTTGTTTATTTCTTAGATCAATATACTTAAACATTGTGTACCATGACCCATTTAAGGCCTAATTTGTGAAATGCAATAATTTAAAATTATCGCTATGCTTTCCTTACAAGCTCAACGAAATAAAATGCAAGATTGACTAAACACATACTTATACAGACATACATTATACCCAATTCATATTTACATATTATTTAACCAAGAAACATTATCCTTCTATAACCAAATGTAAATAACCAATGTTGTATGTGCTGCAGCTAAATCGACTCAATGAATAAATTAAAATTTTTATTATTTATAATTCAAAAACTAAGTGTGAAAACAAGGTATTTGAGAAGTGTTACTAACTGGTCCAAAAAAAATTGTGTAATCTATTATAATAGTTTTCATTCCGTAAATTAAAGCGTTTATAGTTTAAAGCTACTGCTACTAACTGTAATCCATAGGTAAAATTTACTTTCAGAATATTTGTTATTTATGTGACTTCACGCATTTAGTTTTCCTTTAAAATTATGTAATTCTGTTTAATTAATTAAGTGTTGAACCCATGCTCCCGCATGAGTTCAACAGCCGGAGTATGTTTGGTATTAAACCAAAATTTATCCAATATTCATAGTAGTTTTTTCCTAAAAGATTTAGGTTAATTTTGATTTTACGTGGTTAATTGTTTGTAGTTCAAAATGCCATTATTTACTGTTGTAATAGTAATATTAAGTGTAATATTACTTTCTTATATTAGTTCGTAGTTGACATCGACCAGATGTCTATATCTTCACTTAGATTTACATGTAAAAGTAATTAATTTGTGTTATTTTCTTAATCTCTACATTGTATGTGAAGTCGGCCGCATCGGGCGACTCCAATTCTATTTATAAGTTTAACTTCTAAGATCCTTCAATAGATCAGCCTTCAACTTATGTTAATAGCTAAATTCTAGAATTATTTACCGTTTAATTTATCTGGCTGACCGAAGTCAGCCTTGAACTAAACTCCTGATTTGTCGTGTTAGCTGTTAACTTGTAATAAGTTGGTCCACGTTAACTCCGGAGCCCTATTATACTAATATTACATATATTTCTGTTATATTCAACCGTGTGCCATGGGCCATGCCTATCCGTCTTCATCCCTATAAATTAACAACCTCCACCATTTACTCCCTTACTTTAGCTTCAACTTCTTCCTGACTAAGTACTCTGTCATTTTTCAGTCTCCGTATCTTTTACCACTGACTATTTGTAAATTATACATTTACCTTACTTCGTATTTTACATTAATAAAATAATAAGTTATATTGTAGAAGCGAGTTTGTTGCCGTTTATTGAAGTTAATTCCACCAGTGGATATTAGAATCCACGCATCCGAGTAGCAGAAGTACAGATATGGTCACCCAACAATATCCCTCATTTTGCATCTAATAATCCAGAAATTTGAGAGTCAAGCCTTACGACCTCGACCTCTCCTCTCCCTATTTTTTGCACTTTGGTTCCGCCGCTGAACATGGTCCTTCAAACTGGATAGTGAATACTGGAAAAACTATAAATGTAGTCCTAGGACTGATTGCAAAAAAATTGCAATTTTAAAGAAACAAAAATCCAAAGTTTCAACTTACCCCAGTGTTTGTTTTTTCAACTTCTAACCTTGTGTGTACGCCGTCCAATTTTCAAAACTCAAAAGTTACTTTAAAATATATTTTATGGTAAAATTTGGATCCGGAGGAGTTTCACCCAAAGCACAACAAATTCACCAGAGAAAAATGGCAAAGGCCAAAGCAGCAACAGACGCAGCTGGAAGACGCACAACCATCAAAATTAGGTTGAAGGCACTCTAGGCTGCAGTCAACAAACACGACAGTGAAGATACTCCATTGATTCCAGAATCCGCAAGAACTCATCTAGTAAACATCAAAAGATATTTTCTTGAGCTGGAGACTCTAGAGTCAACTATAGTCATCAATGTCACTGGATCCGATTTGACACCACATGCCGAACCATTTGAACGTGCATATGACCTAGCTACCCTACTTAAAGGACGTCTGCAGGTCATCCTCAACAACTTCTTGGAGCTCCATACACATCTAATCTCAATTGAAGTGAAACTCTAAAAACTAGATTCATCAAAACTCGAGGGCAACCTCTGTGACTGGCTCTCATTCCGTGATCTCTTCTACGGTTCTATAAACCACTCCAAGTCATTGTCAATGGGCAGAAGCTCCAGTACCTGAAGAGTTATTTTGAGGGAGAGCCAGAAAGACTGCTTAAGTCTTTCCAGCCCACCGACAACAATTATTTTGTGGCGCTTCAAACTCTTGAAGAGCGGTATGAGAACACCAGAGAACTCATACTTCACCAACTTTCAATCCTCACCCGTCAACCAGCAATGTCCTTTAACTCCGCCGTGCAGCTATAGACGCTAATTGACACCACCCAAGAGTGTGTGAGGGCACTTGAAGTCCTCAGACAACCTGTGAACAATTAAGACGCTGTCCTTATCCACATCGTTCTGAAACGACTGGCCCTGGAGAGTCGCCAGGACTATGAACTTCACTTCAACTCTTTTACCTTCCCTTCATTCATTAAAACCATCGTTCACCTTGAAGTCAGAACCCCCTGCCTTGGGTGCCAGCACCGTAAATAATGTAAAAGTGTTTACGAAACCTAAAAGTGTTTGGTCCCATGCTGGTGCCATCTATTCTCCACCCAGGTGTAAAGTTTGCAGTAACAATCACTAAATAAATAATTGCGAAGTGTTCCAGAACATAAGTGTAGCTTACCGCATTACTCATGTGAAGAATTTCCACCTGTGTTTCAATTGCTTCAGCACAAAGCACAGTGTCAAAAAATGCACAAATATATATAAGTGCTGGCACTGCAACGAAACTTATCATACTCTTCTCCACGTGGAAAAGAAGCCGGAGCGATCAGATCCTCCACAGCCACAACCACCGCCTCCAGCCTGCTCCGAAGTCGTTGGTGCTCACTAAGCCGTCTAATCAACTCAGCAGGTACTTCTTTCTACCGCTTTAATAAAAGTGTTTGACCAGAGTGGTCATCTCCATGTGTGTCTTGCCATGCTGGACGGTAAGTGCCACGCCAGCATGATCACGGAGCGCCTTGCTCAGCGGCTCCTACTTCCACGCAAAAATGTGACTGTTGGCGTTTAAGGGATTAATGCAACCAGTTGCGGAAAAATTAGGCATCAAATAAATATTTTCCTCCAATCCCTGGTGAATTCTAATTTTGTTCGTGACCTTCTAGTGTACGTTTTTTCTATTGTCACTAAGGATCTACCACTCCAGCTGTCTCTTATCATGGCCAGCCCTTAAAGATTAAACTTTGGCTGATCCACAATTCTTCAGCCCCGGAACTATTGACGTTCTAATCCGTGCCGATATTTTGGCATCCATAATGCAAGACGGAAGAAAAATGGGCCCACCCGGGTACCTTGTCGCTCAAAAATCCACTCTTGGTTAGGTGCTGTCCGGCCATATCTCGAAATGCTCCAAAGAAATCAGTTGCAACTTTGTGACAACTAACCTCCAAGCTGCTCCAATTTATCCATTATTTTCGTCACAAATTAAAGTGCGCTGTAAAATGGACTGGTCCAACAATAAACAATTATTTTGTAATTAAAACTATTCCCCTGCCAGCAGTATTGATAAAAAATAAATTTTAAAAATCAAAAAAGTGTCTACTGTCATGCTGCTGTGCTCCATCAAGCCGTAAAACCTAAGGATCGAGATCCCGTGCCATCACAATCACCTTCAAAATCAAGATCTAGATGTGTCCAAGTTTCCACATTTCATCCTGGAAAAAATAATAAAATTCTATTGGATGCTGCCTCGTCTCAAGACTTTAACCATCCATCATCTTTTTCCCAAACCGTGTCCACTCCAAACTCCAAAACCATCGAAGAAGAATCAAAAGCAAGTGGCTAGTGTTTTTTCCTAGTATTTTTTTTGTTAGATTTCAATTCTCCAGGTTTGTGAGTAACGTATTGATAAACATGTTTATTCTTATTACCCGTAATCTTCATACAACCTCAACTATTGTTTAAATTTCATGTAACAATATCCTGAGTATTTTGATTTGTGTTTATTGTTTATCATATAATGTAATTCATTTCGTTTATTTTAATCCTCTGTGTACTTTGTTTCTCCAGTTTAATTCTAGAATTAATTTTTATTGTCTGTAAAATCATTAAATCTATGTGTAATGTAATCCTGTTTAACCGATAACCGTGTTCATCAAAAAGTGCCTTCAAATTCAAGAATTAATTTCATCCAGATTTTAACCTTTATCAATTTTGTTTAGTGAAAGTGCTTTGAAATTCAACCTTCTTTCTTACCTACTAAGTAGTACCAGTATTTTCGTGTTCGACCGTTACTGTTACTAACTGGTCCAAATAAATGTGTGTAATCTATTAAAATAGCTTTCATTCCGTAAATTAAAGCGTTTATAGTTTAAAGCTACTGCTACTAACTGTAATCCATAGGTAAAATTTACTTTCAGAATATTTGTTATTTATGTGACTTCACGCATTTAGTTTTCCTTTAAAATTATGTAATTCTGTTTAATTAATTAAGTGTTGAACCCATGCTCCCGCATGAGTTCAACAGCCGGAGTATGTTCGGTATTAAACCAAAATTTATCCAATATTCATAGTAGTTTTTTCCTAAAAGATTTAGGTTAATTTTGATTCGACGTAGTTAATAATTTGTAGTTAAAAATGCCATTATTTACCGTTTTAATAGTAATATTAAGTGTAATATTACTTCCTTATATTAGTTTGTAGTTGACATCGACCAGATGTCTATATCTTTACTTTAATTTACATGTAAAAGTAATTAATTTGTGTTATTTTCTTAATCTCTACATTGTATGTGAAGTCGGCCAGATCGGGCGACTCCAATTCTATGCATAAGTTTAACTTCTGAGTTCCTTCAATAGATCAGCCTTCAACTTATGTTAATAGCTAAATTCTAGAATTATTTACCGTTTAATTTATGTGGCTGACCGAAGTCAGCCTTGAACTAAACTCCTGATTTGTCGTGTTAGCTGTTAACTTGTAATAAGTTGGTCCACGTTGACTCCGGAGCCCTATTATACTAATATTACATATATATTTCTGTTATATTCAACCGTGTGCCATGGGCCATGCCTATTTGTCTTCATCCCTATAAATTAACAACCTCCACCATTTACTCCCTTACTTTAGCTTTAACTTCTTCTTGACTAAGTACTCTGTCATTTTTTAGTCTCCGTATCTTTTACCACTGACTATTTGTAAATTATACATTTAACTTACTTCGTATTTTACATTAATAAAATAATAAGTTATATTGTAGAAGCGAGTTTGTTGCCGTTTATTGAAGTTAATTCCACCAGTGGATATTAGAATCCACGCATCCGAGTAGCAGAAGTACAGATATTGTCACCCGGCAATATCTCTCATTTTGCATCAAATAATCCAGGGATTTGAGAGTAAAGCCTGACGACCTCGACCTCTCCTCTCCCTCTTTTTTGCACTTTGGTTCCGCCACTGAACAACAAGAGACACATATTACTACGTCAATTGCTACTATGGCTGGCTAGGTTGGACGCAGAATATTAAAGCTACCGCTTACTTAATGCTTCATAGTGGCAGTGGCTGCATAAGGTCAATTTTCTAGGGAGTATAGGCCTATGTTAAGCATAGGTACATATTAATGTATGTACCCATTTACTAACATTAGTAATTTAAGATTTTAGATTCTGCCCCTCCCCCCTCCCACCCCCCGGTACCTTGGTCTCAGCATAGCGGGTGGTAACGTGGCGAAATTGCAAGAATTTTGATGACATGATATGATTCCCTTTAATTTAATGGTATTTTTTGAGGAGGGCTAGTGGGCCTAGTGGTCCACGGTGCACGTCGGCATACGAGTTTTCGATGAACGAAAAGCATATGTAGCAATACATTTTGCATGTGAGATACTGTAATCCACTAGTCTTTACGTGGCTGTTTTCTGCTGGCTCTTCAATGTGCTGGGAAGCGAGGAAATAGAGGCATAGTGTGGGATAGACAAGGGAGGAAAAAGTGGCTACATGATAAGCGACTACGGACATCTGTGAACAGAGGCACGAGCTCCTTGAAGCACGTGAGCACTCTGACCGTGACAGAGCCGAGTCTTAATGGGGCAGTAATAAAGTCCTCTGTGCCTAATTCGTGGTGCGTCACTAAAACCTGTCCGATCACTAGATGTATTCTCTTCCTCAATTCGATATAGCACTGTCGAAGGTCGTCTCATAGAAAACAGCCCCATACTTAGGCAAGGTGAAGAGAGGCACAGAACGTTTCTTTTGCTGTGGATCTGACACTCCACGGTAACTGATACTGCTTCTGGACCCTGTAGGCCTTGTAAAATAAACAGTAACTCATGTCTCCTTAACTAGGAGCTTAAATATCGTGTCTCAAACCGCGCGGCTTTAAGACAGCCTGAAAGCAATAGGTATAACTAACTTCCCAAGTAAGTTTAAGTATAATTTACAAGTCTGCAAACTCAAAGAGTATACTCGGACTAGTCCTTTGGTGTATCTCTGAAGAGTAAGAGGTAAAGTAAATTGTTTGTAGTGTGCAATAGGCTATTGCCTGCAAGTATGATACTACTAACATACATAAATACATAATGGTATTTTGTGAAGTGTCCCGATTTCGAGCTTTTAAAGTACTATATAACTGATTTAAGCTACCGTAAGCATGTAATTTGTTTAAATCTTCGCTTGTGCTTGTAATTTATAGTGTAATTGTATTAGTTTTAATTTAAGTATGTATAATTATAATAGTGCCCTTCATTTAAAAGCAGTACAATTACAGTAAAACTTCGTCTTTCAAGGGGGCGTTGTATTTTGACCAGTGTATCAAAGGTCCGTTGTTAAGTTACAACGGTATTTGGTTGTTGTATAGTAACATACGATTTTTGGTTTATTTTATTTCGAAAAAATTTAGCACAATGTATTTGTATAATTATTCTTTGTTAGTACATAATCATTACAAAATCATAATTAGACGTTGGAAGACTCTAACGAAAACCTTCGCGCAAGTTTGTTTGACGTAGATTCTAAAGTTTTTAATTTTGCTCACAGCATTAAAAGCTGACTCATCTTCGCACCCGTTTTACAATATCCATATTTTAGGTTTAACATGGTGTGTAATTATTAGTATATAGTTAGTAAATTGTTAATTAAGCGTCATTTGCTTGCGATGTTTTTCCGTGATTGCAGCCGTACTCATTTGCTAACAAATCGCCAACGCCAACAGAAGTTAAAATTCAAAATCAAATTTAAAGCTAGAAAAATTAATTACTTCTAAAACCTAGTGTTATTACTCGAGTTAGATCCTTTCGAATTTGTGTCATTCGTATCCACCCGCCACCCGCCGAGTTATTTCTTGAAATATTATTCTATCTGGTTTACCTTGTTAAGAAACAAGAAGTAAAAAAAAAATCAAAGACCGTTGTAACAAATATGATTCTAATGGAAACAGGGCTGTACGGTCCATAGATTTTGGCCGGTGTATTAAATAGACCGTTGTAAGACTATACTTTAACATTACACAGTATAGGGTTGTTGCCGGGACTGCTGAATTTGACCGGTGTATCAAGATGACCGTTGTAGCCCAGGCCGGTGTAACCCGACTGCACTGTATATTGAATGAACCTGAACACTGTAATGAAGATCACTCAAACCCTGCATAGTTAATATTGACATATTAATCAATGCTCTTTAAACTGTATTGGATTGCTAATTGGGGCCCGAGAAACAATGACATCATTTTTTGAAATTTTTAGAAGACGATTTTTTCTAAGTCCTACTATCACGAAAGAAATTGTGGTCGCAGCTATTCGATGATCCACTATGATAGCGCACCATCATTTATATATTACCAATTAATTTATTTTTACGTATCAAATCAATCCATATATAATGTGCTGGCAGTGTGTTTGTTTTTAACTGTGCCTTGATGGCAAATACTATTGTAGTATCAGTGTAATAAATTTACAATCCCTCTCTAACCTTAAACTCTGATAAGATATTTAATGAACATCGAAAATTGCAACAATTTATTAAGATAAACAAAGGCGAAATTGTAAGCATCTCTGAAAAATTGCATACGGATTTTTCCTACCCGGATTTTTCTTACCTGGACTTTTCTTGCTCAAGGTACCCACGACCAATTCTAGGACTTTTCCTACCAATATAACCATGGCTAATGTACTTATAAAAAACAAGTTTAGCTATTTATGAGTGTACCGTAATAACACTTCAGTTTCAAACTAGTTTATTAAATTATTGCTTGAATAAGTTTTTATAAATAATAGCAGCGATAGTCTATAAATAATTATGCTAATTCACGTACACTATCCTCAACATTAAAACTGAAAACGATAGTGTATGGTAATATTTTAAAGTATTACATATTATAATTTACATAAATTGATAAATAACAAAAGAAAAACAAAAGAGTTTAATAACGTAGTAGGTTATAGGGTTTTATTCTTATGGTTAAGGCAACACTGAACATAACACAATACAAATAAACAAAAATCCGGCGCCTCGCGCCGGAATTGTCGACCGGGGGCGGGCCCGAAGTAGATGCTGAGCTTTAAAAAATGCGCAACACAATTTATGTTACGCTAAAAGATGATATTAGATTTATGGAAGCTCCCCTACCATCAATAAGCCATATACGAATGTGCGTAGCATGCAGTTAAATATAGCTGAATAATGTTTACAAATTGCACCATTCACAAATGACGTCATTTATAGAGGCTCTTCTACCATCAATAAGCCATATATGGAAGTACGTGGCATGTAGTTAAATATAGCTGGAAAATTTGTAAGAATTGCCTAATTCACAAATAACGTCATTTATAGAGCCTCCTTTACCACCAATAAGCCATTTAAGAATGTACGTTGCAAGCAGTTAAAAAAATAATAATACTTAGATAAAGGTATTTATAAGCGATCTGTGTATGTATTTTTGTAACACCCCTGCGTTCAAAGTATCTGTTTGCCTAATTTTTAAACAAATGCAGAGCGGAACCCTAAAATAGTGATATTTAGATGACGTCATTTATGGAAGATCCCAGTATGAATACTGGAGGCATTCCATATTATGGGTACCCGTTTACCTCATTTTAAAACTAAAGACAGGCGGAATACTTGAAATATTAATATTTAAACAACGCCATCTATGAACGATTTCTGTATGAATACTAAAAAAATCATATGTTGAGGTCATACGTCCACCTAATTTCTGAACTAATTACAGTGGGGATCTCTAAAATAGTAAAATTTGAATGACGTCATTTACGGACGATCCCCGTATGTAAGCTTGAAAATTCAATGTTAAGTACATATATAATCTAACTTAATTTAAGAACTAAAGGCATGTGAATTTCTAAAATGGTAAAATTTGTATGACGCCCTTTATAGACAAACCCTGCATGCATACTAGTAAAATCTTATGCTAAGGATGTCAACCTAATTTCTAAACCTATGACAGTGGGGATCCCTAAAAAAGTAAAATTTGTATGACGTCATTTTTGGACGATCCCTGCATGCATACTAGTAAAATCCTATGTTAAGAATATATGTCAACCGAATTTCTGAACTGTTGACAGTAAGGATCCCAAAAATAGTAAAATTTGTATAACGTCATTTATGGACAATCCCTGCATGCATACTAGTAAAATCCTATGTTATAGATATATTTCAACTGAATTTCTAAACCTATGACAGTGGGGATCCCTAAAATAGTATAAATTTTTATGACGCCATTCATGGACGATCCCCGCATGCATACTAGTAAAATCCTATGTTAAGGATATAATATGTCAACCAAATTTCTAAACTTGTGACAGTGGGTATCCCGAAAATAGTAAAAATTTGTATGACGTCATTTATGGAAGACCCCTGCATGCACACTTGTAAAATGCTATGTTAAGGATATATGTCAACCGAATTTTTATACTTATGACAGTAGGGATCCCTAAAATAGTAAAATTTGTATGACGTCATTTATGGACGATCCCTAGGCTGCATTGTTAACGTCTGTGAAATGATGAGAAAGGAGAATTCCGAATGCCTGAGCTGGTATTCGAAGAGTGGACCCCCGTCATGATAACGCATATTTTCCAATTTTACATTGCAGTGTCAAACCAACGACCACTATACCAGTCTGCCCTGTAAACGTACATATGTCAGCAGTACAATTACTTGTAATGGATATTGGGGAAAATTTTCCATGTGTATTTCTAACGGCAAAACTTGACAAGCTCTCAGCTCCATATGTACCTTCCATGTATTATCAGCCCTTTTTTTTATCTTGAAACATGGATTTTATTCTTTGTCCGTTTAACTGTTAATTGCGAACAAACTATAACTTTAATAATAACCAAAAACTATACAGCACTTCTGGCTCGCTTTTCTGGGCGATTAAAATTGGTTTCAATTTGATCGCTTAAAAAATGCGACCTGTAGCGTGCGACCAACACCCTTGGGACAGACAGACAGACAGACAGACAGACAGACAGACAGACAGACAGACAGACAGACAGACAGACAGACAGACAGACAGCAAACACCAGACCAATAGATGCTTGCTCAGCATCTAAAAAACATGAATTTTAAAGGACACTTTAAGTCCGTGTGCCCCAAAGTGAACAGGAGAACAACATAAGCAACTGGATGTAAGTCATTCTATAAGAGTGCAGCGGTGGAGCTGAAGGCGACCAGTCGAATTTTCTGAGCTCCTGCTCCGACTGTGTAATTCAGTACTGCAACCCATACACAAGTTAGTGTGCTGTTCTCTGGTTTGGTTGTCCGGGCTTGGAGGGGAGGATGTGATAAGGTACTCTCGCCATCGAACTTTCGAGTCCGGAGGTCGATGGTCTTTATTTGCATCTCCGCTCAAGTCTCAGTGCACGAGGAAACAGAGATAGGGAAAGAGGCATTCATTGAACTCATTTGAATGCTTTTTTCTATAATGCTATCCTTGAACTCCAAGGTATTGACAGATGTAGAGGAGAGGCAGATGGGGAGAATCGGTCTCTGGGCTCTGTAGTCCGGAGGCTCGAAGTACCGTTTTCACGGAATTCTTTTTAATCTGGATTAACCAAATGCGTTCGGAATCTCGACCACTTTGCATTATCTTTCGGTTGTGCAAGGAGCTCCTAGAAGCAAACTTGCACCAACTTCAGCCGATTGGGATGGATAGATTATTCATCGCAATCGGGGCTTCTGGCACAGTGGACTCAGTTGTTATATTTAATTCCTCTCTGGATTAGCCTAGGAGGAATCTCGCAGTATAGGATTTAGCAACTAGTTCAATAGGAATGTCCAAGGTCTACTCACGGAATGCTTTACGCAATCCACTTATTGGGTATGTCCAAGGTACAAATTCCTTATAATAAATTCTTAGTAAATGGGACAGCAATGACACACCAGCACATGATTCAGTAATGGGCTGCGCTATGAAATGACTGATGCGAATCTGTGAGCGTGTCAGTCATGGAACCCATAAGATACATACACAAGTCATTCTATAACCATTATGATTTTATGATATTAAGGTGTTCTCCAGGGGATAGTTCGGTAAGTCTTGTCCAGGCCTGGAAGTCACACCCGTATCAAAAATGTTAGTTTTTTAAATTAGTGGGATGTGGAAGCACCCTAGACGCCCCAAATCGCAAAATGCAAAAGCAACAAAATTAAACTTCGTCCTCAATATTTTATTTCAGTTACTGTTTGATATTATTAAGCTGCAAAACTGTTTGCTGTAATAATTTAACCGAACTAACACTGACCTAGGCTCCTAAAGCTGCCTGCAAAAAGATATTTTACCCTCAACATAGATGGCGTCATTTGTGTTGGGCCCCATGAGGTAACAGTGATACGAGACAATTTGAGTTTCCCGCAAAAATCTTGTCGAACGCGAAAATTCGGTTTTTAGACCGGTTACTCAACAAGTATGGGCTAAAATGATACATCGTTCGAACGGTAATGATAAGCAGAATATAACTGCACTCGAGTTCAGCAAGATATATCAACAGTTTCTGGATTTTCAAGAAAAATCCAGTTTTTTGGGCGAATTTGGGAAAAGTTTTGAAAATTCCTTTTAAAAAGTTTTGTATAGGCCGAAAGTATAAAATAAAACCCCCAATGTCTCTAATTTTTCATGGGCTTCAAAGTAAGCTATAATTCGGTCAAATTGGAACAATATTTTAACAATATACTAAATTATGTGAATAGGTAGTAATAAAAAATCACTAAAATTTAAACATAGCTTACGTTATTAATTATGAAAACATGAAAAATGGTAGTTAAAGGGTAAATGTAAAAAAAAGTTGGGTGATTGTAGGGTTCGCGTTGAAAAAGTATGGAAAATTAGGAAGGGTAATCTAGCAAAAAACAGGGTAGGTTGCTGAAAAGGGTGCGAAATTTAATTTTTGTAAGGTCGACTACCCTTGAAGGGTGTGAAATTTATTTTTTATAGGGTCGACTACCCTTGAAAGGTGCGACATCGGAATCGCCACCTTTGAATGAATCGATACGGTTCTGCGAGTATCGATTGGGGGTAACGTGTAACCTACTGATCTCCACTTAATGTTATGATTGGCTCCCTTTATGCCGTATGCTTATTATATGCAGTCAAAGGTTCAACACTGTAACAGGTATGTCTGGGGAAACAATCGCATATAGTATTTGCTTTATTACACGCAATACGAAACCGGTCTTGGTTTTAACTGTCAGTTTTTAAGCCGGTTAATATTTCACTCAATACCCGGAATACCTGGATCACACACCGTATAATATATTACGCACGAATAATACTTAAAACCCCAATATATAAACTATCTTATACCACTCCCTAACTTTATACAAAACTCAGACTAGTCAACTTTAGACTGCTGATAAGGTGGTCACCCCTGATTGGTTGATCTGGTGAACCACCTGACTATCCTGTCCTTCTTCTACTTCTTTTTCCTGCTCCATTCCCAACTCCTACTACCTTACTGTATGCAATTGTCCCTGACTGCTATCAACTGTCTACCTCCTTCCACCTTCCTTCCTGTATCCTTGATGGGGTGTGCCTATTTCTCTCTCCCAGCAGGAACAGTAAAATGCAAAATAATACGTTTAATTATGGTGTCCATATACTTGACAAGGGCAATTTTATGTTTTCAAGCAAATAGTTTAGCGAGCAAAGATGCCCATGTGACACAAGTTCTTACTTTTTTTACATGCTCGTTTCAAAAACAAAGTACGAGGATATTTGAACTTATAGGTTGTGACCAGTTCTTTGTGAGTTGTATTCTGAAACTTTTTATTAGAAAACTAAAATAATGGTTCAACTTTAATTTGCAGAAACATATAAGGTAACCTAGGAGATCCACTTGAGTCGCTAACGAAGGCAGTCGCACTTTGCAAGAGCTGCTAAAATTTAATTTGCAGAAATAATTTAAATTGTCTGATAATATTGTGACTAGTGTCATTAAATACAAAATTTAATTTAAAAGTTTGTAGTGAAATTATTGATTCAAAAAACCAAGTGCCATCGCTAATATTCTGAAAAAACTCAAAAATATTGTAAAAAGTTAAAATAAAGTTTCGAATTAAAAAGCAGTAGGTAACATAAAATAACATACGCAGCATAATGTTATTTGAAGACGAGGAATGGGATAGCGATATTTACGATCAAGAAATGCTAGAACAGAACTTTGATATAAATGCGCACTTCTACGATTTAAGCTCAGATATACAGGGTGTGCAAGAAGCCATAGAGGAAATTAAAGAAGGACCTAAAGCAATAATCTATCCTATTTTATAGCAAATTACAGCTGTTGAACGCAAATTAAAAGGTTTGAAAGCTAAAGCTATTGAGGTAGTCACTCCTATGGTTATACAAGTTGAAAAATTGGAAAAAGGGCTAAGGGATTTGGAACTCAAGCAAAAACGGCAAAATAAACGAACAAAGAACATTGAACTAATACTAATTTAATTTAAAAAAAGTTATTTTATTAAACCGAACTACGCCAAGCAACCAAAGCAGATGGTAAAATCAGATCAAACCTGGAAAAATGTTATACAAAGCTTGATTTATAAATACCATGCAAAATCCTATAAAAGTGTTAGAAACGAAAATTCAAATACGTGTATTGTCGTTCATGAAATAAACGAAGAACAAAATGAAAATAAAGTTGTACTTGCTACTAGTTTGCGTGATTTAATGAATGAAATTGGAATTCCAAACTTTAAGTATAAAGAGGCACACCGTATTGGAGCACAAAATAATGTAAGACACAGACCAATTCTTATTAAACTACTACATGACAATGACAAAACTGAAATCTGGAAATTAAAGCCAAAGTTGAATTGCAACTTTAATATGCGGCATATTTTCATTGAAAAATTACGCACTGAGCTGAAAAATAAAATTCATTTTTGCCTAGTGCAGCAGGCAAAACAATTCAAAGAGCAAAACCCGGGAACTTAAACATTCATCGTGGGCAAACGACTTATCGTAACAAACAAATCACACAAATCAGAATACCATTGCAACAACAACCTACATATTACAAAAAGAATTTGATACAATTCAAGCACAATCCTCGTGGAACAGAGCATTTGGTTACAAACACTACACATAAGAAAACATCTCAGACCCCCTGGCAATAATCTTATCAAGAACAGAAAATTGAAGCTACTTACTTAGTCAGCAATGAAAATAAGAAGCAAAATAAAGCTACAAAGTAATGGTACGTTTATACTTTGAAACAAATCCCTAACACTGCACTTCATTTTAATTTTTATGGACGGAAACTGCAACTGCATGAAATAATATTTGCTACTTGTATTTTTAAATGAAAGTAAGTAATATATACTTAAACATGTGTATTACATGATGAGATTTATATGTAAACATAAATGAATAATAATAATCAGAGAAATTAGATTGATTTTATGGTAGATATAGTAAGATTGAAAATTGCAGGCATTATAATATAAGCAATGTACATAATATATTAATATACTTAAACTTCTGTGAGTATTAAAACAAATGGTAGTATAATATTTGATTATACAATGTCAACATATTGAAAGATGTATGTGCTATTCACTAACAAACTCTAATATAGTAAAATTATGCAACAGCAACTTTGGTATATAAACCCAAGTGGATCTCCCAACTATTGTAATAATAAATGTAAACTTTAACATGAAATAAAATTCAGAGCAATGGGATAAGTCCCGCAGCGCTCTTATTTTGAAAACTAAACTATAAGGTAACCTACAGGATTAAAAAAAGAAAAAGTCAAATTAGATATTTCAAAGGAGTGCAAAGCTGTAATCGGTCAAAGTCTCCCTGGACAAAGTCTTCCCGGACATTTCACCTCCGGACATTTTCCACCCGGTCATTTTCCCCCTGGACTTTTCCCCCCTATAAGTAACAGCGGATATTTTCCCCCAGTACTAAAATGCAACAACTGGTATGTGGTAGTTCAGTATCATGTAAAGATGCATACTTTGAGAAGATAGCTCAGTGTTGTAAGCTATAGGACTAGTAGCTGGTCTTGAGTATTATTTCACGATTTGCTTACTAATTACTATATAAATTTTAATGTTCTGCAATCTAAAAATCTACGTACATTTACGTTTTTTTAATTACTGTTTAATAATCCAAGAAGCCACTCGGAGGCCTTCACAAAAGAAAGTTCAGAAGTCTTATGTAAAGCTTCAGGAGAGACTGAAAACTATTTGCATTAGATACAGCGAAAATTCTATGGATGTGGAGACGTTCCTTCGTAGTGTGGGTCACACCATCAGGTTTAAGTTTTAGAATTTTAGATTATAAGGTATTTGCTATTTAATTTTTCTCGTGAGAAGTCACTTTTTTAGTGTAATAGGTTTAGGCCGTTTAGGTACTGTGTGCATACATTTTTTTAGTTAAGTTTTTTAACCTTATAACGAAACATTTTTGTACGATGTCAGGATATAATCATGTAAGGGAGTTTTAGCCATATTAAGAAATAGTATAGTACAAATATTTCCTGAGTGTGTATTTTTACTACTAAATACAATGTTTACAATTTGATTATGGTTTAAACTGCTTACCTTTTTCCCTGTACTTTTTAAGTTAACAATTCAGAGTTTGCATTCCATGCATTCCATTTAATTCAAAGCATTCGGTTGAATAAAGTTTTATGTATAATATTTGGCATTGAATTTGTGAGATTATATTATACGATCAGCGAGAATAAAATTAAAACATATTCTTATTACTCAACATTTCATAAATCATCACTTAATCTTACGACACATAACATAATTACGAGTTTTGGGGGAAAATGCCTACTGTTACTTGTAGGGGGAAAAGGTCCGGGGGTAAAATGACCGGGGGGGAAATGTCGGGGGAGACTTTGTCCAGGGAGACTTTGTACTGCAACCGTGCAAAGCGTGTGGATACAGGGTGCCGGATTCTTAAGTACATTTTCTCTTTGCGTGCCCAATGTTTGACTAGGATAGGTTTAAATACTTAAAAGAATATACTACTGGTCAAAAAGATGCTAATAGTAAATTAAATCATCAAGACGAACAAGTTTTACACAATGTATTGCATTACATAAATGCTGTACTAGTAAGAAAATGAATTCTGTAGGCTAAGATGGTAAATATATTGATGTAAACAAAATTAGCGTAAACCAATTAATAATATTTGTGTGTGGGCCTAGGCCCGAATACACAATAAATTAATGCATACATACATGAAAACAAGTCGAGGAGTGGACGACTAACAACCGAACCTCCTTAGTGTTGGATGGTTACCCATTCAGCAAACTAAATGATGTTAAATGAGCTAAGGTGAACTTAACCTGGTCGTTTCAACGGCGTTGATAAATACAGGCCTCAGCCTCAGCTGTCGGCTTATCTGCTGTTACCATTACAAATATAGAAAATACTATTAAAGCTAAGTTGTGTATAATAAATACTCCTTGGTGATGGATGGTTACCCATCCAGCGAACTAAGTGAGTAGGGATGTCAATTACTTGGGGTAAAAAATTACTTGTGTAAGACCAAGACTTGAAAATCCTTGGGTACCCAAGAATGCAAAATCATTGTACGAGATCAATTCTCTTGGGTACTAAACACAATGAATCCTTGGGCTTTGGACAATAGTTTCTAATTCCTTGGGTGCACCCAAGACTTGTTTTGGCAGCGAATTATTCACACATCCCTATAAATGACCTAAGCTGGACTTAACCTGGTCGTTTCAACGGCGATTATAAACATAGGTCTGCTGTCTGCTTATCTGCTGTTACCATTACCAAATAGAAAATACTATTATAGCTAAGTTTTGCCCCATAATAAAGCATATGCGTTTAACCAGAAAAAATAAAAATGACCGTTTTGGACTGGTTACCATTATTATGTGGTTATACTTAGAGGTAGAATTCATTATATACATTACGAAAAATTGAGCAAATACATTTTAGAATATGCTTACCCGAACGTCGTGAAGACCCAGAAATTTATGACTTTCTTCACGAGTGATCATAAAAACTGCTAAATTGGCTGTGTAGGTTGCAAGGAAGACTACAGCAAACATGGACCAAATATGTACCACCATTCTAACCATAAAAATACAATATTGATTATATTATTAATGATTAAAGTCAACGGAGGTTATCTCAGGCATTTCGTTAGTTCGGTAATGAAAAACTGAAAATTACGACTTGACATCTTGGTAACAGTCGTTATTAGATGCTGAGCTATAGCTCATTGAGCATCTGTTAAAAACAAAAGGTTTATACAGTCTAAAATATTGCCAATTGCACTTAAATCGTTAGTGTTTTCTAAAAAATTATCTACGTTTCAGCTGCTTCATCTATTACTGTATTGGACAAATGTCAATAAAATAATATTTTAAAAATGTGGTTTAGCGTCTTCTGAGTGGTTTAATGCTTTAAAAATGTCAGCTAATGTTTACCCGGTTAAAGCTATTCCAGGTCGTTCTCTAGAATCATCTCTTTGCAGAAACTGCAAGGAAAAAGAAACCCTCGCTCATGTTCTAGGAAAATGTCATGCGGGAAGCTTACTAAGGACCAGCTTACTAAGGATTGTAAAATGGAGTATTTGATTGGTTGAATGGCATTGATTTAATAATGGATTAATTGGTATTAATTAATGTATCCTTATAATGTATAGAGTATTTGTAATAATTTTTAGTTAAGCTAAGTGTAATTATAATAGTGTCCTTCATTGAAAAGCAGTGCAATTGTATTGAATGAACCTGACACGGAATTAAAGTTCACTCAAACTCAAACTCAGACATCATGAAGTGCTTACTATTATTACAAATCATTTAAGAACACTTGACTGAGTTGTGCATGAGGAAGTGACTGATGGGGCTTCAAAACGAGTAGATTAATATGATGCCGTAAGGAATGAAAGGCTGGGTACATTCTTGATCCGACGAGACGTATGGAAAAGTTTTCCAGTCAAGCAGAAGAAGTTAATATTGAAAATCATTGCAATCTCATTACAATCCTTGCATTCCTTACTTTCTTAACAAGTACCAACTGAAGAAGTTGGAAATGGTTGGATTTCTTGTTGGAGCTAGGGGTACTATAACTGGCTTATTTGAATCATTTCGTAAAGATCTTCGTCTTCCATCAAGAATGATTGAAAAAATAGTGGTTGCTACAATTCGAGGATCCTGCCGAATCGCTTAAAATCATTTATATAATATGAATGTATCTCATAGTCAATTTTAAATTGGCTGTTTTAAAATAACGTTACTCTAATATCATACTAATCGTGTGAATGATGTGTTTTGTTCTTACTGTCTTTATGACAAGCGCAATAGTAGCGCCAGTTGTAAATAAATATTAACTTTCTTTCTCAAAGCATAATTGATCACTTTCTAAAACGCCTAAGCACAAACAAACGGGTATTATTTTTATTCTATGCTAGAAAAGCAACTTACAAAAGAATACCGCCTCATGTGCTCTCGCGATTTTGAAAACCATACTCACAATGAATAAGGCCACACTTGGTTACTACAGATACAAAGTAACACGACTGCATTTTGCGCCGTTTGCACAAAATTACGCGTAAAGTTGAAAAAACTTGACTTTTTGCAAATTTGCATCGCTGTAGCTTCTACAATTTTCTTCCGATTTTCAAAACTTTTGTGGTTTTGTTCCCTAAAAAATTATATAATTTAATTGAAATTTCAAAAATGTTCATTTTTTTTATGAAATTGGGGTATTTTGAGAGCTTTAAAAAATTGGTTTTTAATAAAAATAAAAAAAATAAATAAAAAAATTCATAATTATAACAGTTTTTTTTATTTAAAAAAGTGTCCTAGTCATCACAAAACTACAAATGTTTTGAAAATCGGAAGAATATTGAAAGAGCTACAGCGTTGCAAAGTTGCAAAAAATCAATTTGTTTTAACTTTAGCCCGTGATTGTGAACGAACGGCGCAAAATGCAAAGTCGAGTTACTTTGGATTTGACGTAACCAGGTGTGACCTGATTCATTTTGAGTGTTGTTTTTAAAATCGAGAGAGTACATGCGGCGGCATTCCCTTGTTAGTTTTTCTAAAAATAAGCCTAGAAAACGCATTGCTAAGTGTCTACTTTATTGTTATGCAATATATTGTAGAGCTAGTGAGTAGCAACGCAAATCCATTGAAAATATGTATGAGGGTAGATGTATGCAAAGATGCAATAACAACAAATACGAAATCGTATGGTAAACAGTAACTTAGCTTGGAATGTAGTAAGAGGTTTATTTTAATTGTGTAATACGTTCTAGCTCTAATCTAACTCCAATGGTCAACTACGAAGTAGGAGCTTGGAGTCGAAGAAGAGTTGACATGAAATAATGTACACACTATGTATGTTGTACATAAAAGGCATTGAAGTGTCTGGTCTTAGTACCTGGCAATGGTTATGGTGCAGAGGACAATGACAGAAATCTGAGATACAACCGAGACATCTTTTTTAGCGACTGGACAAAGCCAAATCTCAAGCCAAACTCGAAAGCATTGAAAGTATATAAACTGCAATAAAAGTAAAGTTCTCCACTTTGAATTTAACACTTCTGTTTTTAAGATGTGTGCCATGCACACATAGATTAAATAAATATAAAGGCAAAGTGGAGTGCAGTAAAACTTATAGTGGCTACTAAGTAGACATTCTGTGGAACAAATTAAATTGGGAAATCAACCACAAGGTGGTAATACTACTGATAATAGTTGCAACTATGAAATGAATAATAAAAACCCTTTATAGTTGATAGTAGTAAAAGATAATGGTAATTGTAAATTGCAATTAAATTTAAGAACTGATATTCAATAAAATATATAAAATAAATGTACATAAAAATGTTAAATGATTGAAGTATCAATCAAATCCCATTAATAAAGTAATATATTCATATTTAATTATAAAAGTGCTTCCACTCAAGAAGCAGATAAAATTTAAAATTAAAATAAAATGCTGCGTTGCTTGGACTTTGCTCTTTCTTTTAAAAAGGAGTAAAAGTAAAATTAAACTATAAAAGAAACCAATTTATATATATTTATTGACACGTGAATCTTAATAACTTTGATTTGTAATCAAAGAAACAAGTGCCAAGATAATTAAATTTAAATTAGCTAGAGAGTTTTAAATGGAACTATAGAGCTTAAGAGACAATAAAAAGAAATGAAATTGTCAAAATGCACATTTTCTATGCCTTTGCTGTTTGGTTGCAGCAATCGAAAAAGCGACTATAAAATAACTAAACTTAAAACTAAGTAATTACATTTACAAATAAAAATTAATAAAAACATGGTATTAAAATATTTGTTTAAATGGTGTTTTCAAAACATGTCAACTAGAAGCTAGCAAAAAGACGTCCAGGAATACAATAATTAAAGATGATTAAACTTTAAAAAATTGTTAAGAATGATTATTAAAGATGTTAGTAATGTTAAAAAAAATCCGGCGCTTCGCGCCGGATTTGGCGACCGCGAGCCCGTAGTAGATGCTGAGCTTCAGCGAACATTGGCTTCAACAAATGAGCAAGATGACTTGAGTAGCGCTAAAATATGATATATGAAGTAAGGATACTTCATTGAAATGGCGATTGTTACTCCTAAATATAAATTTTGCAACATTTTTTTCCATAAACTTGGTAATTTGAATAAAATCAGTTTATTCGTGCGAGTGCGACTTGTAGCGTGCTTACCACGGATTGACAGAAGGACAGACCAGGACATAAGGACCATTTCAAAACATTCTTAAGGTATGGCCCAAGGTGTGATAAATAGTTGATATTTTGGTTGACATCAATTATTGACCATCCATGGCGCAAACGTTAGAACCGAGAGGGCTAAGGAGATGGCAATTAACTCATCAGAACAACTAATGTACCATGTCTATGCAATTATAGGCGTGCTGTGCCCGGTATAAATTGACCATGGGGGTGGGGCGGTAATAATTAAGTGATAATTATGTTGACATCTTTTATGAACCATATTTAAGTTGTTGTAATCACATAGGAGGGAGCCGGTACAAATTAGGTGATGACTAACGATAAGTTGACATCATTTAAGATGTCATCTACGTGCCATCTGTATGTTATCTACGTTTATATTGTGAAGTAGAATCAGGTGTTTTCTATGCGGGCCATGTATTAATAGCAGTGGAGAGAATGGGACAAAGGAGTTGAGAGCGACGGTCGAATAACGACGTCGACGGGGCTTGGAAATTTTCCGCGGTCTATAGCAGTGGGGGATATGTAGGTATAGGCGGAGGAGCGGGATAGAGAGCATAGGAAGGAAAGGAGAACAAGGCGAAGAACGACGGTTGACGAGATAGATGCTGACGTGGCAGTCGCATAGAGAGAGAGCCTTTTTTCGTCTACACCAGCAGCGAAGGACTCACTTCTATTTTAGAGCTGCTACAGTACGGAAGGTGGTACAGCGATATTGAGCTAGAAATAAGTGAAGCCCGCCGCCATATTTTCTTGTATTAATTTATATATAAATATTCTTTTTATTCTATTATAAATATTATTACATCTTCTGTTTAATTATTGTATTTGAATCGTAGTTAAGAGGTTTAAAGTGGACCTACATTGATTAAGGATAAATTGAGGTTGAACTAATAGTGAACATTGAAGACAGAGACCATTTGTAACTATCCCTCAAACTTGGAGTTGGTGGACATTGATTTCATAGAACACGTAAGGGATATAGAAGCCGGCACGAGGAGTAGTTTGTTACATAGTAAACGGGTACTGGAATCATCCCGGTCATAAGTTGGTTCTGGGTGTGGGTGTTGAAGTGTTATACCGGCACCGGCTCACCGGGCATACTACTCGTGCATCTTATCCTTCATCACGGAGCCAGAACCGAAACGTCGTGTGCTGCGGAGCCAGACCGGCGTTGCATGGCTGAGAGCCACCGAGTTGCAGAAGACGCACGGAAAGGAAGCGGGGGACCGCGAAGCGAAGTCTCGGGCCCAAGCCGGACGAGGTAATCCATCCCGTGGTCGAGCGAAGGCCATCGGTAGGTCGGTTCGCGGCAGAGGCAGAAGTAAATCTAGGACTGCAGACCCGGAGACCGCCGCTTCACTGTTTCAGCCTCCGGATCTTCTGTATAAAAGGCGTAAACGGGGAGAGATAGGACAATTCTATACGACAATATAATGGTTGCACTAATGACATAGAGATCAATAAAATATTGTTATTTGAACTACGTTGTTAATGGACGATCCCCGTGGGTCATATATCGTTATTTTAAAATATTTGCAAATATCCATAGTTTATTTGACATTTTCGAGACTGTCTATTCATGACGTCTACCGCAAGGTCAATTTGTCTCCCTGCAGACTAGTAACATCCCATATTAAAGAGCATCTAGTATGTAATGATTACACTAATCGATGGGGATATGTGAACTGAAGTAATTAAAGAACGTCGTTAACATACAACATGTAAATACAAAATAGGTTTAATAATATCGAAAAAAACACCCACACTCTCAAAGTGATGTAATTGTTACAGTAGTAGTCATGCTGCGTATCGTGTATATAGGTATTTAATTAGTAGTTTTATATGCATTATATGTTATAGCAGCTACGTTCAATTGGATTATTCACGTGACATCGTTTGTGTGTAACCCGTACTCCGTTTACAGGTTGGTCCAACCAGTATAGGTTGGTCTGGCGGTTGATTAGTTGGTTTATTCCTTCTGGTTAAGCAACAGTCCAATCGCCTCCTGAAATGGATGGGTGCCCTGTGCTTGGTAATCCTGCAAGGCTCGGTGAGATGTACGTTGCAGGTCCTAGAGAACAGATTTTTGGAGTCATTCTCTAGGCTTTCTAGAGTTGTCTTCTTTAGAAAAAGTGTCCGCTCCTGGAAATAAGCGTGGATTACGCTTTGGAGGTCTGACAATAAAACAACTATTATTATTATTACCTGATGTCAGTGCGATAAAAGCTAGGTAGAGGTGTCGAAAAAATATTTTCACGCAACATTATTTGTGCGTCGCCCTTAACCTGATTACCTATTGTGAATGCGGTAACATCTGGGTGGGGTGTCTAAAAAACTGTGCACGTGACATCATTTGCGCGTCACCCTTAACATGCTTACCTAATGTGAATGCAATAACATCTGGGTGGGGGTGTCTAGAATAATTTTTACGTGACATCATTTGTGCGTCACCCTTAACCTGCCCACCTAATGTAAATGCGATAACATCTAGGTGGGGTGTCTAAAAAAATGTGCACGTGACATCATTTGTGCGTCACCCTTAACCTGCTTACCTAATGTAAATGCGATAACATTTAGGTGGGGTGTCTAAATTAAATTTGCACGTGACATCATTAGCGCGTTACCTCTAACCTGCTTACCTAATAAAAATGCGAGAACAGCTAGGTTGGACGTCATTATGGACGATCCCGGAATAGCTATAACCTATATACTGCATTAAAAACTGTGTCTAAAATTAGTATTGGGTCTGTACTATAGAATGTACTTGTATTCGCCGCGCAGAACTTTAAAATTAAGTATGTATGCACTTTCTTTGTATGTTTACACTACCTAATAGTTTTTGGAAAGCTCACTTTTCTCATTTTTGACATAACAGTTAACTGTTAATTGTAAAGAAATAGACAGTCCGAACAAATTGAAAAAACAATAAAGACCTGCGCGCGCGGGATCGTTTCAAAAAACGTTAGAGGTCGTAGTTTGAAAGCTGTGACCTGTAGTGTACGGCCAACAGACAGACAGACAGACAGACAAACAGACAGACAGACAGAAAGACGGACGGACATGACCATCAAATTAGATGCTTAAGCTCAGCATCCAAAAAAGAAGAAAAAGATGATTTGTAATGTTAAATTAAATCAGATATATTTTTATTAGTTGGGTTAATTTAACGCCTGAACAAATTAAAAACTCAAAATATAAAACCAGAAATCTAAAATAAAACAGAATATAATAAAACTGCTTGTTAAATAACATGTTGCCAAACAGGCATAGCCTTAAAACCCTTTAGTGAAAAAATTATGTATAAAATAAACATATTTAAATGAGTGAAGCAGAAAACATTTAACGCCAAATAAAGCTTATGCCAAAAGAAAATAAAAATAATAATAAATTAAGAGAACAATTTATTATTAAAACAACAGGCGATGATGCTTTTACATTAAAACAAAAAACGAAATATGCACGCTAAATAAAAGCTACACAAAATATAACTGATACAGTTGAAAACAGAGCACTTGCAGCTTCAGAACAATTAGTTATTTTTCAAAAATATATTGGTGCTAAAAATACAAATTAAAAAACTATTGCGCATCATCAATAGACTAAACTAAATGAATATAAAGCTGGCAACGATTAGTAATTAGAAAATCTAGCAATTAAGAATCAATCTGCGCAAGAAGTAAGACAGGTTCAATTAGCACTTGATAATGTACCAGAACCTATTTTTAAAAAATATAAAGGAGGTCCTACAGCTTTTAAATACTTAAAATATTTATCTAAAGATGCTGTTTCGATAAAACCTCAGGTAGGTAATAATATTCATAAAACAATATTATATTAGAAATGAAATTATACAGAATTTAGGTAATGAATTTATTGATATTTCAGGGAAATAAAAAAAAATGACAGTTGGTTTATGGAAAGTTTACAAAAATACATCCTAATAAAACAAAACATGATTTTTATGATAATGATTTGTATGCATGGCTTATAGTTAAATCTAGAGCCTGCTTTACAACCGAAAGTAAATTAAGAAGTTTTAAAAGTTAGAAATAAAGTATTATTTCTGCCTATTTTAAAAAACAAGGTGTTATTAATAAAAAAAATCGCAAAGTGATAATACACTAGATGAAGCAAGTTTTAAAACAGCAATAGGTCGTGGTCCATAGAACAGATTCGAGAGCCCTGACCGAGTCAAGAATAGTAATATTAAATTTATTAAAGATGATTCAGATGTTCTTGTATCGAAGTAAGAAACCACTCTAGCTGATATACAATCAGGTCATACAAATATTTATAAAAATGGTATACAATAAGCTACTGAAATGTTTGATAAATTTAAATCATATTTCTTAGAAAGGCTTTTATAATTATATATTCGATACTTATAAATAAATTACATAGTAACTGAATAACAAAAATATTATAAAATGCTTTGACAATATTTTAAAAGAAATAAAAATATTAAATAAGAAGAGCGAAACATTCAATAGTAAATGATAAACAGATATACTTTCACATACAAAAGAAACTTATATCACAATTTATTATGAGGTACAAATTTCTATGAAAAAGGAGCCCAAATAGCTTAAAAAAGATATAAGCTTACTATTTAATACCTGATATAGATGAAAAAAGTAATAATTTTAGATATAGGAAAGATGGTAATGATTTTGTTAATATTACTTTAGAAACAGAAAGTTATAAAGAGGATAGTATTGGTAATGAAATTCAAGATAAAATGCGTCTAGATGTTAATAATGATGTTATACCAAAAGAAGATAAACACAATTTCCTAAATAATGTTATAAAAATTAAACTAACTAATTAAACTTAATTGTGTGATTGAAATTCCGCTAGGTTCTATTGTTGATTTTATACAAGTAATTCAGTTGGAAAAACGTTAGGATTTACGCCCTAAGAACTAACTTTTAGTAGATATTTATCAGATGCAATTGTTGATAATAATCTTGTTATCTTAGTACTTGTACATTGTGATTTAGTAACAGTATGTTCTACAAACGCTAGAGTATCAAGGTGTATTTTTTCATTTACGCCAGAAGTACCGCCAGGCTAAAAATCTATAGAAAAAGCTAAGCAACCAGTATAATATAATGTAGATCAAGAATATATTAATGACATTAATGTGAGGTTGACTGATAAAGAACCTAACCTTTTTAATTTAAAAGTTTAAGAAATAACAATTACTTTATCCTTAAAATAAAAATAAATAATAACAAATACTCAATGTATAAAATATAATAAAACGTCAATAAGACAAAATGTCATTGAAAATATTAACAAAACAGAGCATATGGCATTGAATTTGGATGTTTTAAATATAAAAATCAAACCATCTTGGAAAACCATAATTGAGCAATTGAATGAATACTTTTTTTATATAAAAATTAATTACAAATGCATGAATGCGCAAAAAGTAAATGATATACCTATAAAACTAAACTATTAGATTTAATATAACCTAAATATTACCACTTTAAAATGGCAAATGCCTTATATTGAACTGAATTCTAAAATTTCTAGTGAAATATCTGGATACGTAACAGCTTAACTAAAAATCCCGTATAAATTTTTTATAAAACAACTAAGAAAATTTCACGTTTTACCAGCAAATACTAGAAATAAAACCTAAACTATAATCTCAGAAGTAGAAAAAATTTTAGGCTTTGTTGTTGAATATCAAACTAATCGTGTAAATAGTCAAAAATTTAATATTTCTGTGTTTGATTATTTTAATTTTTGAGATGGCAATATGTTTAAAAAATGTTGATTATCCAGGCATTAAATTAAATGGTGGTAATAGTATGGGTTGTATAGAAAACTATGATCAATATTTAAAATTAAGATAACTAATAACAAATTTAGAACTAGAAGTTGCACAATATTGATTCTAAACAGCTTATGTTTTGTTCTGTTTTGATACAACTTTTCAAGAAAACTGTATTAGAGGTATTACAATATTCATTAAAATTTAATTTAAATTAAGTTAAAATGTACTGGCAAACACTCATGCTTGTCATTAAATTTAAAGAACAAGTTTTTTTCATGACTACAACAGATGGTAGAAAAATGCAAGTTAAATATATGAGTACATGGTAATAATTATTAAATGTTTTGTTATACCTGATTGATTAATGTGTTATTTACAGAAAGCTAATATTAGATTATCGGAAATGCCTTTACGAATAAAAAAAGTTTAACATTCTATCTAAATGAAACCTAATTTAATAAAGATAACAGCTATTTCACGAATAATTAATCCTTGTGCTTCCCTTTGGAGTTTTGATTTTTATTTAAACTATTTACTAATCAATTTTAACAAATTATTATAAAAATATAATAAAAAAGGTAGTGCTTTGTCACTTCTAGCTCTAATTCCATTAATATCTGACGCAGCTGCTATAATCGGTGAAGCTACGTTTATTGCTAGAGGCAAAAGTCAAGTCGGTAATGTAGTTAATAATAGAAAGTCACAGGATAAAAATTTATCGATTTAAAACAACTATAAAAGAATTGGAAAACAAAGTTAGTTCTGGGTGTTCAAAACCTTTTCATGGAAGCACTAACAAATATAGAAATAGATAAATATGCTAGATAAATATTAAATAATATAAGAAGAATTTATACATTCAGACGCGTATTTATGAGAGATATTTTACTATTAAAATCAAAAAATATAAGAGTTAGAATATTAAATCAAGACAGCAAAAATAACCCAGAAACCTATTTAACTTTATGGTATAAAAAAAATTAAAAACAATATTATTTTGATTCTTTTGGTCATGGATCTCTTATAAGAATATTAAATTATTTAAATCATATATAGTTTATTCTACATTTTAATTGCACAAAATTGGAAAAAATTTATGTGGTTCTTCATGTTTACAGTTGATGTCAAATATTGGTAATAATGATGATTTTATAAAGGCGTGCGTAGAACTAAATGTGTAAGTAATAAAATAAAAAATTTTATAATAAATGATTTCAAAATTTAGTTGTATCAAAAAAATGACTAATGAAATAAAATCAAATACTTTGAATATAATAAATTGAATACAAAGTTATGATGCTTAAATAAAAAAATTGACCATTAAAACAGATAAACTAAAAGATCCTTAAGCTATTAGAGTCTGTGAAAAAGAGAATTTTATAGGTGTAATTGCAGGAATAAAAGATAATATTACTTACCAAACAAATGGTTTTGATACACAATGTAAAATATAATTGTACAGCGTTTAAAATTAACTGTACCTAAATTAAGAATTCTTTTTAAGAAAATAGTAACATAAATATTTAAAATCTTTAAATATATATACAAAAATAACTAAAACGAATTGACAACTTAATAAAAAAAAATATTAGAATTATTAATTTATTAGAACGTAATAGACAGGCTAAAATTGCAATAAAAGATTCATTATTTACAGATGTAGATAGTAAAATTAATACAAAAGTAACAAATATAAACCAGGCGGTTGCAAATCTAGAAGCAAGATTTTCGGAACAAATAAATACCAAAACGTGTAATAACCCTGAAACAGTGAATTTAATAGTTAAAGTTTATGTTTCATGTCAGCTCAAATTAATGAAATTAAATGAACAGCGTGGGTTACTAACTAGTATTGGCTGTATAAATAAAGCAGCATTTTAAGAAACAGAGTTTTTTATAGATGTTTGTGATATTTTTAAAAATAGTCGTTATATTGCAAGTTGTAATAATAACAATACTAAAAAATCTGAAGTATTTGAAATTAAAACAAATGTGTCATCAATAGAAATAACTGATTATTCACGACGAGCTATATATCACGTTACTTGTGTTTTACAATGATTTTATTTTTTATTTGATGAAATAATTCAATCGTAAGGGTTTGTTAGCGTTTGTTTGCGTTAGCGTTAGCGTTCGTTATTGTTAGCGTTGGTTAGCGTTTATTGTGTATTGTTATATCGTTATCGTTACGTTAGGGTTCGTTAGCGTTCGTTAGCTTTTATCGTGTATTGTTATATTGTTATCGTTACGTTAGGGTTCGTTAGCGTTCGTTAGCTTTTATCGTGTATTGTTATATCGTTATCGTTAAGTTAGGGTTCGTTAGCGTTTGTTAGCTTTTATCGTGTATTGTTATATCGTTATCGTTACGTTAGGGTTCGTGAGCGTTCGTTAGCGTTCGTTAGCGTTTGTCAGTGTTGGCGTTCGTTGGCGTTAGCGTTTGCTAGCGTTAGCGTTCGCTAGAGTTAGCGTTAGCGTTTTTTAGCGTCTGTTATCGCTAGCATTTATCGTTTTTTGTTACATTGTTATTGATACGTTAGCAATCGTTAGCTTTATGATAAAAATGCGTGAAGTAGGTGTTACTCAATTATAGGTTTCCAATCATATTTATATGTAATATTTTTATACAAATAGAATTTAAAAAACTACAAATACTGTTTTTAAAGAATTTAGCATTTCTGTATTAGGTGTTTATGTTTCAGCTATATTTATATCGTAATATTGATACATTTGACTAGATTTAAGACTATGTTACTTCAAAAATCTACCAACACTATTTTGTAATGGCTACATAAGCATTTTATTACAACGAGCTGGTAAATAAATGTTTTAACAGGTTATAACATCAATAATTATATGCGGTTTAACTTGATCTATTTTATTTATTCAGAATTTACTACTTTACATCCTTAAATACCTTACCAATTTGCAAGTCTCTTGATTTTAGATAGTTACAAGTTTCCATTTTCATTTTATAAGAAATTAATTTATCGATAAAAATTCAAACTGAGGTCATCCATATCTTCTGCTATCCTATTACTGTGTAAGTTTTGAATATCTTAATTAGATAATGTAAATAAAATTAAAAATTTTTAATTCATTCTAATAGATCTCTGATTGAATTCGAAATATGACTGACTTAGATGAAATACACAGATATTATTATGTATTCGTTTCTTAAAATATATTTTCATTACTTCCTAATTCTTCCGATTCATTACATTATTAAAAATAATAACAGTTTTCAATTAAAAATCAATTACGTTAGTATCTGGTATCACATCTTCAGTGTTATGAGTTGATGTATTTATTCTCTGATTATTATTTTGTTTTTTGTTTAGCAAACCTTGTTCTACTTTTTCTATAATTTCAACTCACATAAATTATTTTGACGTAATTTATCTTGATTGTTAAATAGATTTACAACACCTTGTTTTAATAGACAATTTTCAATTGCTTCAATAATTATTTTGTATGTATCCTGTTTGAGGCTGCCACTTACTCAAATTAGATTATTATAGTCCAATATCCCTTTTTGTAATACACATTAGATAACTAAACAGCTTTTTTAACAATTACTTGCACTGATTACTAAAGCCTTAAATATATTAGCAAATGAAGAATTATGTTGAAATTTTGGATTTCTATTGCCAACAAATATTGTTTGATTAGTCATTTACTATGATTTGTATTTTTAAATGAATGCATATGTCAGGCCGGAGGGCCTGTGAGGACGTAGTTCCATATACGTGATCTTTGTCGGCTTACAGTCTCTATAGACCTCTAATGTATCTTTGATAATTGATTTTTTTAAATTTTTAATGTTTTATCTATCATTAACAATATTTGTTAATTTAGTTTTAATATCTTCTAAAACAATACTACATCGACTATTCAAGCATAAGTGTGTAATACATGCACCTGTTTATTAAAACAAAATTAATAACTTAAAGGTTTAGTTTCTAATTGTTGTGTTTCTTGGTCATATTCCACTATTTTATCAAAAGTTCTTTTGAATTTGCAAGATTTGTTTTGATTTTTTAATGTTTTGATATCACCTTAATTTCTTACAAAACAAACGTGTATTGTGGTTCATTTTTTAACAAAATCTATTACAAGTTTCAGAATGTTTTGAATGTTACCTTCTTTACTATTTGTGTAATTACTTGCAAATACTTTGAATTTAGTACTTTCCAAGTAATCTTGTATATTTGTATCATAAGAATATGATTTAGGTTTTGTCGAAACAAAATCTATTATACCTTGTACTTTGAATTGTTTGTTACTTTTAAATTTATCTTCCTATTAACTGACGTATATACCAGTAGGAAATTCTACAAGTTTATTTATGTTATCAACTCAACCCACACTATCTGTATTTATAAATAAATTTTTTTTTAAAATTTATATAGAGCATTGTATTATTTTAATCTTGCATTTGCAGCTGTAAATGCTGAAATATATATATTTGCATTGTTTAAACATAGAATTGAATCTTTTTGCTCCTTATATTCAATTAATACAGATGTATTTGTTAATGGTGTATAACTTAAAATTTTTAGTGTAGAATAAGCTTCTAATAAATATAAATCTGCATATTCTGACACAATTTTAACTTGTTTTAACGAATCTTTAGGACCAAATGGACCCTAAAAACTATTTAAAAACAGTTTAACCACAGGTTTTAAACTCTGTTCGTAAATACGATTATCAACATTTATGTCTATACCAATTTGTTTGTTTTGCTTTATGAAATTATATAATCCGTCTTCAGTAAAATCCAAACCCCTTTTCAGCGTCATTTAATAAAGACTTCTTTATTATGTGTCTGTAGTTTTCATTTTTATAAATGTTTGTATGTAATTCTCAAATAACTAGTTAGAGTTTCCCTTAAAATGCAAAACTAAATAGATTTTTGAAATAATTTATCCTTTTAAGGACAACACTAGAGTACGTACCAACTAAAGCTTATTCTTCTTCATTAGGAGTACAACTTGTGTTGTGTTGTCAAAAACTAGCACAAATATAACACAATAGAGATTTTAATTTGCCGTTGATTTTTGCTTGTAATACACGACGATATAGACCTGTTGGTGGTGAAGCTTTACATTCAATGTAACTAAACTACTATTTATCATAGATTTTTTTATCATAAATTTTCATAAGGTGGCCGGATAATTATTTCATTCTTATTGTTAGTAGGCTTTTTAAGTAATTTAATTTAAACATTTTTGTTCTACCTTCAAAGAAAGCATCTCTTGGATTTATTGAAAATTTAATAGGCTTATCCATATTAAATCCTCGATTTTTTTATCTCTTTTAAATTGATGACTTAAATATTTTACTACGTTATACTCTTTGGTTTTCAGGTAATTTGTCCACTCACAAGTATTTTATATAGAACTTTCATTGTAGTTTTATTCAAAGTAATGGTTTGTTTTAGATCATAACAATCTTGACAACCATAGAAATAAAACCCTTGAAATTGATGAACTGTGTAAGTTTCTTGACAATAAACATCAACTTTTCTGATTTTATTATAAGCATCTCGTATACCAAATTTACCTTTATTTAGAGCATGTCGATTGTTTCTATTTTTCTCTGACATTACACACTCTATATTATAATTTGGTTACAATAATTATAGTTTGTTTTTGGATACGATATCTATTTTATTTTGAGGCATAAATTTTAATCTATACACAGTTATAGTTATGCTAGCTTTCGTAGCATATTTTTATGCATCTAAATTTTTTTCTTTACCTAAACAACGTAATTTAATTACATTTTTACAGTATGCATTAGTATGCATCCTTTTTCAAGTATATCAACATCTAATTCACAATATGCAAGCATTTATTTTCTAAAAATAAACTCGTTACACCGCTTACTTTTTTCATCATACTATTTCATAAAATCATGTCAATCCTCTGATTTTATTCTATCTGGTTCATAATACTGTTTAAATGGTAAAGGTCCTATATAATTTTAGTTGTCTGGTTTAATTAACTTATGTGATAAATATTTTTTTAGGCTCTTTTTATTCAAATGTTTTAGGAAATTTGTTAACTAGATCTGCAATATGACTAAAACTGTCTATAAATTTAATTTAACTTTTTTAAAATACATAGACATTATTTTTGTACCAATCAATATTAATTTTGGTTGTATACGATTTCATAAAGTTATTATAAATAAAATGACTATCATAACATTTTGCATTAGGTGCTGTAAATGTAAATCCTTGTTGTAAGGCCCATTTACAAAATTCATTATTTGTAGCAAAAGCTTTTTTATCACCATCAAAATATTGTGTTGCAATCCACATTGGTATTGGTATATGATTATAATCTTCATCTAACAAGAAAATGACTCAGCATGACCGACCTAGAATTTGAACCGACCTACTTCAAAAAATAAGACTTGTTTTAAATAATATGGATCTAAAGCAACTCGATTGCGTTATGCGTCGTTTACCTAGAATTGCGCAGCAAAGTTTTCAAACATTTAAATTTAAAAACTTTGATGCCCTGTAGATTGTACAGTTCGTAATCGATTCTGATGAAATTTTTTTTCTGATTCTGAGAACTTTTTCTTAAAAGCAATCTTAGGATTTTTAAAAAATTAAAAATTCGATTTTTTTCAAAAAATCAAAAATATGGGTTTCCTAGATTTTTAAAAAAATTTTAAATTTTCGAGTTTTCTAAAATTCTGACATCAATGTTTAGACAAAAGTCTTATAATAAGAAAAAAACAAGTTTTATTGAAATCGGTTGAGAACTGTAGAATCTACAGGAAGGCAAAGTTTTAAAATTTACATTTTTTTAAACTTTGCCGCCTAATTTTATGCAAAAGACGCAAAACGCAATTGAGTTAATTAATATCTATACTATTTAAAAGTAGCCTGAGTTTTTAAAATAGGTCTTTTCAAATTCTGGGTTGGTCATGTCGCCTTATTCCCTTGTGAGCTTGTTTCATTGTCGTAAAATATTTAATTTTCACTACAATTTTTAAGTTTTACAAAACCAATGAAACATTGATGTTTTTTCATCATATTACACTTTGAAAATTTAACATTTAATTTTATCACAAATAAATATGTGGTTCCTTTAAGTTACGCTTGTTGTCAAAAAATTATTTTGCATTACAAGTTTTACATTTTTTGAACCTTTAACATTGTTTTTCTAAATGAATATTATAACAAGATTGACTTCAAAATTTTGTATTTCAATATCCACAATCTTTCCAATCTTTTGTAGTTAAATCACCAATTTTGCAATCATTTTTTGAACCGTTAAAATTTTGCGTTACACCGTACCATGTTTTGAATTATATTGTCACAAACATGTTGATCTCTATTTTGGTAAAATTCTTTTACAATCACCGCAACATTCAACACAGCAATAAAGAGCTGCAACTTTATAAACATTATCATGATGATTGTCTGAATGTAATAAATACAGTTGATTTTCATCTTTGGGTTTTTAATTGGCACATTAAAATAAACCATTAATAAAAAGATATTATTTATTTTAAAATCTTGTTTTCAATTTCAGTGAATAATTCTAGAGTCATTTCTTTTTTGGGTATTTATATTACGATGTAAATAATCAAATTATTTGATATTTTATCTTGCCATTTATCTTCATTCAGTCGTATTTTGTGATGTTTCTAGCACAATTTCTTAATCCAAGGTTGCTAGCATGAGTAAAGTTGATTAAATTTAAATATTTTAAAACAACTAATACTGTTCCTACACTACATAAATTATCATTGTTATTAATTTTAACAACCTTTCTTATATCTTTATGTAAACTTAAAATTGTTTTCAAACTTTCCCGTTTAATATTGTCAATAATTGTTACTTAAAGGTCTAGATTTTTATTTGTAATATCTATATATATCGCAATTATATCGATAGCTTTAACTAATGATTTATTTTTAGGAATTTCTTTTCTAGGGTCAAAACTATAGTTTTTGTGGAACTAAGTGCAATCATTAAAAATACTTAAAATACCAATATAAATTTTGACACTCTTTAAAAATCTTTTTTTTAAATGTCTGAATTTAGATTTCAAAACATCTACAATATCTTCTGGTTCCGTTTGTTTGAGTTTTCAATTATAAGTATCTTGATAAAAATTTAGGTTCTTAATTTCAGTTGTTCGTCGTTTAATTAATTTACGTTTTTCAAAGTCATGTATAATTAATATTTTTTTTTAGTTCCTTAAAGTATTCTTCTTTTTCAATTTTAGCAATTATTTCAGCTCTTTATCCAACATGCTTTCAGTTTTTTGAATGTTTTTTAATTTTTTTTAAGAAAAATTACTCTCAATGGTGCAAGTGGCTTTATAAAAGTCAAATCACAAATTTTACACCGGTCAATTTTATAGAAAACCAAGTTTCAGGTAAACATTAAAAAACAATTATATTTTTATCACTCCTAAATTAAGGAGTTTCATTAGCGTTTTTTAAAATAGTGAGACTATTATTTTCTAGTCCTTTTAATACAGAAACAATTATCAGATAAAAATACAAAAGTATTGATACTTTCAAAGCCTTTACGTGTTTAACTGCGATTTTCGTTGTTTTCTCAGGTTTGTAAGACTAGTAGGTTTTAATTCTAGTCCTTTTTATATAGAACAGAATTATAAGGTAAAAATACAAAAGAAATAAAGTTTTTCAAAGTCTTTAATTTGCTTGTTTTATCGCGTTTAAGGGCTGGTTTCTGAAGTTTCTAAGTCTATTTATTACTAATTTTAGTGTCCATTTTATAAGAGAAAAATTTGTAAAAGAAAACAATTTATTTTTATGAGACCAGAATATGAAAGTCTTAGTAAGGTTTTGCTAAGGCTACGTGGGTGAAAATGCTTGTGAATTTTAAGATTTTTCAAAATGTTACAAAATTCAATAAATATGGCGTAAAACTATTGATTTTTTTAGCGTTTATGCTGTTTTTGCCTACTGAAAAAGTAGGGCCAGGATTATGGTTAGGATAGGTAGTGCTACTTGGAGTAAATAATATTCCAATTTTGAGACATTTGAAAATGCTGAACAAGCATCAAATATGAGCTAAAATCATTAAATTCTTACAGTTTTTGCTGATTTTGGAGATACCTTCAGCTTACTTGGAAATCCAGGCCAGGGTTTAGGTAGTTAGGCCAAGGCCAAGGTTAGGTAGTGCTACATCGACTAAGTAGCCTGTCAAGTTTATGATTCTCAAAACTGTGGCAAAAGCAAATAAATATGGGGTAAAACTATTGATTTCTTACGTTTTTTTGTTGTTTTTGGATAATGTTTTTGCCTACTTAGAAATCCGGGCAGGATTAAGTTGAGGTTAGGCAGTGCTACTTAGGCTAAGTAGCCTGTCAATTTTGTTTTTTTCGAAACTTTGGCAAAAACCAATAAATATAAGAAAAACCATTGATTTCTTACGCTTTTTTGCTGTTTTAGGAAAATGCTTTTGACTTAGAAATCTGGGCTAGAGTAACTCACCTACTACTCGCTCATGTAAAATACCTTTATTGCAAAATGGCCGGTCACACTATTATTGATGATCAAGCTCGTCGTAATTGTAAATAAGCGTTTGGGCTGATTAAATTGTAATTACATGGTTACAAAAAGTGTAAATTGCTCTAATGACATATTTTTTAATGTAGATCGTAGTATGGCTTAAAAAATGGCAAATGTTTTGAGCTGCATGATTTTGAGTCAAAACGTTTTAGGCTTAGAAATACTATGCAATTAAAGTATTTTTTACTTTTTGTGACCATGTTATTATGAATTAGTCAGCTAAAACTCTCATATACAATAATAGCAGAATTGTTTTCTTCTTATGGTTTGCATAAAATGAATACAAGCGGATTTGAGTCTTCAGCAACGATTCACCGCATGCGTAGCATATACACAGGAAACATTAAATATCGGCTCGCGCCGACGCCGTCTGCTGCGTCGGCAGAAATCATTCGCCCTGACAGGAGGATTTGTCCGCAGGTCTTTCCTCGGCGCGGCACATTTTGCCGACCTCAAGCCACCCTACACAACTAGTTTCTCCCACAGTTTGCCAACTATTTTCCGTCACCCTGCTCCATTGCCGCGGCACGCTTCCTCTCTCCTCTCTCGCTCATTTAATTAGGCATACATAATTGATAATACATAATACATATCATTCATGCATGGATATTTCAGTTCCTTTTAACTGTACCAGTGACTATGTGAGGACTTAATTTATTTGAACCTTTAGCTGCTGCCATTTCCATTACCCAATATTTAGGTTCAACCTTCTAAAGTAGTTATTTACTTGAATTATCCAATGATACAAGTCTTAAATTTTTGATTTAGGTTGGCTCGTTCGTGTGGTATTTCGGATATAGGTTATATTAATTACCTACAGTTCCTAGGATTTACAGATACGTGAAGCACAATTCGCCTTTTATTTACCAGGTATGAATTCTGAAGTGAAGTGAATGTTGCAATTAATTTTTTGTAATTTGTAATCAGCAAGTATATAATTATGTGAATCAGCAGTAGCTGAACTAATTCAAGTTTCCCGTTGAAGAGACAAACTGACAATCACAGTTTAAACTATTACGGGGGCCATATACTTGTACATATGTAATCACACAAATGACAAGCAATTTATTGCAACATTCACGTCATTGCACTTTAGGTCTGGTAAATGAAAGGCAAAATTTGGGCTTCAGGTACTTATAAATTAGAGAAAATGCAGGTAAATATCATTATTATTATTATTTGTGTGTATTTAGACAGCCAGATATTCTACTGATAGACGCTGTCTTACGGCCGTCCTGCTAGAGAGCGTGGATTATACTGGTCATCACCAGACATATCATTACGAGGTTTTTTCCGTTATACGGAGGCGAAGCCTGACATGGTATGACGAATAGTGGAAGGTTTCTCAGGCCCGCCACTACTTCGAATTCGCCATGCCAGAGCCAACCCGCCAGCAGTCACTCTTAACGAGAGTGGACAGGCGGCGACGGCCTGTAGTGGACGAGGAAGAGAGGAACTTCGAGATGAATCTTGAGTCTTGTACATTTGAATGTACAGTGTTCAGGCATGTAGTAAACTACTATTCAGCTGACTTGTATCTCTGTCTCAGGTAGGAACTACCACAGATAAATACAACTAGCACCCAAACACTTAAGACTCTGAAAATGCAGGTAAATAACAAAACTGATAACCAAAATAAAACAATCACAAACCGGCCCAAATCAGTAATTTCACACTTAAATCATTAGGTGGTCCATGTGAATTACTATTTGAGTACTTTGATTTGAATGTTGAATTACTGGGTAATGGAAACGAAAGTACCTGCAGAATTTTTAATTATGTCCCTATAAAATCACTGATACAGGTAACAAGAATTGGAACTGGAAAACTGAAATAATCACAAATAGTCACAAATAACAGGCATACGAACTTGAGTTAAATGGTTTAAAAAAAATACATTCAACTGGGTTGGAAAAAACTTCAAACTTTTAATATTTAAGAGTCATGGTCCTAACTGTTGCAGTGGTGGAAGTACACGAGATACTGTGACTGTATGTAGCTTTGCAGCTATGAGTTGCCACTAATGCAGCGAATGTGTAGTTTAGTAGTCGGCAAAACGATGGAAAGATACGAGCCAAAATAGTGCCTTTCCTATCATTATCACAACGCAGTTTTCGAGTCGGCAGCGATCGAATTGCCGACTCTGACTTAAAGCGTGCATTTCCCATCCTGCGAACGACGGCGTGTCAGCGTCGGCAGAGAACTCGTTGCCGACCCCGGCTTCAACCCGACTGAAAACGACTGTGCCCAACTGTGCCGACAGAAAACTTGCTAAAATACGACGTCGAATGTTTCCTGGGTAGTACACTAACTTGCCAGGTGTTTAATAAGGTAATAATTGAATTATGAAATTTTATTCATTTATTCAGCACTTCAAAATTGATTATTATATTTAGTGCAATAATGTTGGATTCCCTAGTGTGCTTTTGCACACAATGACAAAAAGGCTCGTAGACAGAAACCGTTGTGAGCAGGAACAGTAAGGATGTTGGTTCAGCAGGTTTCAAAACGTGTGCAAAGAATTTTTTTTGAATTTAGGGTGATGTCATAGAAATATACCAGTAAACTACTAGGCACCATGACGATCAGTCTTGCAGGTGTAAGCAGCCGGTAGTGGGATCTTTAGGACGTGGACTTAGCTAGCATAAAAAAAGAAACTTGAATAACCAAAAGATGTGCAAAGTAAATTTTATTTTATTTTAGGTAATTATGAAGAAATACCGCAGTAATGTATTGTGCACAATAACGATGAGTCTTGCAGACCTTAACTGCCTTAACTCTGGGCCCAAAGTAGATGCTGAGCTTTCAGCAAATATTGGATTTAGTAACTGTGTAGGACGCTATTATAATGAAGATCGAGCATAATCTAGAAGATATTCGTGTCTTATATTATATTCAGCGGCAGCTATTTCTCAATTGACATTTGCAAATTGTTGTTTAAAAAAATTATCAACAGCAATGATTTGGGCGACGTCATCCCAGTAAACTAATCAAAATTTGGGTAACGTTATTTTACAAAAATCCGGCGCTTCGCGCCGGATTTGCCTACCGTGGGCCCGAAGTAGATGCTGAGCTTACAGCGAATATTGACTTCAGTCAATCGATACATCTTTTCACATTATTTACATAAAATACACTCTATAACCTCTAAAGTGCAATATTTTAGTGACAACATTGTTGGACGATCCTAATATGTACAATAATAATATTCCATGCTAAAAATACTATTTTACATAATGTTTGAACTGATAACGGGTGTTTTTTTAAATGATGACATTTATACGACGTCATTTTTTGACAATCCCTGTGTATACTGGTAAAAGTAGATTATGAAGATATAAATCTACTAAAGTTTGCATTTAGCACTAACAAGGATCCTTAAAATAGTGATTTTGTGATGACGTCATTTATGAAGGATCCCTGTACGTATGCTAGAAAAAGATGGTATTAGGGATATCCATTAATTTGATTTTTGAACTAAAGACAGAAGAGATTCCTTTAATCAAAATATTATATCAGATATTTCTTAGCTCAGGCTAATACTGACCCATTGCTGTTTACGGAACTCTAGGTGTCGCGTGCTCCATTCCAACCTTGGCTTCGAGGCTTCGAATTTATAGGACGTAATTTACGATTGACCCTGAATTTCCTTGCCCCCAGAACCTAAAAGGGATGATTTGTTGAGTAGGGGAGAATTAGTTTGCAGTTAGTAAAGCATTAGGCATGAGAAATATTTACCTTTTTAAGATTCTGACTTGTTTTAATTCTTACCACCTCCTCCCCTTGAAGAGATAATTCGTGGGGTTGGGGTTGCAAGTATTTGAAGTTTTTTAATGGTTTAAGCAAAAAAATTAAGATTTTTGGGACGTCACTTGTGGGTGACTTTAATTACACCCCTCCTTCTTAAGGGGATACTTAGTGGGTGGGGGGTGCAAGTATTTAAGTTTTTTAATGGTTATAGCAAAAAAAATTAGGATTTTAGGGACGTCATTTGTGGGTGACCCCAAGTACACGTCTTCCCCTTAAGGGGTACTTTGTGGGTAGGGAGTCCAAGTATTTAAAGTTTTTTAATGGTTTGAGCAAGAAAATTAAGATTTTTGGGACGTCACTTGTGAGTGACCCTAAGTACACCCTTCCCGTAAGGAGATATTTAGTGGGTGGGAGGTGCAAGTATTTAAAGTTTTGTAATGGTTTTAGCAAGAAAATTAAGATTTTTGGGACGTCATTTGTGGGTGACCCCAAGTTCACCCCCCTCCCCTCTAAGGGGATACTTTGAGGGTGGGGGTGCAAGTATTTAAAGTTTTTTAATGGTTTAAGCAAAACAAAAAAAGATTTTAGGGACGTCATTTGTGGGCAACTCCAAGTTCATCCCCCCCCCCCTAACCTCCCCTGAGGGGATACTATGAGGGTGGGGTTGCAAGTATTTAAAGTTTTGTAATGGTTTTAGCAAAAAAAAAGATTTTAGGGACGTCATTTGTGGGTGACCCCAAGTACACACCCTCTCCTAAGGGGATACTTTGTGGGTGCGGGTAACTTCTGCTGAAAACTTCTGCGGGTAGCTTGTGCCGATGACTGGTGCATGTTGCTGGTGCATTAACTGGCGCCTGTAACGAAACCATTTAGCTGGTAGTAATTTCACACTTAAATCATTAGGTGGTCCATGTGAATTACTATTTGAGTACTTTGATTTGAATGTTGAATTACTGGGTAATGGAAACGAAAGTACCTGCAGAATTTTTAATTATGTCCCTATAAAATCACTGATACAGGTAACAAGAATTGGAACTGGAAAACTGAAATAATCACAAATAGTCACAAATAACAGGCATACGAACTTGAGTTAAATGGTTTAAAAAAAATACATTCAACTGGGTTGGAAAAAACTTCAAACTTTTAATATTTAAGAGTCATGGTCCTAACTGTTGCAGTGGTGGAAGTACACGAGATACTGTGACTGTATGTAGCTTTGCAGCTATGAGTTGCCACTAATGCAGCGAATGTGTAGTTTAGTAGTCGGCAAAACGATGGAAAGATACGAGCCAAAATAGTGCCTTTCCTATCATTATCACAACGCAGTTTTCGAGTCGGCAGCGATCGAATTGCCGACTCTGACTTAAAGCGTGCATTTCCCATCCTGCGAACGACGGCGTGTCAGCGTCGGCAGAGAACTCGTTGCCGACCCCGGCTTCAACCCGACTGAAAACGACTGTGCCCAACTGTGCCGACAGAAAACTTGCTAAAATACGACGTCGAATGTTTCCTGGGTAGTACACTAACTTGCCAGGTGTTTAATGAGGTAATAATTGAATTATGAAATTTTATTCATTTATTCAGCACTTCAAAATTGATTATTATATTTAGTGCAATAATGTTGGATTCCCTAGTGTGCTTTTGCACACAATGACAAAAAGGCTCGTAGACAGAAACCGTTGTGAGCAGGAACAGTAAGGATGTTGGTTCAGCAGGTTTCAAAACGTGTGCAAAGAATTTTTTTTGAATTTAGGGTGATGTCATAGAAATATACCAGTAAACTACTAGGCACCATGACGATCAGTCTTGCAGGTGTAAGCAGCCGGTAGTGGGATCTTTAGGACGTGGACTTAGCTAGCATAAAAAAAGAAACTTGAATAACCAAAAGATGTGCAAAGTAAATTTTATTTTATTTTAGGTAATTATGAAGAAATACCGCAGTAATGTATTGTGCACAATAACGATGAGTCTTGCAGACCTTAACTGCCTTAACTCTGGGCCCAAAGTAGATGCTGAGCTTTCAGCAAATATTGGATTTAGTAACTGTGTAGGACGCTATTATAATGAAGATCGAGCATAATCTAGAAGATATTCGTGTCTTATATTATATTCAGCGGCAGCTATTTCTCAATTGACATTTGCAAATTGTTGTTTGAAAAAATTATCAACAGCAATGATTTGGGCGACGTCATCCCAGTAAACTAATCAAAATTTGGGTAACGTTATTTTAAAAAAATGCGAGACATTCGTTTACTTTTCTTCATCGTATTTATGATTAGCTGCGGGAATACCAAGTGTTGAATATACTTGTACTACAGTACCGCGCAAAGCAGTAACGTAGTTTCCTTTTCCAGTTCTAAAAATATGTATTAACGCTAATGTGTATTTTATCTCTTTTTGTTCGTACTCTGTTAATGCGTTTTGACATAAGACCATTACACAATTATTTTGACAAAACTGCCTAATTCGCAAAGGTGAATAGAAAACCCTTGGCCCATTATCGCTATTACTTGCAGTTGATCACGAGCGGTAAACGATATGGAAAATGCTTGGCCAATGAATGGCCCTTAGACAGCTAATAACAAATGGTAAAGGATATGTAAAGTGCCTGGCCAGTAAATAGCCCTTTAGGTGAATATAATAGCTCAAAATGGCGAGGGAACGCAGACGCAGGGAGTGTAAAACCCCTTTGACACACCCAGCAACCGACAAACTATAACGTGAGTCCGAACGTTGTGTGTAACTACTAGGGTGGAGCTCCTTGTTATTCGTAATGCGAGGCTCAAGGATCGGAGCTCAACAACAAATGCGTGCGTAGACTATACAGGTTGTCTTTCGTTCGTAATCAGCTCCCGCGCATAGTTTCTAGCTTTCTGCAGAAAAAAATAAAAACACGGCCACGTCCTTTATGTACTGAGAAGGCATGCAGTGCAATGGTTGCTTCACCACAGTCTTGGCGGCTTCGGCTTTCTGGTGCTTCTACTTTCATATTTTCCTGTTTTAAAGTCACCTTACTTGCAATTAAAGTAATACTACAATACCTAATGGCTGCTGCAACTATAAGTGTGTTGTTAATGTACAAATGTACTTTTAGTGTTGTGTTTTGCCATTTATTGAATATTCGTTACAGCCTAATATAAATCAAAATGCAAATTGAATTTTAAGGTGCCACAAGTGCAATGGCAGGGAGGACACAGCAGACAAACGTGTCAGTTCTCATTTCTGCAGTTTGATTTCTGTGCTTCCATTTCTCTTAAAAGTATTTGAAGCAATTATTGCTGATAAAATTTTTGGAACACATTTATGAACAAAGGCCACTGCAGGACAATCAGTATGGTTTAAGAAAGTATAGATCTACTAGTGACGGAATTATTGAGCTCACTACTGAAATTCACAAAGCTCTTGACGCAGGCAATTATGTAGAAATTGTTTACTTTGACTTTCAAAAGGCTTTTGATAGTCTTTTCTACAAAACGCTAATGATAAAGTTGCAAGAACCTTTTAACCCACCCAAATATATGATTCGTATTCTTGCTGATTATATTAGATATAGAGGGTTTAAAATCAAACTAGGCAATATATACTCTGACAATTTTGATATTATTGGGGGCGTCCCTCAAGGCTCAGTCCTTGAGCCTCTCCTTTTTATTTTATTTTTGGATGACCTAGCTAAAACCCTCAACTTGCAAAACTGTCCTTATGCAGATGACTCGGCAACTGTCTAAACACAACAACTTAGATAGGATCTCACAGGTCATAGCATCAGTTGTTCGCAAAATTAAAGCTTGTTTACATGAAAATAGTATCAAACTAAACTGTAATAAAACCAAAACAATGTATTTCTGTCGAAAATCGAAACGTTATATTAAAAAATATAAGATACTTCAAGTTCATAGAGATTCCATAGAAATTTTAAGTAACTTTAAGTACCTAGGTATTTGGATCGACGGCAAACTGACGTATGCACACCATGTGCAATACATAGCTAAGAAAATGGCATCAGGTTGCAATCTTCTCCTGCGTATAAAACGATGCATTGATAAAGCAACCATGTACCTTGTATTTAACTCAATAGTTATGTCACTTGCAGACTACGGTCTTTGTATTTATGAACATTTTAAAACTAAACCCATTCAGAAGGTGATTATTAACTTTTTAAAGAATTGGTATCTCCCCTTTGAAGGCAATTTAAATTTGCTCTATGAGATGTTTGGTTTGCTAACTGTAGACCAAAAGTACAAATTCTTAGTCATTGTGGAAAGTAGAAGAATACTGTTAAATAGCCACGGGTCACCTTACTTAGTTAATTTGTTTACCAAACTCAATCGTGTTAATCTTCGTAACAGTATTCTCAATGTGAATCTTCTAGTTCCAAAGCACAAAACACGGCAGTTTGAGAAAACATATTTGTATACTGCTACTAGCCTCTGGAATTCACTCCAACAAAGGATCAAAAATGATAGGGATCGGGAAAAATTTAAATTTGTTGTAATGCAAACACTAACAACAACACGTGCATAATTACCAATACAATTAATTGTACATATATATTTGTATTATTTAACACGTTTGTTTGTATGTATTATTATTATTTGTTTTATGTGGTATTTATTTAATTAATTAATATTTTTATCTCCTGAAAGTAGCTATAATTATGTCTGCTCTTGAAAACCAGCATGCAATTGTTGAGTGTGTATGACAATAAAGCGGAATTAAAAATTAGTTATTACATTGGCGTGATGTGTTTGTGATTATAAGTCAACTCACATTTGACCGGAGACGTACCTTGATCTGACCATCTGACTGAGTACAAGGATGTATTTATCCCCTCACCAAGGTAACAAATAAATCAACTGTTAACTTCATAATGTAATCCAACTATAGTTAACTTTGCAGATTTATTGCAGAAGTTTACCATATTTATAGTTACTGTTCGAATCTCGGTCAGTCTCCACCCAATTCTACGCCTTTGTTTGTCCTTTACCACTGTGCCTGTGCACTAGCTTTTGGATTCAATTTATCGATGCAGCATCCATCAAAATTTCAATTATCAAAACTATTTGTGAATGAGTGTTAATCCACGATGGTGGTGGTATACTTCATTAGATGGCTTTGATCAGCATCACTTTACTTAGTTGCAAGTTAAGTGTATAGGAAGGTTAATTTTACATTCCAAATTCGGAGTCAAATTACCGTACTGTTTTTGTTCATAAAATGCTGGCGCAGTTGCCAGTAGTCATTCATTGTGATCGACGATTAATCTTCTAATATTGAATAATTTTAACAACAGTGCTCAAGTTAATTATTTGGCTGCAATGTTTTACAGGAGCGTTTGAACTAGCTGGGCAGTGTTGATGCAAAGTTAAAAATAAAATTTTACTTGGTTGTCATATGCTATCTTAATTTGTAATTGCAATATTTTATTGGCATATTTATGTAAGTAAATGCATGTAATGGAAATGACTGGAAGATTATCGAGGAATTACGAAAAACAATATTGGGTAGTCGTTGGCATACGCTTGGGCCATTTCGAAAAGCCATCCATGGGCCATTGCTTCCCCAACCGCCATCCCCAATAGTGTACCTGCCGTCATTAGCTGGGCCATTAGATGGGCCAGTGACTTTTTTCAGATTCGATGGTTGATTTTATTAACATTAAAAAGAATATGGCACTTTTATTTTGCATTTCTAGGTGGTAAAAATTTGTACTATTTCAATGCATTTTGTCAAACGACCATTAAACAATTAGTTTTTAAAAATTGGTTAGTTCGATCATCCTTCAAAAACAAATATCACTTTGCACTTGCTTTTTAGATGCTCAGCTTAAGCATCTTATGTAATTACCATATCCGTAGGTTTTAAGCGATGAACTCTAAACTAATTTTAAACGATCACAAAAGCGAGCAGGCAGGTCCGTATTGTTTTTTCAATTTGAATGGACTGGCCATTTCTTCACGATTAACAGTAAACTGGACACTGGACCCATGTCAAAACTAAAAAAAGTAAGCTTTTCAAAAACCAATGGATACGTGTAAACAATTGAGAACGTATATGTGCATACGTTATTTTGAATTTCTGCGCTGCGAATACAAGTACATCTTATAATACAGACCCAACCATCTCAGCCACAGTTTTCAATGGTCTGCAGCTTGCTACGTTTCACAAGCAGGAAATATGTTATAGATATTCAGAATATAGGTCATAGATATTTAGGGATCGTTCATAATGACGTCCTGTAAATATCATAGTTTTAAGTACCCTGTTTACAACTTTAAATTTTTTTCAAAATATATTAGGAACATGTCATGAGCATGAATATAAGAGGTAATAGATAATCAGAGATCGTTAACAAATAACGTACTAACAATATCATAGTTTTAGGTACCCCTATATACAACTTTAATTTTTATTTCAAAATATAGATGATAGACAATTAGGGATCGTCCATACGTGACGTCCTATAATTATCATAGTTTTAAGTACCTCCTTTACAACTTTAATTTTTTTTCAAAACATTTTAACAGCATGTCATAAACAGAAATGTGCAGGTGATAGATATTCAGGGATCGTCCATAATGACGTCCTTTAAATATCATAGTTTTAAGTACCCTGTTTACAACGTTAATATTTTTTTCAACCTATTTGAACTACATGTCATAAACATACATGGCTATATAGGTTGTAGATATTTTATTTGACAGCCTCTGAAGATATCATTGCTAAGTGATGGACAGCAAGCCTCCAGAAGTTTCTTTGACAATGATGGACGGCTAGCCTCCGGGTTTGTTTTTGTTAAGTGATGGGGGGCAAGCCTTTGGGGGTTTGTTTAATAAGTGATGAACGGCGAGCCTCCGTTAGTTTTTTTTATAAGTGATGGACGGCGAGCCTTTAGAGGTTTCATCAAAAAGTGATGGACGGCGAGCCTCTGGAGGTTTCTTTGATAATTGATACACGGCGAGCCTCCGGGGTTTGTTTGATAATTGATGGAAGGCGAACCTCTGGGGGTTTCTTTATTAGGTGATAGATGGCTAGCCTTTAGTGTTCCTTTGATAAGTGATGGACGGCGTGCTTTTGGGGTTTCTTTGACAAGTAATGGACGGCGAACCCTCAGGGATTTCTTTGACAAGTGATAGACGGCAAGCCTCGTGGGTTTTGTTTGATAAAAGATGGACGTCAAGTCTCTGAGGGTTTTTTTATTAAGTGAAAGACGGCGAGCCTTTAGAAGTTTCTTCGACAAGTGATTGACGGCGAGCCTTTGGGGTTTTTTAATAAGTGATGGACGGCGAGCCTTAGGAAGTTTCTTTGAAAATTGATAGACGGCCAGCCTTTGGGAATTCTTTTATAAGTAATGGACGGTGAACCTCCTGGTGTTTCTTTTGTAAAAGGTAGACAGCGAGCTTCTAGGAGTGGCTTTGATGAGTAATGGACGGCGAGCCTTTGGGGTTCTTTGATAAGTGATAGACGGCGAGCTTGGAAGGTTTTTTAAACAATAATAGACGGCCAGCTTTTAGGTATTCTTTGATAAGTAATGGACGGCGAACCTCCCAGGGTTTCTTTAATAAAAGATGGACAGCAAGCTTCTGGGGTTTTCTTTGATAATTGATGGACGGCGAGCCTTAAGGAGTTTTTACGATAACTAGGTAGAGAAGTGACGACCAGCTTTAGTAGGCGATGGCAAGTTTGACTTTAGCAAGTTATTGCCAGTTTGACTCCAGTAAGTCACGGCTAACAAAAAATTTAATTAATTATTTATTCAGTTTTTGTGTCTGTCCTTTCATCTATGGTAAGCAAGCTACAGTTTGCACAACGGAACTGGTTTTATGTAAACCATGTAATTCAGGCCAAAAATGTTGTAAAATACAACCTATGGCTTAACGTTTGCCGTACAGCTATACTTTATAAATCATTTTAAAGCAAAGGTAAAATTGTCTTGTTTTTTTGATGACGCCAATGCTCACTTAAGCTCAGCATCTGCTTCAGGCCCACGGTCGCCAAATCCGGCGCGAAGCGCCGGATTTTTTAGTTATGTCATAATTTGTGCTCCTTCTTCGATTTTAAGATGCTGAGCTTAAGCATCTATAGGAATGGCTATGTCCGTCTGTCTGTCTGTCTGTCTGTCTGTCTGTCTGTCTGCCTGTCTGTTCTTTATGCGCTACAGGTCACAGTTTTCAAGCGATATTCGTCAAATATTTTTTAAATGGCCACAAATGCGAGGGAGAAGTGCCCTATTGTTTTTGAGAGAGATCGAAGTAACCAGTTTTTTACAATTAACAGTTGACTTTTTTAGTCATCTAAAAGCATTGGAGAAAAACGGGTGATTTGCCTTTGCACCAGCCAAATGCACCAGCTTAATGGACCAGACACGCACCAGTCGAAATTTCAATTTGCCCATTTGCACCAGCCAAATGCACCAGCTAAATAGTTTCGTTACATGCGCCAGTCAATGCACCAGCAATATGCACCAGTCATCGGTACAAGCTACACGCAGAAGTTACCTGCACACACAAAGTAACCCTAAGGGGGGGTGTGTACTTGGGGTCACCCACAAATGACGTCCCTAAAATCTCATTTTTTTTTGCTAAAACCATTAAAAAACTTTAAATACTTGCACCCCCACCCTTAGAGTATCCCTTAAGGGGAGGGGGTGTACTTGAGGTCACTCACAAATGATGTCCCAAAAATCTTAATTTTCTTCCTAAAACCATTAAAAAACTTTAAATACTTGCACCTCCCACCCACTAAATATCCCATCAGGGGAAGGGTGTACTTGGGGTCACTCACAAGTGACGTCCCAAAAATCTTAATTTTCTTGCTCAAACCATTAAAAAACTTTAAATACTTTGACTCCCTACCCACAAAGTACCCCCTAAGGGGAAGACGTGTACTTGGGGTCACCCACAAATGACGTCCCTAAAATCTTAATTTTCTTGCTAAAACCAATATAAAACTTTAAATACTTGCACTCCCTACCCACAAAGTATCCCCTCAGGGGAGGGGTGTACTTGGGGTCACTCACAAATGACGTCCCAAAAATCTTAATTTTCTTGCTAAAACCAATATAAAACTTTAAATACTTGCACTCCCTACCCACAAAGTATCGCCTAAGAAGAAGGGGGTCACCAAAAAATGACGTCCCAAAAATCTTCATTTTCTTGCTAAAACCATTAAAAAACTTTAAATACTTGCACTCCCCACCCACTAAGTATACCCTTAAGGGAGGGAGGTGTACTTGGGGTTACTCACAAAATACGTCCCAAAAATCTCGATTATTTTTGCGCAAACCAATAAAAAACTTTAAATACTTGCACCCCCCACCCACCAAGTATCCCCTTAAGGAGAAGGGGTGTACTTAGGGTCCCCTTCAAATGACGTCCTAAAAATCTTAAGTTCTTTGTTAAAACGAATAAAAAACTTTAAATACTTGCACTCTCATTCCCACGAATTATCTCTTGAAGGGAGGGGGAGGTGTTAAGAATTAAAACAAGTCAGAATCTTAAAAATATAAATATTTCTTATGCCTAATGCTTTACAAACCGCAAACTAATGCTCCCTTACTCAACAAATCATCCTTATTAGGTTGGAGGGGGGTAATTCAGGGTCAATCGTAAAATACGTTCAAAAAATTCGAAGCCTCAAAGCCAAGGTTGGAATGGAGCACGCGACACCTAGAGTCCCGTAAACAGCAATGGGTCAGTAATGGCCTGAGCTAGGACATGTCTGATACGAATCTGTGAGCGTGTCAGATATGGAACCCATAAGATACATAGAGTCCCGTAAGCGAGTTGACTTTGTTCTTCGTCGTTCCAACAGAAATTCCTGGTGTATTGCAAAAGAGCCGGCTGCTTTTTGTTTTGACGACGTTAAGGCTGGTAAGGGTCAGACACAAATAGCGTTGCTTACCTTTAGGGTGGGTCACTTGAAATTCCACGGTAAGAGCATCCATTTAAGCAATGCTTAAAAAGGTTACAAGCGGGTGGGTATGCTTATAAATTTGGTAAATTAAGGTGTCGTCATTTGTGACCGTACCTAAAGCTGGTCAATCATACTAACTTAATATTTTAGGTTCGCTATCCTGTATTTGAATCACACTCGGAAAAATCTATGCTTATCTGCATCTAGTACGGAATGTCGGCAAAAACCAATTGCATTATACCATGATATATACAACGTGGAATGAAAAACGGGTCGGATTCACGATTTTTTAACTTTATGCTGTAAACATACGTACGTTGATTGTAGAAGGAAAGAGACCGTACATAAATAACGTCATTAAAAATTTCCATTTTAGAAAACCCACCCCAGATTATTTTTACTTTATGCTGTGAACATACGAACGAAGCTTATAGATAGTTGATGGCCAACCATTAATGGCGTCATTCAAATTCTCAATTTTAGGGAACATACCTTAACTGAATGGCACGCAGTTCGTAATTTTTAGTGTCCAGTAAATCTTATACATAAGTTATTTATACATTAAATTTCAACTTCCAAGGTTACACAGGTTAGGAGCCATGCAAGGATGATCTAAACATTACGTCATTTAAATATTTTGATTATAGGAATCTCTTCTGTCTTTAGTTCAAAAATCAAATTATTGGATATTCCTAACACCTTCTTTTTCTAGCATACATACAAGGATCCTTCATAAATGACGTCATCACAAAATCACCATTTTAAGGATCCTTGTTAGTGCTAAATGCAAAATTTAGTAGATTTAAATCTTCATAATCTACTTTTACCAGTATACACACAGAGATTGTCTATAAATGACGTCGTCTAATTGTCATCATTTGAAAAAACACCCGTTACCAGTTTAAACATTATGTTAAATAGTATTTTTAGCATGAAATATTATTATTGTACATATTAAAATCGTCCAACAATGTCGTCACTAAAATATTGCACTTTAGAGGGTATAGATTTTATGTAAATAATGTGAAAAGATGCATCGATTGACTGAAGTCAATATTCTCGTAAGCTCAGCATCTACTTCGGGCCCACGGTAGGCAAATCCGGCGCAAAGCGCCGGATTTTTTACGTGTTCCTTTTTAACAGTTATTTACCAAAAAATGGTTAGTTCGATCAACCCCAAAAACATTATTGAACATTGTACTTGCATTTGGGGTCGTTTGCATTTTTAAGTGGTTAAGTTATACCCTGTGAATGTAATTTAACATAGAACCATTCTACAATTAATTTTTGAAAACTAGTTAGTTCATCAACAACCGAAAACATAAAGCACTTTGCTTTTGCATTTGTAGTCATTTATCAAATTGTAAGTATTTAATGCGTTTTGACATGCTTAAATTGAATAGTTAGTTTTGAAAAGCTGGTTAATTTGATCAACCACAAAAAACATTTTTAAACATTGCACTCGCAATGTTTAAAATAACTCTGGTCGTTTGAATTTTTAAGTGGTTAAAAGTTATAACCTTTCAATGCATTTTCAGATGGGACCATTCAACAATTATTTTTAAAAACTATTTAGTTCGATCAACCCCCAAAAACATATGGCACTTTGCTTTTTATTTGTGGTCATTTATTAAATTGTAAATATTTATAGCGTTTTGACATGCTTGAATTAAACAACTAGTTATGAAAAACTAGTTAGTTCAATCAACCCCAAAAACAATATTGCACTTCGCACTTGCATCTGTGGCCGTTTAAAATTAATTTTAAAAAAATCGGTTGAAAACTGTGACATGTGGAGTTGGAGTATAACCTCAGTCTGACTCTCGGACCTACGTACACGGGCATAACAGTAGTGAATATAATATGTCAGTTCAGACCATGTTAAATCTAACTTATAAAAACGATCGAGGTCATTCAGTCCATTCGATGCTGGGGCGATCCGCTGGGAGCGGCCATAAGAGACGGACGAGAGCGACCATGGGGACGAGCGGGACCCGATGGGACCCAATGGGACGCACCGGGACACGTGTGGATAGTGGGGAGGGGGGCGTGGGTGGGGGGGAGTGGGAGGCGTGTAAATGTATAGTATATGCGGGGCCAACTGTATGCACGCATCTATATAGATATATGGGGGAAATGATGGAAAAATATATGCAAGTAAAGCCAAAATGCTCCTATGGGATACTTGATGCAACTAGTATGTAGCTAATGAATTTGGAATTAAATGCATGTTTGTTTGTTAGGTGGCAGTAGGGAGTGATGCGATGAAAAACGGCCGAGGAGATTGAAATGAAAGACAAAATTAATGATGATGATAATAATAAGACAGAAAGAGTCTCGTTGGTGGTCATGGGTGGGTGGGCGCGAGCGTAAAGGAGCGTCATGCATGGCTAGCGGCTGAGCACGTGGATGCATTAAGATGCAAAGTTGTTCATAAGAGTGCTCGCTCACACGTGACCTTCGTCTATGTACAGAGTCAGCATTGTATGTTATTCTATATCTTTTTGAAAATAGAAATGTAATGTAATATAAACATTGCCGTTATTTATTAATAAAGTCATTTCAAATTATTCTCTATTGACAATAACATTGAGCTGAAAGTTCATACAAAAATAAAAACTTATGTAATTTGCGAGCAAGTTTATATGAAAATGGGAAAAATAATTAAAGATTACATGAATCAAAGGCTTGGGGGGCGTATTTAGGTCTTTCAGGGTATGTAATAAATAGAGGGTTGACTGATGAAAGTGCTGTGGAAAAGGAGCTTTTAAAAATAGATGGGTATTTACTCCATAAAGATATTAAACGAAAATGTAAGAGACGACAAATTATATCGTTATTTAAAAACGAAATTTTTGGATTAGATTTGAAACAGCTTAATAATTTATCGCGTCACAATTCAAACTATAACTTTATCCTATTTGTTGTCGATCAGTTTAGTCGTCAACTGTACACCAGGCCGTTAAAATCAAAATCTGCTGAAAATGTATTAGTTGCAATTAAATCAATTTTTAAGGAAGCAAAAGCCACCCCGCACTATCTATTCAGCGATCTAGAATTGTCGTTTAAAAGTTCTAAAGTACAATCTTATCTTAAACAAAAAATATTAAGCTATATCATATTTACTCACATTTAAAATCAGCTATAGTCGAACGAACAATTCGAACTTTATTTGCAAAAATTGATAGATTTCTCACTCAAACCGGACAACTGCGATTTATTGACAAACTTCAAGACTTTACAAAATCGTAAAATAGTTCAATTCATCGAAGTATAGGTATTTCACCGAACCAAGTGACAAAAGAAAACGAGAGTGACATATTTAGAAGATTGTATAGGAACTTGCTGAACGGTCCTGGTTTAGACGTTGCAAAATTTAAAGTGAACGATTTAGTGCGAATAAGTAGAGCCAAAACACTATTTGAAAAAGGAAGCTCCACAAATTATTCAAAGGAAGCTTTTAAGATTTACAAAGTTTAACCAACATCACTAATAACATATCTTCTTCGGGATTTGAATAACGAAGAAATTACAGGGGGGTTTTATGCTCAAGAATTACTAAAAATTAATTAAAATGCTAAAGCAACACCATTTTAGTCGTCAAGACAATTTTTTCGAGAAACAGAGTTTTTATTTGACAGTCAAAAGTGACGTTGACAATAATTTAGTAAATATTACCCCCACAAATTTTGTGACGTGTCTCACTAAGAATTTAATTTTACCGCGGGGAAGATTTGAATGTGGCTTAGCTAAAATTTACTTTGATGCGCCTGTCAAGATTGAATCAAAAGTGCCCGCGAAAATCAATCTACCTCCCGCCCCTACCACGGAAGAATCTACACAGATTCCATCACCCTTATTTGAAAGGACAACCCCACCATCAGAAAAAAAGTTAACACTGAAAAAATCTGTGCCCGAAATGCGAACATATTTTGATGACCTTGATAAACTGATTGGGTCTGCAACATTTCCATGCGTTGTTTTTCGTTCGTTTACAGCTGATCGAGAAGGGGAAACGTTTGCTGTTCAAGGTAATGAAATTAGCGATAATGAAGCTGTTATAATGTCTAAAACTCTAGCAACTACACTTGGATTTGCTTATTATTGGTTTCCGTCAGGACATTAAGAATCTAAGAAAAACGTGGATCAAACTGTTTGGGATGCCATTTTATTAGAAACTGAAATGAGCTTAAAACTTGTATCGAATACAAATCAAGATAACGTAATTCATGTTATATTGCAAGAACACCAGAATATTGAGATTGTAAAAGCAAGAGAAAAAAACATTACATCATTTATTGCTAGCATAAACTCAACCGTATCTGCTTTATCTGTTAAGCTGCGATTTACGATTAATCACGTAGGGTTAACGACATTAAACGTTAGCCCAGACGACGGTTTATCTGTGACATTATCAGACAATTTGGCTAGAACGTTAGGATTTGAGAGTAAAACGTTTGTTCCTGGATCGTATTTGTCAGACCATGCCGCAAGCGAGCATTTATTCACTCAACTGAACACAGGGCAAGTTTTGTCTTTATCATTTATTCGAACAACAAGTTATAAATTTCAAATGAATGAACCAAAAGAAAAAAATGTAGTTGAAATTATAAATGAAATTAATTTTGCCTAAGTTTCTAACGAAATAGATGCCCGTTTTGCAGTGCACGGCAACAAAATTGAAAATATTCAGCCTGTCAATGTTAAGATTCAACTTCCTGCTAGTGTTAATGCATTTTTAGGTCTTGATCAAAATTACTAATTTAATCACGCTCAAGAAATTATACAATTAAATCTTCACACGCCACCTGTTGCTCAAGCTAGTGTACTCGATGATATTCTAGAAGATTCAAACCGAATGTTGGTGCTTTGTGATGTTGTGGCTAATCAGAACTTTGCAAACAAAATGTACCCACTGCTTCGAATGGTCAATTTATTAGGTGATAATAAATCAGAGAGACATTTAGTATTTTCTCCCATTCAGTACATTCCTGTCGCGCGAGAAAACATATCGCGACTCTGAATTTTGCTCTTAAACGAGTTTGGACAAGTACTTGACTTTAAAAATAGACCAACTACAATTGTACTTCATTTTCGATATTGCGAATAATGCAAAAAATTGTTTGCAAGGATCAATTTGATTGCACTTTCGAACCAATGAAGATCAATCAACGTGGATCCGGTCTTGCAGTTCATGGCAAGTCCTACCTTATTCCATTAAATGAAAGTGGTTCTAAAACGTCAAAAAATAAAAATAAAAATAAGCGTCGGAAATCTTCCCAAATCAGCACCAATAGACAAAAGCGTACAGCTAGTAAATCTTCTAGAGCTGTAATCAGTACTTAAACCAAAGGCCAACGATTAACATCTAATCGGAAGTGTGTGAAAAGCAAGTGCAAGACTAAATCTAAATTACGTCGCAAGTAATAATATATCCAAAATGGAGACAACTTTTGGTAGTGTCGGTGCTGTGTTTCAGGACAGCAAAAGAGCTATGCGATCAAATTTAAACCTAATAGAAATTTCAGACACAGATATAAGCGTCGAATCTTCAGAAATTGATGCAATTTATTCATCAGTTCCTGTTAAAGACACCTTTAACCCTATTGTACTGCACTGTCCAGCTGATCCAAAAGCATATATGGATCCACACGAGTCTCGATTATATCTAAATACAAAAATTGTTAAACAAAACAACGCTGATCTTGCGTCTACCGATCTTGTTTCAGCAACGTTTATGTTTTTTTACGCATTGTTTTCTAACGTTGAAGTATCAATAAACATTGTTGTTGTATCAGATTCTAATAATTTTTATGGTATACGATTAATTCTTCATCAAATATTGACTCAGCCTTCCAGTCTCAAAGAATCAAGCATGAAATCTGTAATGTACTACCCTGACACGGCTCAAGACACATTTGTGGAAGCAAACAATGCAGGATTCAAAACCCGGTTTTCAATTGGAAGGGAAAGCGCGTCATTTGAAATGTTGGGGAAAATTGACTCGGAAATTTTTATTCAAACAAAGTATTTAATTTCGAATACTGACTTAAAAATTGTTCTGCGCCGTAGCGTACCAAAGTTTTCCCTCGACTGTGCAACAGACCCTGGCACCCCCAACTGCCCTTATAAAGTTATTATAAACGAGGCTGTCTTGTATGTAAAAAAGCACACTGTCCACCCTGATGTAATGCAATACCATCATAAGCTTTTAACAGCAAATCAGACATGCAAGTACTCCATTCGTCGTATGGAAATGAATAGTTGGACCATACCTCGTGGTGCGCTTTCAAGCTCAAACGACTACTTTTAGGACCTTTGCCGCAAATGCTGGTTGTTGGACTTGTTGATAGCACTGCATTTATTGGGAAACTAGGTAAAAGCTGCTCAAATTTTCAACACTTTGACTTGTCTCAAATTTCACTTGAAGTAAATCAAAACTCTAGTCTCTACAGGCAAATCAACTTTGATTTTGACGCCAAACAATATATTTTGGGTCAAAATTCTGTTCATTGCGCTGCCGAGGACCAACTTATAGGAAACGGAATTTCTCCCACGGACTGGCTAAACGGTAATATAACTTAATCATTGTTATTATTAAAATGTAAACTAAAACACTTATTTTGCGTATTTTTTCTCATAATGTTTTTGTTTTATTACACGCAAGAATTTTATTGTATTTGACCTTCTTCCATCCGCTGGTGACAACTTTAGCCTTATGAAGAACGGCCAAGTAAAAGTAAATTCGCGATTTAAAAAAGCTCTTCTACAGGCAATTAATTGTGTAGTTTTTCAACAATTTTAATCATTTATTGTAATTGACGGTCGAGGAAACGTTATCATTAATAATTAATTCATTATGAATACTTGAAAACTTGAGCAAGCGTTGCACAACCTTCTTGGAATTCATAAGAGGCACAAAACTATTGACTTTGTTGTAACTTCCGCTGACACAATTGATGAAGATATTAAAGGAAAATCAACACCACTGGCAACAATTTAAAACACGGACGGGCAAGCATTTGGCGGTTCCCCCTGGGGGATTGCTATTTTATGCATTCCAAAAACAACGTTGAATTCTTTGATTCGTATGGTTTAGATATATATTTTCATCATATTCTTACACCAGGAAAAATTGTCTAAGAAAATTGTTTAGATTTAAAATCTGCTCACTCATCCGTTTGTGGAGAGTTTTGCCTGTTTTTTTGTATCATCAAGTAATTGAAAAAAGCTTTGAGCAAATATTAGACCTTTTTTGCACTCAAAATAAGCGTAAAAATGATTTAATGGTTTTGCGCTTTCGCGCTCGAATTCCAATGATAGAGGTTCCGACACCTTTGTCAAATTTGAACCAAAAGTGTTGTGTCAATGTTCACAACCCCAGCGCTAAGCGCCGTTATACAAAAACTTGGATGTTTTAAAATTAGATTGAAATAAATTAAAACAATGTGAATGAAGATGTAAATATTTTTTATTGTTTATTTGCATCTAGCTGGTGATTGCATTAACATCTATTAAAATGGCTGACCCAACTTTACTAGACTTTAAGTTGACGCATCCTTTTACAATAATTATTGCGGGTCCTACAGGGTGTGGAAAAACTGTATTAGCTTCGAAAATTATAAAACGTAGATCTGAAGCTTTAAGTATCGATTTAAAAGAAGTTGTATACGTCTACGCCAAAAATCAATTATTTTTTTCAAAATTACAAAAAAGCGATCCTAATTTTCATTTTTACACAGATATTGAATCGTAAGAAGGAATGAATTAACGCAATAAACTGGTAATTGTTGACGACAAACAAGATTCTATAACGGAGGGAAAAGATAAAAAATTAATTAAACAGTTTTTTCTCAGATCGTCATCACAAAGAATTTAGCATTATACTACTGCTTCAAAACGTTTTTGAAAACGGGTTACGGAATTTATCTATAAATACACATTATTTAGTGTTTTTTGAACAAATTCGAGATATAAGCACAATTTTTTATATTGGTAAACAGTTTTGCCCCGGTTAAATAAAACAACTTGCTGATGCGTATGAAAAAGCAACAGCAAAACAAAATCCTGGTTATTTGTTTTTTGTATTCCATCTGAAAAGCAACAGAAAATATTGGCTGAGGTCTGACATATTTTCATCAAGTGATTGTGATGTGTACGTTCTATAATAATAATGACTACGCGATTAGAAAAAGAAGCACAGTTTCTACGAAATCTGGTTGAGAGAGAAAAACTTTATTAAGTCACTGTTGCACAATTGCAATAGCTATACAGCTCAGTATACATACCATCAGTTTCTTAATTGACATAAATAAATTTTTAAATAAGTAAGTTTATACAACTAAAGTTAAACATATAAATGATGATTATAAATCTGAATTGATCCTCTTAGGGCAAACAGTAAAATGTCATCCAAGACTGTCTGTTTTATTCCAAAAGATTTAGCCCACGACTTGAAAAAACTTGTTATCGTGCCCCGTGCTCCTGCATACAAACCAACGACTTCCACACTACGTAAACTCCATTTTTCCATGAAATACTTGACACAAGGCTCATAGATATCTTTTTTTTCCAAATCCACTGCAGTCGCTTGCTGCTCACTGTCCCCATATTCAAACCGTATTGTAGGATCAAGAATAAATCCAGTTTTAGAAGACGGGCAATACGCTATAATATCAACTCTCCTAGTTGACCCATTTTCAGCAACACAATGAACTTCCTGCTCCACCACGTATCCTCTGTCAAGAAATGGTTTTGCTAGAATTTCACGAATACCGTGATGTCGATTGTTGCGTATGAGTTCTCCCTGGACACAGGAACCTAATACATGACCAAGACTTTCTTTCTCAGCGCAGCAATGCCGGCACTGGGTTCCGTCTAGGCTCCTCCCTGGAATTACTTCTACACTAGAGACATTAGCATTCATTTTTAAAGTAGTGACCCATTCAGAAGTAGTAAGGCCACTTTCATTCATCAGCAATTTGTTGCCATTTGGATTGTCTTTGAATTTACACACCCCTGCACCACGTAACCGCATCTGACTCCACGTTTCAAAATCTTTTTCACGAAGCATGATGCGCATTCTTTTGGTAATTTTACTTTTTGCTTTAGAATTGTTCAATTCATCTAATTCTTCATCACTGAAATTTAATGCCTTTTCACACTGATTTAATTCGTCTTCAACATCCTTTGCATATGGGACATACATGTCATTGGAACCTAATAAAACCATGCATATGTTATAATGTTGTAAAAATGCCTCCCATTCTGCTTTTGTTATAGAAAGCTCCCTGAGGTTTTTCGAGGTGTACAGCATAGCATTAGCAGTATCTGTTGGAATCCCTAAAATTTCTTTGACAGAACTTCGTATTATTCGATCCACATCCATTAGAAATGATTTTGGCAGTTTATGCAAGGATGCCATTTGAAGGGGATAAATTAATACTGGCCAGATATAATCATTAATAATAATTATTTTCTGATGTGGCCGTAGCATAGGTGTCGAAACAAGATTATTTAGCATCTTAGTTAAATTATTAATAATTTTAGACGGCACAAAAGTAAGCTCAAAATTAAAGTCGACTCCCAAATATTTTACAGTATCACCCTCCTGTAAAGATGGAATAAAGTCGTCTCTTGATAATTGTACTTCATCTGTGACTAGTACTCCGTCTTTAATGCAAATGCATATAGACTTGTCAGAATTAATTTGGAGTCCTGAAAAACTAAATAACTCAATCGTTTTCTGCACAATTTTGATGAGCCCTTCTTTTGAATCCGATAAATTTGCAGTGTCGTCCGCAAAATTCATAGCTGTCAATATTTGAACTTCATCATCTAGGCTAAAACCATAAGCGTTTGCAAAGTCTGGATCTGTAATATCTTCCAAAACATAATTAATTGCCAGATTAAACAAGAGCGGACTAAGCGGAGACCCCTGCAAAACCCCACACTTGAATTCAATGGGCTGCGTAGTAACTGTTCTTGTCTGTATTATAGTATGATTATTTAAGATAAGTGCTTTTGTTAAATTTCGTAAATGGGATGGAATCCGCTGAGAATCAAGACACTTGAGTAAGTGAGCATAACCTACTCTATCAAAAGCTTTAGCTACATCTAGCAATGCAACAAATAAAGTTTTCTTATGATTTTTGGCTTTTTTGAGGCATTCTGCCAATATTGCAGTGTTGACAAATGTCCCAGGAGAATTAGTAAAACCACGTTGATTCAGATTCAAAGCAATGTTATTACATAATTTTTGGTTAATTACTTTTTCCAAGATTCGGCGCAATAGAGAACATATGGAAATCGGCCTCCAATTTGCTGGATCCATCACATCACTTTTTTTAAAAATAAGGACAGTCCGGGCTCTTCGAAACGATGTAGGAACAAGTGTCCACTTTATCATAACTGTACCTATTAGAGCAAGAATTGGATGGCATTTCGTATACCTTACAGCCCTTAGCAGAACTTTATCGGATCCGGCAGATGTATCTTTACGGATACTTTTAATGACACTTTCCACAGTTTCTGAATCAATGGTAACGCTAAAACTGTCATTTAGCTCGAACTGTACCTCTTCGCTTACGACAGGATAACTCTCCAGAACAGAATCGTTTGGAATTCCCCAACGCTGAGTGTAAGCCTCTTGAATGACATCGGACGATATTGTACAATCAGGGTTATTTTGGTTTTTCAACAATCGATGAACCACTTTCCCACGTTGGTTATAAAACTCGTGCTGGATCAGGTCATACATGTATTTTTCTTTCCTTTTCTCCCTGTCTCTCTTCGACATTCGAATAGGATTAGATGACTGGCTATACTTCCTGTCAGACTGTCTTAATACGTTTTTTTCCTTTCGAAGTTTGTAAAATCTTGCAGCCGGGTGCTGGGGTCCAGGAATTAAAGAAATAACATTACGTAGAAAATCAGAAAATTTTTCTACCTCGGCATCAAATTCCTGTTGGTCAGGTCTATTCTCAACCATTTCTTGCAATTTTATTTTAAATGGCTCCAATTGTTCAGAAAAATCCGTTTGAGATTCAAGCTTGGGGTCGTCTGCTTCAATTTCTTCATTATTATTTATTGGCATAGGAGGTACATACTTATCCGCAATAATCGTCCTTTGAACATCTCCGTGTTTTCGGGATATATGTATTGAAACGCCAGCCTTACTCTTACATACTTTATTACAATACTGGCAAATATTAGAAGAGGGTGGGTCAGTGGATGGGCTCAAGCTGATATTGGGCAGAAGCGAAGTACATGAAGTCGGCACAGTCAAATTTTGAATTAATGGAACTTGATTGAATTGAGTAGATGAATCAGCACATCCAGAAGAATTTATCTCTTGAGATTTTTTCTTCTTAGACTTTGACTTTTTACTGGGCATCATCTCTACTAACAACCTTATCGGTGTACAATATTTATTATTTTACATTGAAATTTATAAATATTTATCTTTCTAAAATAAATTATTAGATATAAAAAACTTATTCTAAAACTTTTTTTTGTTTTGAAAAATATGGTCATACAACCAATCAGAGTGCCTAAATAAAAAGTCCCGCCCACTAGAATTAATTTTCCAAAAATTTTAAAATCAAATTAAAATAAAATGAGCAATCTGAACTAATTCTTCGATTAAAACCCTAGACAAGGCGAAACAAAATGTCGCGAAGGAGCGAAAAACAAACACGTCCAACCCCTTCAAAATCCTAACCACAACAAGTTGGCCAACTTTAGTAAGTGATAGCTAACTTTAGTAGGTAATGACCAACTTCAGTAATTCATGGCTAGCTTTAGTTAGTGATGACCAACTTGAGTAAGTGATGGCCAATTTCACTTTAGTAAGTGATGGCTAGTTTGAATTTAGTAAGTGATGGCCAGTTTCACTTTAGTAAGTAATGGCCAATTTCACTTTAGTAGGTGATGGCCAATTTCACTTTAGTAAGTGATGGCCAGTTTGACTTTAGTAAGTGATGGCCAATTTCGCTTTATTAAGTGATGGCTTTTTTGAATCCAAAATTCTAATAACATTATAGGAATATTGAAAATAAAATAAAATAATTTATTCGGCTGCAAATATTAAAGAATCATTGAAGTGAAGTTTTATTCAGTTAGCTTCATGTAGTTGGGTAATCCTATCTACACTGTCGCTAAACCCAGTCCAAGCCGCCAATTTGCTTTATACATTACAAAATATAAAAACAACTAAGAAACTGACAACTTTATAGGTTGCGGTATTTCTACCGTTATATGGATGTAGCCTCCCGCACCCTGACTAACAATAGATACTCCTGTCCCTACAACCACGCTAACCGAATAAAATACACCACACCGCCACTACAGGGTAGCTCATACATTACACCCTCCCCCCCAAACGAAAGGGTGGTTCACAAATAACACCACCTTCTGAAAAAGAGGTAGCTTACACATTACACCCCCCCCCCCTCCTAACGAAAGGGTGGCCCAAAAATACCAGTAACCTCCAATTACACTAAATTTTGCAAACTACACCACCCCTAACGAAAGACTAGCAAAATAATTATATCAACCACGCAAATATATAATGTTCTACAAATTGCATTTCTCCATCCTTAAGTAAAGCGCGGCCCGCAAATTAGACCCCCCCCCCTCTTCATCAATCCACCAACAGACTAGCTTACAGGTTTTACTCTCCCCTTTCCCTCAACTACAAAGTTACCTTTAAATTGTACCACCACCCAAATACAGAGTAGCCCACAAATTACACCACCCTACAAATATAAAGTGGCCCTCAAATTACATGAACTCCCTACGTGCAGCGTGGCCCAGAAATTACACATATAACACTACCCCGTAACTATAGAATAAATAATTATAAATGAATTTAAATCGCATTAAAATTGCAGAGATGTTTTTTGTAACTATATCTACACTGCAACTGATATAACTATTTACATTTCAACCTTCTTAGCTCTTTCACTATTACAGGCCTGTCTAATACCGTATATCAGTGTGTCAATTACACGCTTCTAATATTTAAACTGGGACCTCCTAGATCCGTTTCTTAACGAAAAGGCTAAGAAGATGCTGACCTTACAACGATTATTAGACCTTTGTCCCAGATTGGTCTACCAGGGACCTAAGTAAATGCTGAGCTAACAACTATTTTTAAAACGGTGCTCAAGATGTTTTTACGAGAAACCTAGGTGAATGCTGAGCTTACAACGATTATTACAGCTTCGCCTTACATTTGTAAACCAAAAACCTACATCGATGCTAAGCTTACAACGATTATTATAACGTTGCCTGAGATTTGTGCCCCAACAGTTCAGCCACAGATTTGTGCACCAAGGACTTAAGCAGATGCTAAGGTTACCACAATTATGAGAGTTTTGCTTGAGATTTGTTGACGAGGGACATAAGTATATGCTGAGCTCACACAATTTTTAGATTTTTGCTTGACATTTTTTTACGACGAACATGAGTATATGCTGAGCTTACAGGGAGTATTAAACCATTTTCGTGTTCCCCACATCACGCTAGCAACCCATCGGGTTGCCTCACTGCTAGCAAACAAAATTAAAAAATATAATAAAAAGCTTAGATTCCAAACAAATTAAAGCACTATTTGAAATCATTTTAAACTTTAATATTTTTGAAAAATCTAGAAAACGACAAGCAGAACATATTCTTACTACAAAATTCATAAGGCTTTGCAAAAAAAATTATTTAGTAAGCACAATTCGAAACGCCTTAATTAAATTTGTTCCGCACCTTAATTGCATTTTTTTGAAAGTTTTTCATCAAATTTGCAAAGGTGAAATAATACTTGATTTACTCCAAAATGTCGTGCAAACTGATGAAAGTTGATTTATGCAATAAGTTAATGGAAATTTACAACGGTGACAAAGATGACGACAAACCTAAAGATAAAAATATATCTAATGAAATGATTGCTGAAGTTGTTAGTTTAGTGTCACAAAAAAGCAAATCACGCAGTGAAAGAGTATTACAGATCTTGCAAAAGGCTTTACATATATCGTGGAGCGACACGTTTGAAATATTAATTAATAATCAAATAATAAAATCATCAAATATTGTTGATTTGGTAAGCTACGTCACTCAGTCGCACATATTCAAGGATAAAGAGGTTGTAGGTCTATCTGAATTCATAAAAGTTATTCGAGCGAGTAACGTTCCAGTTAGCTTACTTAACAGTCGTCTAGACACTCCTTTGGTAATTACTCATAAGAAAGCAAGTAATCAAAAGCAGTGGAGGACTTGGGAACGGATGCAGAATCTCACGACTTAAGTTGAGGCGTGAAGATGTTATAATACGCACTTGAGCGTAAAAGCAGACGTAGCATATTACACAATGGCGTCTACACCAATTGCAAAAATATTTTTAGCAGTATGTCTCTTTTTTACATTAGGTGAGTTAATCTTTTTTTTGAATTCAAACTTGCGTTGGAAAATACCGCAGATAAACAAATTATTATTTAAATACATATATTACACAGTATTTTTTTTAATTTAGCCGGAGCAGTGCATACTAAATCTGTCAGTATTTCTGGCATGCCTTCATGTCGATGCGCTTAAGTGGAAACAATAATTATTGCTAACAAAACAATAAACGCAGTAACTTATGTGCTGTCGACTCAAAGACCGGCCGGGTTGATACAACTTGCGAGTGCAAGAGTTAAAAACTACACAGACACGATTGCTGGCTCGGACCTGCATTAAATCGACTGTCTCTCAGATTTTAACGTTGTTCGAATCAAATTAAACATTACAAGCAATAATATTACCGAATATGATAATTCCTTGTTGTCATATTGCATCTTTTTCAGGTGATTGTTAATCCAAAAAAAAATATAAATTTAGAAAGGTTTACTATAAAACGAATAATTTGAAAACTATTAGTGGGTTATATTTGTTTTATAGGAATAAGCGCGTGCATTCAACTTGGAATACTAAGCATTGGAATTGTTGTTGGTGCTATGGTCGCTCTGTTTGCAAAACTTATTAACTTTCGTAAAATCAGAAACAGTTTCATTTCTCAAACGTTCAAAAAATTTGAAAATACGCTCCCCCCAGATATTGTGCTTAGTGAAATAAAACATTATTTGCCTAGTTCATCAAGAGGGTCTTACGACGTTTGTGGACGTATTTAATAAAACTGACAGATATTTAAAATGGCTGACAAAACGAATAATGCTGGAAACTCTAAATGCCAGTCAATATTGAGCAAAATTTTATCTGGAGCTTTAACTTAAGCATAATATTGTTCTGGTGCCAATGATGTTTTCAAGGAACAACCAAAAGCTATTACGAAAAATCAGGTTTGCGCTTAATTGGATTTTTTTAAAAATAAAATCAAAATGTAATGAAAAAATAATCAAATTTAATATTTTGTCACATAACTATTGTTGTACATTTTACCAAGTCTTAAACGCATGTAGCTACTTCAGGTTAACTAGGATGGAGCATGCTCGACAAAACTGATTTAGTTAGTCACAAAAAGTATTTTTGGTAAAAAAAAAAGTTGCAAAAGTCAAAATTTATTTTGCTTGCTAGAGCGAAACAAAGATTAAATTTATTGTTCTGTTGCATAACTATTGTTAAGCATAGTATTAGGTCTTAAATGATTGTAGTTACTTTTAATTGCTTAATGCGGAACGTGCTCGTCATAACTGATTTAGTTAGTCACAAAAAGTATTTTTGGTAATACAAAGTTGAAAAATGCAAAACTTTTTTTTGCTCTCCAAGCAAAAACGCAGATTAATTTTAATGTTCTGTTGCATAACTATTGTCGCGCATAGTACAAAGTTTTGAATTCATGAAGTTATTTCATATTGTCTAAGGCGGAACGTGCTCGTCATAACAGATTTAGTAAGTCACAAAAAATATTTTTGGTAAACAAAAAAGTTGAAAAACACAAAACTTATTATTGCATTTCTGGAGCGAAACAAAGATTAATTTTAATGTTCTGTCGCATAACTATTGTCGCACATAGTACCAAGTCTTAAAATCATGAAGTTACTTTAGATTGCCTAAGGCGGAACGTGCTCGTCATAACAGATTTAGTTAGTCACAAAAACCTTTTTTTTTGGTAAAAAAAAGTTAAAAACGTCAAAATTAATTTTGCCTGCCGGACCGAAACAAAGATTAATTTTAATGTTCTGTTGCATAACTATTCTCGCACACAGTACCAAGTCTTGAATTCATGAAGTTACTTTAGATTGCCTAAGCCGGAACGTGCTCGACAAAACAGATTCAGTTAGTCAAAAAAAGTATTTTTGGTAAACAAAAAAGTTAAAAACGTTAACATTAATTTTGCTTGCTAGAGCAAAACGAAGATTAATTTTAATGTTCTGTTGCATAACTATTGTCGTGCATTGCACCACGTCTTGAATTCATGTACTTACTTCAGATTGCTTAGGACGGAACATGCTCGTCATAACTGATTTAATTAGTCAAAAAAGTAATTTATATAAAAAAATGAAGTTGAATTTTCTTGGTTTGCACAATATTGCACGTGCCCTATGGATGGCTGTACGTTTACTAAAGACAAGTATTTTGGGTATAACGCACATATGGAAGCTGTTATTTTTGCGCGGACTGTGCATTGTACTTTACACTTCGCGAGCTACATAATTGCAGTCACCCAGGACAGATGGGTGGTCACATTGATTTCAAAAAGCCGAAAGTAGACCAAATTTTCTTTCAAGAAATTTCAAGACATCATTTGGGGGCTATTATTTTGTATCAACATCGACCGTCTCGAATTTTCCAACAAGTTGAAGATATTTTTGCTTACGTTGACGCTGCTCTTTCCAAATTTCTAAAACAGTTAATCAGAATTTACAATAACGCTCTTGTTCGCATTAAACTACCAACAGTTATTGAAAATCCGATTAATAATAAGGAAGATAAAGTGTATTTAGTAAGCAAATTTAAAGAATAATTGCATAAAGATGGTATTGAAAAATTAAAATTTGATGCCGCGTATAATATTATTTCATCGGTAAACTTGTATAATGCTAATGGCTCAGGATGGACTGTCCGTGAAATAATATCATTCGATGTTATTGTGGGAAGTTATAAACCTTTAAAGAATGTAAGACTGAAAGGGTATCTAAAAATGCCTATTCGGCGCTATGGTATTTTAAATTTACAAAAAACAAAAGATCAGTGTTTTCAGTATTGTATTATTGCCTCGCGTCATAAAAAAGATGTGCAAAAAAATGGTCAAAGAGTGAATTTGGCGTCAAATTATGACACGTATAGAAAAAGTTTTGATTTTAGTAAAACACCAGAACCAATAGATATTTACAAAGACTTGAAAAAGTTTGAACAGTTAAATTTTACAAGTGTAAATGTTTACACAAACGAAAACGAAGACATTTACCCCATTAGAATTTCAGACTTTGATTATGAAAGCCACGTAGATTTATTTATAATTCAAGAAAATGTTAGGGGAGAAGATCAATACCACTTAGCTTTGATTTACAACCTGGATATGGTAATGAACAGAGTTTATGCAAATACAGTGAAGTTGTGCAAAGTTTGTTTACAAGGTTTCCAAACTAATAAGCTGTTACAGCATCACGCACTTTCATGCAGGAAAAAAAGTGTTAAAATTAATTTAAAAAAAGAAAACGATCAATTAAAATTCTCTAAACCTTAAATGAATTTAGCTTATCCGTATGTATTATTTTGGGACCTGGAATCATTTATAGTTCCAATAAACACTGACCCATCAATAAAAAAAAGCAAAACACAAAAAACAGCTGAGCACAAAGCAGCAAGATATTCACTCTGCATTGTCAAAAATTTAGATATAGACATGGAACTAATAACTCTAGAGCATTACGACGGGCCAGATGATATTATGAAACATTTTATAGAAAAAGTTATGCATTGGGCAAATTTAAATATAAGAAAAGTTCGATTAACTAATAATTCCGTCCGGCCATCGACAAGCGAATTAGAAAGGCATAGAAGCGCGAGTGTTTGCGATTTATGTTTGCAACCGTTTACTGATAAGAATTTTTAAACGTGGCATCATAATCATACCACGGGTCGGTACGAATCAACTATTCACCGCAATTGTAATTTGCAAGTAAAATATAAATTTAAACTAGTTTGTATTAGTCACAATGGAACTGGTTACGATCACAAATTTTTGCTAGAAGCAATTACCAGCAGTGTAGTAGATATAAAAGATACAAAGATAATAGCCAAAAATTCTGAAAAATTTATATCTTTAACAATGAGAAGCAAACAAAAAATAGTTCCCCTCAATATTTCCCCCGACTTTTCCCTCGCATTTGTGACAGTTAAAAAAATGTTCTACGAACACCGCTTAAAAACTGTGACCCGTAGCGCAAAAAGAACAGACAGACAGACGGACATAGCCAGTGTTCTGCAATAGTTAACTTTATGGCATAAAGCTCGTTTTTCACAAAATAAACTTTTTTACAAAAATCGTAAGCTCAAACGCGCTTCATCGCGCTTCGTCCAGCTTGGGTAAAAATCTTTTGAGCTTCGTTGAGCTTCATCGCGCTTCGTTAAGCTTCAGTTTTCCACTTTTATCTTTTTTCCACCTGCCAACTATGTCGACCCCCGACGATAGGTAAAATTTTTTGTCGTGCAATGTACTTTACTTTAAGGCTTTAAAAAGTATTGATAAGGAAAGGGTTATAGTGTATAATATATTAAAATATTAGTGTGCATACTATTGTCTTTTAAATTATATTTATTCAATTCAAGATTAGACGATTATTCTATCAGTTTAATAGTACATATTTAGTGTATATAAATATAAATTAATAAAGTTCAGTTTGTCTACAACAAATATCGAAATCTGTTAAATATGAACCATATACTTCTATACTTGTACTGTTTATAGTAATAGTATTATTTAAATTTCAATAAAATACTTAAAAATAATATAGCATATAATTTGTTAAGGCATAGTCTGTCCGGCATATACATAAATAGTGCATTCAGCATTATCAATTACTCTTAAAAACTTTAAAACTTAAAGAAAAATCAAATAGTATGCACCTTGACTTTGTATAATATAAATTTAAATATTAAAAGCAATATATTTAGAGCTAAAATTTGAAACAATAAAAAACATAGATTTAAAAAAAATTATTAATTGCATCTATCGCATGTAACTCGATGTCACTTGTCATCCAGATCCAACTTCTTACAAACTGAGTTGCGTCTCGGTCTACTTCCGTTACTGTTACCGTCAATATTCCGATTCCGATGTCCAGTAAAATTGGTAGTTAACCCAATAGAACGTCTAAAGTCTTCGTCGTCGTTGTCGGAGTCCGAGTTATTCAATTTAGACTCAGACTCGGAATCAACAATTGAAATATCTCCGTCACCCTTGGTTTCAGTGTTCCAACTGCTACTAGCACTAGCGCTGGCTGTGTTGGTGTTAGTTGGATTGTGCAAAAGCATATGCCGACGGAAAACGTCGTTTCCACACAATACAGCATCACAAATTAAGCATGAATATTTAATGCGAGCTTTAGTCCGAGGGATTTGTTTCTTGACTTTGACTTCGTCCTGGTCCTAAAATGTTCCCGTCCTTGCTGTTTTTGCTAGTGCAGAATCTGGTGTTGCATTTTTGGTTGAAGTCGGGGTCAATATATTGTTGGTACATGTATTGATATGGAAAGGGTTTGGTTTGGGTAGTCATAGTCATAGTGTATTAAGTGTATAGTGTATAATATATTAGAATATTGGTGTACATGCTATTGTCATTTAAATTATATTTATTTCATTCAAGATTAGACAATTATTCGATTACTTCAATAGTAAATATTTAGTGTATATAAATATATTATATATTATATATATTTAAATATATCGTGCAATGTACTTTACTTAACTTTACTTTGAGACTTTAAAAAGTATTTAAGTAATAATACGGAAAGGGTTTGGTTTGGGTAGGGCTTACGTTTGGTGTATAATATATCAGAATATTATTATGCATACTATAACATACTAATTTTATGTGGTCAACTGCTCAATCTATTATATCCTGATATAGTAATCGTGGTACAGTAGAAGTAGAATTAGTAATTGGTAGAAGTAGATAAAATTGGATTACAAAATATAATAAATATTAATTTAATCCAATACGTAGTAGTAGATTTGATTGAAATACAAAGTATAAATATATTTTAATATTATCTATATAATAGGTCACTGTTATTGAGCACATATCAAGGCGTAAGACCCAAACCACTGGACGCAGAAAAAGGTAAATACAACTATTAAACGCAAAATGACGCAAGGAGTACAAATCAACGCTAAGAAATGGAGATATAAGAAAGACAAGCCCAAAAAACGGAGACTGCCAAAACGCAAAATCTTAAATTAGGCAAAAACACAGGGTCCGTTTCCAGGCTAAGGCTTCTTAAAGACGCAACGCACAAACTCTACAACTATACCAAAAATTGCGAAACAAACCAACGACGAGTTTTAATGCAAAACTAATAAATACTACTACTACTGCATGGTAGTACTACTAAATAGTACTACTGCTGCATGGAAGTACTACTAAATGGTAGTACAGCTGAATAGTAGTACTGCTGCATGGAAGTACTACTGACTAGTAGTACTTCTGAATGGTGGTGCTACTAAATGGTGGAACAACTAAATGGAAGTATCTCTGAATCGTAGTGCTAAAGTATTGTAGAACTGCTAAATGGTAATACTTCTAAATAGTTGTACTACTAAAAGGTAGTAGCACTGAATCGTATTACTAGTAAGTAGTGGTACTGCTGCATAGAATTACTACTAAATGGTAGTACCACCGAATGGTAGTTGTACTAAATGGTAGTACTACTTAATCGAAGCAGTACTGAGTAGTGAAACGTTTAAATGGTAGCACTACGGAATGCAAGTACAATTGAATGGTGGTACTGCTGAAAAGTATTATCACTGAAAAGTAGTACTACTAAATGGTAGTAAAACGGAATAATAGTACAACTAAATAGTAGCACTACTGAATCGTTGTGCTTTTGTATAAAAGCACTGCTGAATAGTAGTACTACTGAATAGTACTATTACTAAATGGTAGTAGTACTGAATAGTAGTACTACTGAATGGTAATAGTGCTGAATGGTAGTACTACTAAATGGTAGTACTGCTGCATGGCAGTACTACTAAATAGTAGTACTACTAAATGATAGTAGTACTGAATGGTAGTACTGCTGCATGAAAGTACTTTTGTATAGTAGTACTGCTGCATGGAAGTACTTTTGAATGGTAGCACTACTGAATGGTAGTACAACTGAATGGTGGTACTACTGAATGGTACTACTACTTCATGGTAGTACTACTGATTGGTGGTACAATTTTTATTGCAGTGTGTTCTGAGCGTTGGTTTCTTCATGTCAGCTAATTCTAATCTAGCTTTAGCTAAAGATGTAGATTTGAGAACTGTCTGGACCTCATCGTTGTTAGATAGTTGTTAAAACTGTTGTAATACCAATGAAGAAAGGGAAACTTTTTGTTTTGTATCCTCCATATTTTCAGTAGCTCAGCTCAATTTCCTTTAGAAATTGAAATTCTGTTTTGTTTATTTCGATATATGCATTTGTTATAGTTACTCATTTATGTCCCATTACTATTTAGTGCTACCAAATCCAATGTTTAAATAGTAAGGTTGAAAAATCTGACATAATTTCTGGTGTTTCAACCCAAAGTTTGGAAAAAGTAGGATTCGGAAATCAAACAAATATGGGTCCACTGTGTTTAAAAATATCTAATTAAAGTAATTTTAATTGCTTACCTTCACTAAAAATAGTGTTTTAATAATAATTGCAATTGGAGTCACCAATCTGAATTAGAAACAGTATAACTGTGAAAGTTGAATGTTAATTTAACTGTGTAATGCTGAATGCAAACTTATTTGGGTTGGGTTACTTCGGTTGTGGTTGTGGTAGTTGTGGTATAAGTTGTCAGTGTGCAAGTCACTTAGCTACGTAAGCCTAATTAAATACTTGTATCTAGTTGTTTAGTACCTAATAGTTGATACATCTAGTCATAAGGCAAAAACAGAAGTTACTAAAGTCAGCCAATTCTACAGTACCGTGTGTATACCCATACTTGCAACCTTGATTCTTTGGTTTACGTCTAAGTGCCAGGTATACACACAAATTTTTTTGGGGCGTTGTTTGGAATTTTGAAGTTTAAACTACTGTATAGTTATAGTACCTAATACTGTATAGCGTATATTATTAGGAATGTGAATGATTATGTATATATCACAGGTGCTTGTATTGTATTACACAATACAATATAGCACAGTGTGGAGTTTTTACTTCATTAAAATAACCAAGGATAAAAAATGAGGCATAGGGTTCATTCCATGTCAATATTGTGTTATATTAATAATTTGTTTATTTTTATTTTTATTATTTTTATTAATTCATTATTTATTTTCGAAATATTTATTATTTATTAATTTAATAATATTTTATATAATTAACTAGCCAATGTATTATATCCTAATATGATATAATTATAGTATTATATTAGAAGTAAAATTAGTAATTAGTAGAAATAGATAAAATTGGATTACGAAATATAATATATAATATTATTATAATCCAAATAGTAGTAGTAGATTTAATTGGAACTGGAATACGAAAAATGAATTTATTAAAATTAATTATAATATATAATCCATAGTATTCCATAAAAGAATCAAGAATTGTGGAATAGTAATAAGTTGATTATTAATAGTAACTAGTAGGCAAATGCGAGAAGCGAGGCGAAAGTTGGTATTTGGTATTTCCACAATTTCCAGTTCCAGTACATTTCATTACTTGTCAACATGGTACATTTTAACCTTAAGCACATAGGTACTTAGGTACTTTGAATTTGAATGCACAAGTATCAAAAATATATTACTGGGCTCGCTAATGTTAAAAAAATTTACCACCCCCAAAAACTTTCAGGGACCAAAGCTCGATTGTGCTTCATCGCGCTTCGTCCCGCTTCGTTGAGCTTGGGTAAAAATCTTTTGAGCTTCATCGCGCTTCGTTGAGCTTGGAATTTTACACCTTGATTGAACTATTTGAGTTCACGAACTATTTTGGGCAAGTTAACTTGAATATGCAGAACACTGGACATAGCCATTCCTATAGATGCTAAAGCTTCGCATCTAAAAAGGTATTGTAAGTAGTTTAACTAGGCTAGGCTGTCAAACAGAATTACCAGCAACTACAATTTTTGCCAGAAATTTTTCTTTTATTTGTTAAGATAATGTTAAAGCATTCCTGTAAAGTATTGTACACAATGGCGACGAGTCTTGCAGAAAAAAAACGACTTGAGTGGGTAAAGGAAGGACGTGCGTTTACCAAGAATCCTCAACTGTTTAACGTGAATCACCAAACGTGGTTCTTGACTATGTTTTTTAAAGTTTATACAATACTTTTGTAACATCCCAGTAGGCTATTGCATTCAGTAGTTTGCTATCTCGCAGCCAGGAACTGTCTCGAGTAAGTATCTGTAATAGGTATTTTTCTATAATTTGGTGTTAGAATTTTGTAGTATTTAAAGAAACTTTCGTACCCAATAAAGATAAGTCTCGCAATTCCAAACCGCCGAGAGCAGTCAAATTTACAACGTGGGTCTCGCAAGAAGTCAAAACCGAAATGGTAATATCTTATTTTTGTGCTTAGCGATTTATTGTAAATTTTGTGTAATATTAATTGAGTCTGGTTGTAAGAAATTTAGTTATATCAATTTAATGAATATTTATTTATATTTATAATATACAAACGAAAGCTCCCTGTCATTAACCGTACAGTAAACTCCTAACCTGCGCCTTGGCTCACTGCTGACATCCATTCATCGCAGAAATATTCTAAAGAATGTAGCTAAACGTAGTGATAAAGTAATTTTTTAGATTTGGTTTAGAAAATACAGATACTATGTCACATGTATTGTAGGACTATCAAAGTTTTTATTTTTTATAGAACAAGATTGCTAATTGTAAAACTTCCAAGTACTCTTGAAATACTGCTAAGAGTCTTATTAGTGGTAATATTCGGATAACACTTGTTTCTAAATTAAAAGTAAATGACGTCAGTGTCTCGTCCCCTAGGGAATAAATCTAATTCTTACTGCTGTTCTGGACTGAAAATATAGCCTTTGAATGCACGACGTGTTAAATTTAAGCAATTTATTCCTAATAACCTTATGTCAATTGTATTTTTTTCACTTGTTTTCTTGCATGGTTATTCCTGCGTTTATTTTTAGGAATGTGCCTTATATGGTGCAATTAAAAGTTGCAAAACACAATTAATCATTTTCTCAAATAAATTGATTTGAAAAAGTACTGCTTTAATTTAATTTCTTCTAAACAGCTTGGATTCCCAACAGGGCATTTAAGGTCCAATTATAACACGAATAACCTATATAAAATGTATAACTCATTAACAATACCTGAAATAATCATGTACATTACTTTGTCTACTTTGCGAACTTTATTAAACTAGACTGATAAGCTTAATTGGGTTCTTAAAGTACCTGACCTTAAAAAAAAATCCGGCGCTTCGCGCCGGATTTGTCGACCGGGGGGGCCCGAAGTAGATGCTGAGCTTCAACAAAGGCTCAAGATAATTATTCATGTAGCGCTAAAAGACGATATAAGATTTATGAAAGCTCCCCTAGCATGAATGAGCCATATACAAATGTAAATTGTTGATTGGATTGTGCATAAAGAAGTGACTGATGGTGCTTCAAAAAGAGTTGACATCATTTGCTGGCAAAAAGATCTATTGTCAGGGTATATTCTGGATCCCACAATACGTACGGAGTAGTCATGTCGTCAAGCGGAAGAAGTTAATATAGAAAAGCAGGCGCTTTATAACCCTTGCATTCCTTACGTTTTACCATAAACTGGTACTTTAAACTATAAAATGTGAAACACGTCATTATGGACGATCCATCACTATTTATAGCTCATTTACTAACGCATGTCCATAAAATTTAAAGTTGGCATTGGGGGGTACCTAAAACTATATTTGTGGGACGTCATTATAGACGATCCCTCAATACCTATAAACTATGTAGATATATTTGTGACATGTAGTTACAATAGTTTGGAAAAAATTTAAAAGTTGGCAAAAAACTATGATATTTGTGGGACGTCATTATGGGCGATCCCTAAACACCTATAAATCATATTGATATATTTGTGACATGTAGTTACAATAGGCTGGAAAAAATGTAAAAGTTGGCAAAAAAGTATGATATTTGTGGGACGTCATTATGGACGATCTCTGAACACCTATAAACCATATTGATATATTTGTGACATGTAGTTACAATAGTTTGCAAATAATTTAAAAGTTGGCAAGGGGGTACCTAAAACTATCGTGTTTGTGGGACGTCATTACGAACGACCCCTGAATACCTATTAATTATAAAGATATAATGGCATAGTTTGCAAATAATTTAAAAGTTGGCAAGGGGGTACCTAAAACTATGATGTTTGTGGGACGTCATTACGGACGACCCCTGAATACCTATTAACTATATAGACAGTTTGCAAATAATTTAAAAGTTGGCAAGGGGGTACCTAAAACTATGATGTTTGTGGGACGTCATTACGGACGACCCCTGAATACCTATTAACTATATAGATAAAATGGCGACATGCAGTTAAAATTAGTGTGAAATAATTTTAAAGTTGGCAATGGGAGTACCTAAAACTGTAAACTGTGAAGGACGTCATTTATGAACAATCCGTCACCATCTATAGCCCATTTACTTAAGCATATCCTTGATCTGTAGTAATGAATAGGAATCCGTAAAATGGTGAGGAAGGAGAATTCCGAATGCCTGAGCTAGTATTCGAAGAGTGGACCCCCGTCATGAGAACGCATATTTTACAATTTTACATTGCAGTGTCAAACCAACGACCACTATACCAGTCTACCCTGTAAACGTACATATGTCAGCAGTACATTTACTTGCAATGGATATTGGTGAAAATTTTCCATGTGTATTTCTAACGGCAAAACTTGACAAGCTCTCAGCTCCATATGTACCTTCCATGTATTATCAGCCCTTTTTTTTATCTTGAAACATGTACGGAGTGTTCTTAACTAGTAATGCATTTAAAGGTTTTGCCATGCTGGCAAGATTTGAGACAAATGAGGTGTAAAAATTCACGCTACCTAAGAATGATTGTAGCGATTTTATTGATTTAGGGGGTTTTATTTTTTTTATTGACTTCACATACTCCGGTATCGGGCGCCGTCCTTCTTCGTTAATTAAAAAGCCCAATATTTCAATTTCTTTGAAGCCCAGTTTACATTTAGATGGTTTGAGGCGTGAATTATTAGCTATTAACCGCTAGAATACCTTGTCCAAAGTACTTATGTTAGAATCTACGTCTATGCTTGGTGCAATAATGTCGTCTAAATAGTGGAGTACTTCTGTGTACTGTAAATTGCCAAGCATCTGAACCATCATGCGGGAGAAAAAAGCTGGTGCGGAGCTTAGCCCAAACGAGAGCCTCAACACTCTAGATGCCTGTGACGAGTACTAAACGCGGTGAGATGAATTGATTTTTCGTCTAAAAGTATTTGATTCTATCCACTTTGTAGATCAAGCGCTAAAAAGATATTTTTCCCTCGGAAACGGTGAATAATATCTCGAATAAGTGGCATCGGCCATACTTGAGGTTTTGTTTGCGTATTTAGCTGGCGATAGTCGTTGACTGGTCTAAACTGTGGTTTTGTAGGGTCTGGGGATTTCTTTTTTACTAGGAAACAAGGGCTAGAAAATTCAGATGTTGATTCCCTAACGATGCCGTCTTTCAGTTGTTCTTGCTTCTGTCTTTCGGTCTCTGCATGTTGCGCTTCAGACTGAGAAATACCTTTTATTCTGAATGGTGTAGGGTCTTTCAATTCAATTACGTATTTACCATGAGGCTAGGCGTCTAAAGGTGTATCTTTGAACATGAATGCCTGTTGATTTGTTTTCACTAAGTTTCTGTATTTTTCCAACTCTTCGGGGCTTAAGGTAGTTGCAAAAATTACCCTGTTGACTTCGTTTTCTAGTTTATCTCCTGTGTAAATTGGTATGGTGTCTAGGTGACTATTGATTTCGGGGTTTGGATTGGCGACGATGCCTATCGAGTTAATTTGGTGTCAAGTTTTTCAAAGTCTGGTATTTCGGCGGTTGTCAAAACCGCTCTAGCTGGTATAGTAATTGGATCATCGGTGAGATTGATGACGTGCATCAGATCGGTGTTGTTTAAAATCATGTATTCTTGTATAATTAGTCCGCCAAAACCTTTTTTGCCTTCTATAGAAACGGCGGTGAACGGGACATCCCGTAATTCGTGTAGCCCACACATAGCATATATTGGTACATAATCATTTGAAAGCGGTGCCACAGTATACTCTGTGGCGGCATGTAGGCGTATTCTTTCGCGCTTCTTCTTAATAGTTTTAAGAGCTCCAGGTCGGGAGCAGTTTTGTTGTGAATTATAAGTTTTTCTATGGTAGTTTGGGTGGAGTAGTTGCTGTTGAGTTTTTTGTTGTAGCAAATGATTAGTTTGATTATTGATTTGGTTTGCATAATTATTCTCAGTGTTCTGTTGCTCCGCGGGGCTCTTGACGACCTGCTTGCTTGCATCGTCCATTTGTGTTGTCCCAAAACAACTGGATGTCATACTGAGATTCTTATAATCTAAGGTTACTCCAAATTTACAAAACCAATCATTGCCTATCAGGATCTGATGTTTTGAATTTTGGACGACTATGTAGTCGTGTGTGTTTGGCCGTCCGTTAATATAGATAGTGACCAGGGCCATTCCTATTGTATGAATGGGGTGTTGCCCGTAGTCGCAGATGGTGACTACGTTTTCGTTTCTAATTGTAGCTCCTAGTTTGCGAGCTACATTCTCCCTAATAATTTAGCAATCGGCCCCGGTGTCAAGAAATAAATGTAATACGAATTCCTCGTTCATTCTCAATGACGTAATCGACTCGATAAGGATGGTTTGTTTAGTTAAATATTGTCTTTGTTTATTGTATTTTTCCTGTTGTTTAGCTATTGGGTTTGCAATTATGGATGCCATTGAATTCCGAGTTTTATTTTGGTTTCTATCTATATTACTATCTATGCTTGTGTTTACATTTCTATCAGGTGGCCTACTATGTATGGTAGAACGGCTCGGCCTAGCCGTTCTCAATGCCAGTTTAAATGTTAAGCGTTTCCGTTGTTTGGGTTATTGTGTTGTGGGAATGGCGTGTTTTGCCTGTTGGCATTTCTGCCTGCAAAAGAGTTTGGATGAATGAAGTTAGAAATAAAATTTTGCCCTTGGTAGTTACAATTGTTTAGGTTTGGGTTTCCGCTTTGGTTGCGTGTTGTGTTAAAGTTGGGATTTCTTTGTGGGAATTGTTGTTGACTTTGGTTTCGATTAGGGTAAGAATTTGGTTGACGAGGTTGTTGTTGATTTCGATATCGACTGAAATTAGGGTTTCCGGATGGGATTGTTGACTGGTGAAAGGTGCTCTTGGGAAATTGTTTTGGTAGTTGTTTCCTTGTTGTACAAACTGCATTTGGGGGCACCGTTTGGCGCCATGTCCCAATTTGCCACAAATTTGGCATTTCGTTGTTGCCCAATCAAAAGGCTGACGAAATTCTTGTTGTGCGTTCTGAGCTACGTTTTGGTTTGCTTGGGGAGGTTGGGTTGGGTTTGGGCGTGGAGTCTGACGTGTTCGTAGTTCTGCCACTTGAGCAGACAATGATGCAATAGTCTGTTTAACTTTTTCAAAGTGACTATCTGACGTCACCGTTGTGACTTCTTGCTTTATGCTTGCCCTAGCTGGTCTTAAATGTTCAGCTGGATCGTAACGGATGAGTAAAGTGCGTAATTGGTCTAGGGTAGTTGGGGCTGCAGGCTGCATAAGGATAAAATTTCATGGTCCGTCTAGTAACCCGGAAATGGTAGTTTCCAACTGCTGTGCTAATCCTATGGACGCCCAACGCGTCCCAAACGAAGTCTTAAGCCTAACTAAAAATGCATTCGTTTTCTCTCTGCATTGTTGAGTCTGTCTAAGCAAATCTTCTAACGGGATTTGTGGATCAGGTACCGTGGGGCACCTGGCTAGTAAGGCTGCGAAGGTGGCTTCTAATGTTGTTTCACTATCGTTGATGGTTGGCTTATTCAGCAGTAGCCAGTCTTGTACGACTGGGGTAGTGATTGCCTGCCGTAATAATTGCTTGCTCGGCGTTATTGCCGACTGGACGTCGGCAATGTATGCTATATACTCGGTCTGAAACTGTAAATTCGGTGGTATATAGTATAGGCTTAGTATAGGTGGGCATGGGAAGCTTCGGCTTTTGGTAGGCCATTTTCCGTGTTTTTGGGAATATCTTTCTTGTTTTTAATATAAATTTGTTTTCGAATAATCGAAAATGACCCTCTTCGTCCTCTTCTAAATTACTATATAATTGTTTCAATAGTTCCTGCTGTGCCTTGCATCTTTCTCTTTTCTCTAATTCAGGTGATAGTGTTAATTTGACTCTACTAGTTTTGATTATCTCGGGTGATAATTCGGTGCGCCTACGTTTTTTAGGATTGTCTAGTTCTGAGTCTAGTAGGTTTTCTAATTCGTTTGTTTTGCTAGCTATCTCTGCTTCGAGTGCCTCTACTTGGTGCTCGGAATTATTTAAAGAAATTTTTTGTACTTTTTTTGGCGATGAAATATTATCGGCTAATATGTCCGGGTTTGCAACGAGTAGACTCTCAGGTTGGTCAGCGAATCGGAACTCGTCCCTTAAAGATAGTTCAGCCGAGGAGGTAGGTTGTACTGCAAATAGCTCTGGTGAGGACTTCTCTGCGTCAGAATCCCCTGATGATGACTGGACAGGTCAAAAGTCCGGTTGTAGAATTGAAATCTCCTCTATTTCGTCTGATGATGCCCCGTCTGAGGTTAGAGTTGATTCGGCTGGTTTAGTAAATGTATCGTCTGAGTAATCTCTTAAATTCTCGTCCTCGTCTTTGATTTGTTTGTCTAATTCTTGTTGTTTTCTAGTTTGCCTCCGGTTTTCGTAGTTTTTAGGGGTTTTGACAATTGATTTTTGCGGTGATGGTGTTGGTGCTGGAGACGTTGGTACGTGTAGTGGTAGAACTACTTTTGGGTGTTTTTCTATACTGTCTGTTCTTAAAAGTGTAGCCTCTTCGTACGAATCGTTGGGTCCCCAATATACAAGCTTGACGTAATCAGGGTCACGACAAGGATAGGCTGTTATTGTTGCCTCTGGTATTGATGTGTCTTTTACGTCTGTTGGTGCTGCCCGTAGTTCGGGTATTTTTTCGTTGGGATATCTTTGTTGAAAGTCTTCACGGTTATAGAATGACGTTACGTGATGCTGAAAGTCTTTACTGGTGTACTCAACTCTGATGTATTTACCGTCGTGGCTTGTTGTAAATGTTTCTGTGCCACGTTCGAGTTTACCTTTCACTTTTCCACTTTGTGTGTTAACTTTTTTAGGGAATATGTTCATTACTGTTCAAACGGTAATTGTTGTTAAGTTCACTTAACTTAATATATACTAGTCAGTGGGTTTCGCCCGTTGCGCACTGTTAATAGTTTTTTTTTCACTTAACTAAATAATGTTAAAATTGTTCAAAACTGTGGGTCACGTTGTTCTAACTGAAAAGTTAGACCTCGTCACCTCCACCAATGTTAAGGGCCCGCGTATTTTAATATACTTGATACAGCGGGTGCTTGGCTAGTGAGTAGGTACTATGTATAATGTAATGATGAATGACTGTATGAGTGAATGAGTGAGTAAATGACAGAGTGTAGTAAGTAGTTAGTAGACAGTGTAACAGTATAGGTATTTATTCTGGTTTAGTTTACTGGTGTAATATTACGTCTAGTTTACTCGTGGGTTGGTACTACACTCATGAGACTAGTGTGTGAAAGGAGCTGAGTCTCCCTCCGTCTCATACTACCTATTTACATTACATTGAATGCTAACATTAAACATTACTATTAGGAAATGGTATGCACCATATCCTAACATAGTGTTATATAATATATAACACTATAATATTTTTAACTATATATATAATATTATATATTAAAATAAAAATTAATTCAATACTTTATAATTATTTAAAGTTTAATAAAGTACTACATATCCTAATATGCTTTTAAACTGCCTTATAAAGACAGTATTATTTGTTGTCAACAAAAAGAAAAATATTTGACCTTTTTAAAATTGAGAATTAGATTTTAAGAAGTTGTCATGTAAATTACAAAAAGTCTAACTATTTGGTAAATTGAATACAAATTGTAAGAGCAACAAAGTAGCAAAAATTTAAAACTTAATTTGTAATAATTATAGTCGACAACTGTAAGTAAACGGCGCACATTGCAACCGAGTTGCTTAAGATTTGTAGTACACTTAAATTGATAAATTAATTACAGTTTTTGGTTTAAAAATTTCAATGCATCATACGCTGAGCTTTTTGTGTGAATAATACTAATAGTACTGTGTCATCTAATTGTAATTGCGTTAGCTAATGACAATAACTACCCAAGAGCAAGTGCGAAGAAACGCGCAAGCAGCTCGGTAAATTAGTTTAAATTATGTGAAATAAATAATTCCTAAAAACAACCAAGGGGTTTTTGATAAACAATTTCCAGCCTATACCCACATACATACAAGTTGTTTAGTTAACTCTGTGAGTCTACCTACAAGTTTTGAATGTGTTAGATATGTTACTTGGATGATTTTGGTAGTTTATTAGTCAATAGCTAAACTCATAAATATGAATAAAACTTGAACAAAGTCTTGTGTGAAGTTAAAAAATACTAGAAAAAGTAACTTATTAAAGTTTGGTGTGTATTCTGCTGGTATTAAAAGCTCACATAAAGACAAAATAAACATAACTAAAGTTGTGTGCAGATAACATTGTCTTTAAAATCACATAAAACTGCTTTTGGAATCTAAAACGAAATATGACAAAATCAAAACTAAAGTGTGAATAGATTAAGGTAGTTATAACTTGGCATCTTGATTTAAAAATACAATCCTGAAACAGCAAGTTGAATTACGTTTATTTTTGATAATAATGTCTAGGTCTCTATATGGACAGCTAAGATGAGTTTAAGGTTAAGCTATATTTTGATACTATAATTTAAAAAATCGTGTAGGTTAAAAACTGAAGTAGAAGCTAGCACTAAAGATTAGCAGGCAACAAAAAAGAATCATGACAATCTTATAAAAGGTAGTAAAACTAAAAACGAACGGAGAACTAGATTAGTTTTAGACTAGCAAAAAGATAACGATCTTAACTGTATACTTGATATATGTATTCCAGTTACGTTTTTAAGAATACCTTGTCTTAATTATTCTTGTATTATACTTCGTAATTGCAACACGTTTATCATATTAACTTGAATCCTACTTTCTAAGGTATTAAATTTTTTTAGCGCCTTTGTCTTTGTCATGTTTGCCTCTAAGCTAATTATAATTATACTTACTTCTATTTTATTTACTGTAGTTTATTAACAAGTACAAAAAGCTCACTTAAACTAGATGCAATTATCATCTCAGAGTGTAAGACGCATATACACTTTATACAATTCTTCTATCATTATCGTAGAAGAAAAAGCCTTCATGCTTTTTAGTACTTTTTCATACAGGACTTTTATTAAAATCCCATTACGCTCCTTTTGCAGATACTGAACAGTTAGATCTCATTCCTAAGATAAATATTACTTCCTAGGATTTCACCTTATCACAGTCGACTTTCAGCTACACCTTAAATTTACTATAGCACGGATTAGGAAGCCATCTAGCGCTCGTCGGAGGAACATAAGGGCCTAGATCACTCTAAGAAAAGTTGAATTTATTTTATTTAACTTGTCGATTTTTATAGTTAAAATTATATTTTTAGTTGTTTTAACAATCACACTGTGCTTAACTAATCTTGTTACAGTAGAAATAGATCGAAGATATTAAAGTTGTAATAGTCTAGACTATTTTTGGGAGTGTATTTGTTTCCACCACGCTAAACGCTATCCTATTCTACACGGTGCACATAATAGGAAACAGAGCCAGAGACAAAACTGAAGAAACTCATCTCTTGGACTCAATTTTCACTGGATTAAACTGGATTGAACTGAAATACAAAGAGCTTAGTTCCATCTAATTAATACGTAGGCCGAAAGGCACTATTGCCATATTTTCTCCTACTAGTAGGTCTTTAGATACTAGCAAACAATATATTTTGATAGGTATTGAAGATGTCGAAAGAAAAAAACAAGGTAACACCCCAACTAACGGACCAGATCTCGTCTATGGTGAATCAGCAAATACAGATGATGTCACAGAAAATATCTTTTATCGCCGCTAACGGAATACTACACACGGTCAACATGATGATTCAAAAATTGGAGAACAAAATTTCAGAGAAAATAGAAAGCCTAGAAAACATCATCATCATCATCATATGTGGCACTTATCGAATCCTCCAGGTATATAACCTATAATCCAGTGCAATTTACTGTACTAGCAGTGGGAATGTAAACAAACATTTATCTCCGGTATGATCGACACAAAGTCTGAACACCACCTATGAAGCGCTCCCTAAGGAAGTCTGCTACAGTTACACACCGCTGGTGTCTTACGAACTAATATGTATTCCTATGGACTGTGGCTACTGTTGACCTCCTGACAGTCTAGGTGGATTACCCTTCTCTTCAGGAGCTACCTAAGGCAAGCTTCAGGTTTTGCTATCTTCCCTTTCGGAGGACTTCAGAGAAGGGTATATACACAAGAATGTATTTCGACGACCAAACCGAAATGCAGACGTGTACACCCAACCTGATTGCCCCACGTACATACGTCAAGCACATCGACACAGCATGAGAGAAATAGCAGATGCTTTGCAATAAGAGGCGCAGTGAATGGTCTGCTGAGTGATATTGTAACTATGCTGAAGCACGGGAAAGTAGCTGTTAGCCTGCTAGGCGCAATTAGTACTCTGCCTACGTCTCTACACACGTATGAACAGTAGTACACTACATTTGCATTAGTTACTCACACAAAGTTCCCAAACACCTCCGCCCACCAAGCACTTCCACTACTCTAACTTCTGCGCAGCAAGACGCAAGTACGCTACCGGCTAAGGATTCGCTCGAGCGGATCAAAAAGAAACGCCGAGTTATCAAGGATAGAGACAATCTCCCCTTGGCCACAGAGCAGGATAAAAGCCTAGAAAACATTGTCAACAACAAGGTAACCACTTTAAACGAAAATTTTAAAAAAATGAAAACGTGGAATGACAAAGGGGAGGCAGAAATCTTTTATCTTAAGGACCAGCTAATGGGATTAATAGAAAAAAACACTGACCTACAATATGGAGGAAAAATTAAAGAACTCGCTGAAAAACTGGAAAACTCAATTAACATTAAGGTTGCTCACTTAAACTATAAAATTTCTGCACTAGAATCCCGTGTGGAAGTGAAAAGATCTCAGTGTTTGGGAGCCAAAAATCAGCTAGCGGGTCTACAGAGTAGATTATTAGGAATAGAAAAAGCAAACAGAAGTAAAGAATTTGTGATTTCGGGCCTGAAAGTAAACAAGTCAGCTCTAGAAGACACCCAAGACCTCTTAATTTATAAACTTGGAATCTGCATCAGCAAAAAAGAGATTAAGGAGGCTAGCAGAGCCAGTGTGTCAACTCCAGGCAAATCCCTCTTGTTATTCGTGAAGCTGAAAGACAGTAGTCAAGTCTCGCTAATTATGAAGAAAAAATCCGAGTTAAAACACACTTCAACGGAAGTTCGCATTTACCCTTACCTTATTAAAGCAGAGCAAGCAATGTACAGACATACAACAGAAATGTTCTGGCAGTTTAAGCATCGGCAACTAACGGCAGTGGTACAGTTCATCGGAAGATTCGGCATTGCGGTGGACGGAAAGCAGTACAAAAGCAACGGATCTCAACTAATCGAGTGGGAATGTAATCCTGGTTGAACCAGCTTAAAAATGACATGAAGCTTCGCTCAAGTTAGTTCACGGAGTTCAACTTTTGATTAGAGAAGGTCAAAATAATATTTAAGTATTCAACGGGGAAGCTGTATGTACCCACTAGTGGAGTGTACACTTCAATGATAATATTAAGTTCTATTGGTAATAGCTAATGTGATTAAGTACGTATATTTGATTTAAATACATTAATGATTAATGAAGAGAAACAATTTATGTTATTATAACCGACAAATGAAAGTTATTTGTGAGATGTTAAATCGGCAAGTTACATGAAGAAAAAAAACGACTTAAATATCTGAACTAGATGGCTAACTATCACCGTAAACATTATTAGTGTTCAATAAATGATTAACCTATCCATTATTGTAACAATCAAACAATTTTGTTAAAAAATTTATAATTTTGATTTTTGTATGGGCCTATGGCCTAAAAATGCAATAAATCCATACTACTACTACTACTATAGCACGGATTGGCTATATCCGAAGAAACCATAAGTAGTAGTTGAATCGGCCATCACCCGGACCCATAGACTTCTCCTTGGACTCACCATGACACAATGTCGGGACATTTCTTCTATTGCCGAATACTGAGTAAACCATCTTTAAAATGTAAGGTTATATTTCAGTCTGACAGTCTACGTTTATTTTATGTGTCGTAAGTATAATGCATTAACCCACCTTCAGGGATGACCAGCAGCACTCTCTATTCCACTGTCCTGTGAAAGATTAAATTACCTCTATCCTATGTCTGTGTCTTGGTTCCAAGTGGGAGCATGTAGAGAGTAAAATATATTTAGATAAAAGCAGGTGGCGCAGGTAAGCAAAAAGCACCTTAATAACAAAACACTGCATTACAAGTGTAACGACATATAAAATACACATATACCTAACACAAAATACCTATATGCATGATAAGTATGATGAGAATGAGGAGAAAAAGTGTTTTAAAAATTGCGGCATAGCCACACATAAAAAATGTTTAAATTATTGTTTTAATTTGATCGAAAGAAACTTGGCTGGCCGATGAATCGGTTGGTTGTACAATGAATAGGGGATTCGAGTGATCGAAATTTGAAGAATATCTAACACTAAGCTCTTGAAGATGAGGGAGGATGAGGGAGGCAATGAAAGGGCGTGTGGTCGGTGAAGGGCAGATAGGAGATGAGGACAGCTTTGAGTGATGGACCAATGGACATAATTTGTTGATTCTTCTAAAATGTCATGTGGTCCTGGGGTGGAATTCTATCTGTCACCATTATCTCTTCCAAATGGAGTTTACATGCATTCTCACTCGTCTCTGAACCTTACGCTTCCCAGTATGCATGATAGCAACCCTCGTCTTATAAGAAATGGCTAATAATATAAGAATAGTAAACGAGGTAAACAGCTCTAAACACTCCGTCTATTGGTAAACTGGCGACACTGCTAGTTCCCTGTTAAGCCTCGCCAACTTTAAAATTTCAATATATGTGATTGCGATCAGTATAATTCAGCAGAACAGGACAGGAGAGCGCAGACAAAATAGCGCAGCCATTAGAGCGCATGGACAAAGAGCTTGGGACATTAGAGCGCAGCAGACAAAAGAGCGCAGACAACAGAGCGCAAGACCAAAAATCCGGCGCTTTGCGCCAGATTTGTCGACCGGAGGCGGGCCCGAAGTAGATGCTGAGCTTCAACAAAGGCGCAAGACAATTTATGTTGCGCTAAATGATGAAATAAGATATATGGAAGCTCCCCAACAATCAATAAGACATATACGAATGTGCGTAGCATGTAGCTGAATATAGCTGAAAAGTTTTTATAAATTGCACCATTCACAAATAACGTCTTTTATGGAGGCTCCCCTACCATCAATAAGCCATATATAGAAGTACGTGGCATGCATTCAAAAGCGCTAACATATTTTTGAAAATTGCATTTTTTACTAATGACGTCAGTTATGGAGCCTTTCCTACCATCAAGAAGCCACATACAAATGCACGTGGCAAGCAGTTAAAAAAAGGTAGGAAAAAATTTTGAAGTCAAAAATGGGGGTCCTGAAAACTATAATATTTGAATGACGTCATTATTGACGATCCCTAAATATCTATAACACATATAGGGAAGTATGTTACATGTAGTTAAAATACGATGGAAACAAATTTAATGTTGAAACTGTGGGTTCTAAAAACTAATATTTGAAGGGCGTCAATACGGACGATCCCTCAATATTTATATCATATATAGGTAATTCCGTGACATGTAGTTAAAATAGGTTGGAAAAAAATTCAATGTTGGAACTAAGGTTACTAAAAACTATGATATTTGAAGGATGTAATTATAGACGATCCCCCCTGAATATCTATAACACATATAAGTAAGTCCGTGACATGTAGTCAAAATAAGATGGAAAAACATTTAATGTTAGGAATGGGAGTACTAAATACTATGATATTTGAAGGACGTCATTATGAACGATCCCTTAACATTTATATCATATATAGGTAATTCTGTGACATGTGGTTAAAATAGGTTGGAAAAAAATTAATGTTGGGACTGGGGTTACTAAAACCTATGATATTTGAAGGACGTCATCATGGACGACCCCTGTATATTAGTGTGTATATATATCATATATTGGTAATTCTGTGACATTTAGTTAAAATAGGTTAGAAAAAAATTAAATGTTGGGACTGGGGGTTCTAAAACAAATGATATTCGAAGTACGTCAGTACGGACGATCCCTGAATATCTATAACCTATATACTGAATATCTATAATCTATTCCCAGCCAGCGTGTCTGACGTAGCAGACCTGGACTTTTGAAAACGCTGAGAGTTACTGGGTCTGTACTATAAGATATACTTGTATTTGCCGCGCAGAGCTTTAAAATTACGTGGTATGTACATGAATTATCCATTGGTTTACACTTATGTGTTCGTTTTTGCCAAACTCACTTTCCTGAGTTTTGACATGGGTCCAGTTAACTGTTAACTGTGAAGAAATGGTCAGTGTGACCAAAGTAAAAAAAACAATACAGACCTGCCTGCTCGCATTCCTGATCGTTTACGAGTTGTTTGAAGTTCATGGCTTCAAACTTGTGACCTGTAGTGTACGGCTAACAGACGGACGGACGGACTTGCCTATTTCATTATATGCTTAACCTCAGCATCTAAAAATACGGCGCTTCGCGCCGGATTTGTCGACCGTGGGCTGGCCCGAAGTAGATGCTGAGCTTCAACAAAGGCGCACGACAATTTATGTTACGCAAAAAGATGATATAAGATTTATGGATGCTCCCCTACAATCAATAAGGCATACACCTATGTGCGTAGCATCTAGTTTAATATAACTAAAAAATTTTTATAAATTGCACCATTTACAAATGACGTCATTATAGACAATCTCTGAATATCTATAACGCATATAAGTAAGCACTTAACATGTGGTTAAAATAGGATGTAAACAAAATTAAAGTTGGGACTGGGGATGCTAGAAACTATGGTATTTAAAATACGTGATTAGGGACGATCCCTGAATACCTATAACACATATCGGCAAGTCCGTGACATGTAAAAGAACCTTTTACGTGACATCATTTGCGCGTCACCCTTAACCTTCTTACCTAATAAGAATGCGTTTACATCTGGGTTAGGTGTTAGTGTCTACAAGACATTTTCACGTGACGTCATTTCTGTATCACACCTAACCTGCTTACCTAATGTAAATGCGATATTAGCTAGGTGGGGGTGTTTAAAAGAAATTTTCGCCTGACGTCATTTGCGCGTCCCCCATAACCTGCTCACCTAATGTAAATGCGATAGCAGCTGGGTGGGGGTGTCTTAAATAAATTTTCGCCTGACGTCATTTGCGAGTCACCCTTAACCTGCTTACTTAATGTGAATGCATTAGCAGCTTGGTGGGAGTGTCTCAAAGAAAGTTTTACGTGACGTCATTCGCGCGTCACCCCTAACCTGCTTATTAAATGTAAATGCGATAGGAGTTGGGTGGGGGTGTCCGAAAGAAATTTCACGTGACGTCGTTTGCGCGTCGCATTTGGCTGGTGCATTTGTCTAGTTTAGTTCGTTGGTACATTTAGCTGGTGCATTTGGCTGGTACATTGGCTGCTGCGTGTAACTGGTACTGTTTACTGGTGCGTTTGCCTGGTGCATATATAATTTAAGTTGTACGAATTGGGGTCGGACACAAAATAAGCCGCTCATGTTCAGGGTGGGTCACTTGAAAAAATATGACACAACATGATAAAGGTATATTCATTTACAAAGCGCTAAAGAGGTTAACAAGGTAGGTGGGTGGGCCAAAATTTGGGTAACTTTGTGTAGCGTCATTTATGTCCTGCCCCATTATCCGTTTTTGCTTGGTTTTACCCCGAAAATTCGTGATCTTGGTCTAGTTAACTTTTAATTGCATAGAAATGGTCAGTCCCAGCAAAACCAAAAAACAATACAGACCTGCTTAATCGCATGTGTGATCCATTAAAACAATTTTAAAGCAAATCCGTTAAATACTGTGACCTGTAGTACACGGCCAACAGACAGACAGACAGACAGACGGACATGACTATTCCAATAGATGCTTAGGAGCTTAAGCTCAGCATCTAAAATGCGTAAAACGAAGTGCTAGGACAAAATATTAAATGTGAAAAAAAGGCAGAAGAGTTCATGAAAATTGAGTGCATTTCCGATGTAACATTCCATGTTGTTGCATTCTTTTTATATTATAGATATATTCCTATTATTATTTAGCATCACTACACAAGTTGTACAGCGGTATGCATTTACATAAGTCATACGCTGTATGGATGGAAAACATGTTTACAGATACTTGCAAATGGAGATGCGAATGTGGGTCGCTCATGCACGACTGGCCAGAGTGCATGAGGTACTTCTTTTAATTCGCCTTCGATTGCAAGTTTTTTTATTCAATCTCCCTTTCACTTTTCCTTTATCATTTAATACGTAGATACAAGAAATGCTAATTATTATTCAACATATTTGACTTTATTATTGTAAGCGTGCATATTCAAAAATCTGAATAAAAGCCGTTTCGACTCGCGATCGAGAGATCATTAGATCAGACAAAGCAAGACTGCTACTATGTAGGTTTTCTACCCTGCACATATTATTACTACTTTATTTCACACCAATCTTCTCCTCTTGTTGTCAGTATACAACAAAAATGGTGTTTCTTTTTTTTTCTGCGAGAAGATTTTTCCTTTTTTCCATTCCTTCACCTAGCCTGTATTAACTTGTACGTTGCACATACTCATTTTTAATGGTCGCTTGGGGACTTACAAAGTTATATATTTGGAGCACAATACTCTGGGTCACACTTACGAACGCCTTCTCCAGGTGAAATAGTTGTGTGCGTACAATTTATATACATTCCTTTTAATTCCTAATGACGACACCCTTTCTTTCCCACTTATCAGATATTAATAAGCTCCAACAATTACAGTCGCAGTTGAAAGTTGTTTCAATAAACGATAGAATTTTATTTGAGTTTTAAAACAAACATAAAGTTAGTCTCGTAGCAAAAACAGACGCAGTCTCCCCAACACGATTACACACTTGGCAAGAAGTTTACGAAGTATATAATCAACATACAAGCGACTCACTTGTCCTTCTTGAGAAAAAAGCGAACGACCTCCCGCATAAGAAAATAAAGCATGTCTGCTCTCTGTTTTAAGAATTCTATGCACTACTCCTTAATCAAAATTACGCACTACCTAAGCGTACCCCTTTTCCCCAAGAAGTTATAGACACCATGTCATTAAACCGTGACGCCGCCACTTCTACACCAACAGGCCTATTACCACCACCCGACAGCACTCCTTCAGCTCCTTCTCTTACGTCAGACGAAGAAACTCCTTCTTTATCAATTTACAATTCTGATTTTGACAATTCGATTGTGAATGCAAATATTGAAGACCAGCAGACTAAAAAACCAACAACAGCTGATGTAAAAAACAACGATCAACAAAAAGACAAGACGACAAAAAAGAAAAAAATGGCGACGTATAATTTGTTACCAAAATTATCCTCCTTAACTGACTCCCAAAATTACAAAGACCTATTAAAAACATGGCTTGCTGCCTCAGACGTCACGGAAAAGAAATTACAAAAAAGGCATCTTGCCTTGGGGCTAGACACAGTAACTGGACGTTACTGGTCATCACTTCATCGAACAAAGATTGATAACGACACAACTTCTTTTGACCAACTTGTAGATATATTTCTTCGAGAGTTTTCCACCCAACGGGGAATGACAAGACAAGATACTCTCTCTACAGTACAGAAACCAAGCAAAACAGCGTCTTCATTTTTGATAATGATTCGATATCACATTTAAGAACACCTAAAGTCTTTAGATGAAAAAACCAAAGTCAGTTTTGCTATTGACAAGTTTCAGATCCCCCTTATAAATTTTATTGAAGCTCAAACCCCTCCAACTACATGGGACGACTTATCAAACATTGTACGCAACTACGAGGAGGGATCAATGGCAATCCATTCACCAATATTACCTAGTGCTTCTTCAATAGTGAAAAGTAAAATCAACAGTATAGGGAACGGAGATATCACGCTTCTTATGAATCAACTCAGCCAAATGGCACTTGAAGTAAATCAAATAAAGAACAATCAACGTTACAACTACAACAACCGTGGACGTACTAATAACAACAACAATAGACGAGGTCGGGGAAACAGCCGAAGTAACTTCAATTCTAATTCATACAATAATAGAAGACCACACGAACAACAACAACAACGACTACCCCAATGTTATAATTGTCAGCGCTACGTACATATTAAACCTGAATGCCGTCAGCCAGGTGGTGGTGCCCACAATTCCACTCGTCGAAATCAACAGCAACGATATGCTCCACAGTACCAGCCGTACACCCCTCAAGTTAAGATTCAACAGTTGGACTCCTCGGAAAACTTCCCAGGCATGACTCCTATAAATTCCACGTACTTTCTTAACAGTCAGTAAGCCCTCATTTCAAAATAAACTCCCCTTAAATAAAACTTGCAATTGAAACGTTACATTCCGATGTGAAGATCCCTATGAATATCATTGACAAAGATGTTTTTGCTCAAGTTGACTCCAGAGCTACAATAGGTGTGATCTGTAGAACTCTATTTTCATCCAATATAAATTTTCTTATTATTCCAAATAATCATATTACACTGACAGCTTATGGTGGTACCAGTATACCTGATTCAGGCTTTGTGAAAATACCAATTACCATTGGATCCATGCAAGTTAACTATCGCTTCCTAGTTACCAACACTCGAAATAACAAGTTATTAATTGGAATTAATTTCCTTGAATATTATAAAGTAGGTACCAGCCATCAAAAACAACAATTACTTTCCTCACATTTTGGAATAGTCAAATTTGTTTCCTCACCAACACGAATTTTAAATCAATTAGGAATCCTCCCAGAATCGTATACAGCAGTGAATCACATCACTACAATACCAAGAAAAATTATAAACACAACAAGAAAATTATGGCCAAGGCAAAATGATGCATTTCGATCACCTCACCCTAATAATAAAAACAATCTAATACCTGTTCCCGTTGCTCAAAATATATTACGCCTAACTACCTCTGTTACTCTCCCAGCCAGAACTACTGCCACTCTCCCTGTCCAATCTGATGTACATTATTTTACAAACCAAATTCTACTCTCCTCAGAGCGTATATACCGCACTAATCGTATTTTAATTCCTCGCGCAGCTCACTCTCCTAGTTGTAAATTTATAGTTGCAACTAATCCAACTACACATACTGTTACCCTTCCTTCTAACTGCCGATTAGGTATTATATCTCCTATATCTCAAGTTGATGTTGTGCCTTCCCAAACTAATCTAAATTCAATTACTCAGATGAAGAAACCTGAGGTTATACTTTCCAAGATTGATATATCTCCTCATCTCTCAGCGCATGAGAAGCTAACTGTAAGGAATACAATTAAAGAATATTCTGATATTTTTTCCTGGCATGGAGAGTTAGGAAAAACGGAACTTATTGAATTCGAAGTTGACACAGGTGACAGTCTTCCAGTAAAGCTCAGACCATATAAAACAAGCCACTTTCAAAATAAAATTTTAAAGGAACATGCTTCTAAACTCAAGAAATTTTATCCACGCAGTCTTCTTCCGGGTCAATTTCCATCTCCCAAATCTCCTCCTACCCCGCCGCTATCCTCACATTCTGATGTTGTGACGCCTCTCCAAAAACTTCCTTCATATGCTGATGTTACTCAGCACCACCTCTCCTTCCCTAAAGTTGCTCCTGTTTCGTCTTCTGCCCTTCCCCCTATTCGTCGCCGTAGCCGTCCTCGTGCTGACGCTGCCCCTCGCATTGCTCCTCCTGCCTTAATACCACCAGATGATCCTCCGCCCCGTCGCTACAATCTTCGATCTTATCCTATATGATTCCTGTTTTACCAATGTTCTGGTGTGTTGCATTCTTTTTCATGCAATTATTATACAACTTTTATTTTTTCAACGTTTTTTCATTATTATTTCTTGTGTACTAATATTTACGTATTTTGAAATTTATTAACTACCAATTTTGTACCTTTATATCATTTATTTTATTTTTTTTTACCTATAACACGCTGCGAACAGCGTTTTTGTATTTTCGGGTGTGTTGCATTCTTTTTATATTATAGATATATTCCTATTACTATTTAGCATCACTACACAAGTTGTACAGCGGTATGCATTTACATAAGTCATACGCTGTATGGATGGAAAACATGTTTACAGATACTTGCAAATGGAGATGCGAATGTGGGTCGCTCATGCACGACTGGCCAGAGTGCATGAGGTACTTCTTTTAATTCGCCTTCGATTGCAAGTTTTTTTATTCAATCTCCCTTTCACTTTTCCTTTATCATTTAATACGTAGATACAAAAATTGCTAATTATTATTCAACATATTTGACTTTATTATTGTAAGCGTGCATATTAAAAAATCTGAATAAAAGCCGTTTCGACTCGCGATCGAGAGATCATTAGATCAGACAAAGCAAGACTGCTACTATGTAGATTTTCTACCCTACACATATTATTACTACTTTATTTTACACCAATCTTTTCCTCTTGTTGTCAGTATACAACAATGTCAACACTGCTCTTACGAGCAATGCAATACTCTTCAATGCATCATTGCGGATTTTTTTTTCATATTTTGTTTGAAAAGGGCATCCAAAATAACATGGATTTGCTTAACAACATGGTTTGCTTAATTTTGGTCAATAAAATTATAAAGGCCTTAAATTGAATAATATGTAACGATTTTTTATCCAGATTTTTAAACATTCAAAATTTTGAAGCTTTATTTCTGAAATTGTACGACGAAACATTTTAAAAAGTAAGAAATACAAAAAACTATGATTTTGAAGATTTTGGTTTTTTCAATAAAAAATTTGGTTGATTTTAATGATTATGGTGTTGATTTTGATGAATTTGGTGTTGATTTTCAAAAATTTAGGAAAAATTGAAATTTTCAAAAGTGTGTATTTTGTATTTATTACACTTTAGAATGATTTGTTGCACAAAAATTTCAAAAATAAAGTTTCAAAATTTTGAATGAATTTTTTAATAATTTTATCGACAAAAACTCATTGAGCGCTCCATGTTGCTAAGGAAATCTAAGCTCGTTAGAAATAATAGTGGTCCATTTAGAGAAAGGCAACCTTTTTATTACTTTTTGTAGGTAACTGTAAACTGGAATATTTATAGATTCCGAATAAATTATTTTTTAGCTTGCAACAATTGGTAACTATACTTTTGTACAAGAATAGCGTATGATATTATCTATTTCTTTGATTTGGAGAATATAATCGTGCGATGATTGACGTCAATTTCCCGAGTTTATACATACATCAGTAATATACAGTTATAAATTCAATAAAATACGGTATGCCCCTATCTTATATTTATTTTAATGTTGACATATCCATAAATTATAACCAACGCCCCTTTTATGGGCCACTAATTACTTCCAAGACCATTATTGACTTGACTTTAATGTTACGTAGGAAATGCACTCTTTTTTCACGCAATCTTTCGTCCTTGCACTTATTGTCTTACGCTATTTTGTCTTGCGCTCTGTTGTCTGCTCTCTTTTGTCTGCTACGCTTTAATGTCCCGCACTCTTTTGTCCCTGCGCTCTACTGGCTGCGCTCTTTTGTCTACGCTCTCTTGTCGTGAGCGGAGGACTGCTAACAACAAATACAGGAATTTTGTATTTTATCCATAGCAAGGTCAGCATAAAGACAATAGTATAGTTTAAGTTGATTTCTGGCACAGCAAGCGGAACTTTGATATGTTTCGTCTCACGTGCCCAGTTAAAGTCACATAGCAAATGCTCTTTGTATGAGTAAGGCTCCAAAACGCAATGGTGAAATACTACTACTATCAATTCGATTGTGCCCATCAATCATCTTTCAAAGGAACAAACTCGAACGACGTAGCTCAATTCATCACTCTTTTAATGGCACGGTCTATAAATGACGTAGCTTATACTTTATTGATTTTATTAGGATAGTCCGTATTGTTGTATTATGAAGAGCACAGGCATGTAGTTAGTTTTAATACTTCAAAATTGAGAATGAGATCAGGCATGAGTAATTTAATGAATGCAACCGATCAGCGCATTATTGAGGATGACTAACATGGGAAAAACTACAGATTCAAATGAAATGTATCATAACATTTTCTACTGTTTACTGTGACTAGTAACGACTGCTAGTAGTCTTTCGGCTGCAAAATGGCTCATCTCTTTCTTATTCAAATTTAAAATTTCTGAAATTTTCTTGAAATAAGAAGTCAAGAAACTTCAGTAGGAATAACAGTGTAAAATATTAGTGAAGATTTCGTACTTTAGTGAAAACGAAAAAATTACAACTTGCAGTAAATGCAATGTTTAACTAATGTTTGCTAATAATTACCGTCTTTCTGCAACTCAACATACTCAAAAAGGTTTAAATGGAATTGGGTCGAGCAATAATGACGCCACAGAAACTTTTAAGTGTTAGGAGGCAAAACTTTGCTGCCGTAAGCTAAACCATTCAGCGTTGATGTTTATCGTTAATAATGGATTTTATTATTATGTGTGTATTTATACAGCCGGATATGCACCCATTAGGGTATGACCAACTGTGTTTTTCATACAACATTATTATTGGATGGTTGGAGCACCGTAAGCAGATATAGTATCTACTACAGTACTCCTCATCCTGAAAACCTACATTTGTAGTATTTAGTGTTAGTTGCGTGTTCCAGCAGACCACTTTGTAAGACATATATTTAGGCTGGTTTACACCAGACAGTTAAAGCCAATATTTCCCTTTCGGAGGAAAAACACAACAGAGTATCTTATAGAATCGAGATGACTTTCTCACGGTCCCCACGACTCCAGTACGCTCTGTCATGCCAACCCATCAGCGAGCAACTCTATCCAATGTCATCGGGTGGCGACGCTTGCAGTATACTTAGAAGAGAAGTGCTTCGAGGAGAAAATCTTGAGTTTATACATTTGCATGTACGAGAGTCAGGCAAAGTAGCTACCTACTATTAAGCAGCACTGAAACTCCGTCTTAGGTAGATAACTACCACGGATTTTTTCAGCCTGCACCCAACTCCCTTAAACTCTCACTCCCACCCCAGCTCAACTCCCCACCGCCATACTAAGCTCTATCACCAACACCGACTCCAATCCAGAGCGCCACCGACTTCCCCGACCCAGCAGCTCAGTAGTTAAACCAATGGGCCGCCGAGCCGGGATGTTAATAATGGTTGCCTTAAATGTATAAGTATATTAACTTATAACTTAAGTCATTTATGGACCATAAATCGTACAAATTAAAACGATATAACTCGTTCATTAGTAAAGTCTATAAATAGCGTCATATAATGTAATAATCTATAAATTTTAACTGTCTAAATGGGTCAGTCCTTAAGTAACATCTCCAAAATCAACTGTTTTAATAGCAGATATCATTAATGTCGCCTAAATGATAACTAATTTAGTGCTCACCTTTTTCTATGCCAAACTTGCGCATTAGGCAAATATTAGTTCTTTATATGGTTTCCAACAATACCCGTCTACTTATTTCTTGTATCCTTTTCACTGATACTAACAAAACTCTCTTTGATTTCTTCGCGATCAGCAATACTCTTGAACATCAACACGACTAACAACTACCAACAAGACTAGTTTTATTTATACCTCAAAATGATTTAAGATCTTAAATTTCAAAATGACTAATATCAAATTTAACACTCAAAATCCAAAAAACACAAAGCTTTAATTGACACCATACTCACAATGGAATGTTTAAATGTGGATTGAACGATTATTTGCGCAATTAAAACAAAAACAATTCTACTTCAGACACCAAGCAGAACTGTATATGGTACCATTCGAGACAAAAGAAACCTAATGCTGCCTCTGTAAGGACAACAAAATTAACAACCTTTAACATATTTTTAATGAATGCTCAACTATTTTTAAACAAATCCAGCTGTCCAACCATGAGCAAGACTCCAACACACACGTGAAAAACATCACATAAATAGGCTAGGATGAAATTTACAAACTTAAAACACTCATTATAGAGCTTCTTATAAAAAGGCAGAAACTACTTTTGTCCTTACAGTCAAGTTAAATCGTTAAAAGTCTAAGTAAAAATTTTTTCACCAATGCTACTTCTTCAAAAGAAAAATGACTGCACAATGATGACTACACAAAGATACTTTCTATTTTCACTTCTACTGACAATAACAGTAGCAGTACCGCGGATAATTGGTAACGTCATTAAAAAACAAAAACATAAAACAAACAAAAACAAAGCGACAGATAACATTAAATACTTTTCTATATTTAATTTGAGTTTCAGACAAAATATAGAAAACTCCAATTTGTATATTCTATTATTTTATTCAAATATTTTATTATTTTACATATTTTATTGAATTTTAAATTCTAATATATACAACATAGTTGACCACAATACAACATCACTACTATTAGGTTAGATGCAAGGGTACTAAGGCCCAGGTGAATAACATTTAACAACCTTTAATTATACGAAACTCCTCTAAAATAAAATTATCACTGACAAAAAACGAATTATAATAGTACCAGTTCCATGGGCGCCAGCCCTAATTGAACTATATATATAAGTTGAAAAAACGCTAAAAACACTGCCTAGCACACTTGTAATTGTACTATTCTAGACATGTCCACTTGTTTTTTATCCATTGTGAATTGAAATAACTAGCACCAAGCTCAGGTATTGCTCGTGCTTGTACCTAGCCATCTCAAACCTTTATAATTAGGGTATGTTGCAGATTTATCTAAAAAATAAAAGAACTACCTTAAATATTAATAAATATTATCAGCCATAGCAGACTTTAATGGACTAAACCTCGTAACCGCAGTCTAAAACTTTATCTTAGTGACGATGCAGCCATGCATTTCAAGAGAGCACATAACATGCTCAGTGATATGCTGGTCTCTACACCCAAGCCAAGAAAAGTGATGCCGTAAAATTAAATCAAAGTCTCATTTATTGAAGTAGTAGTCGTAATTTTGCATATCCACTGAAGTTTCAATATTAGGCTTGGTAACATAGCAGCAGCCACTTGAATTTGCTAGCCTTCCCCTCCTTGAATTAAAAGTTTGCAAACGCATATAGATATACAATTTTTTAGTGGAGCCGGAGTTTTTAGTTTGTGAACTTTTACAACCAGTAAACATTTGCACTCATGAATATATGTATGTATGCAAAAATTGTTTTAGTGTTTCCATGTTTTTCTTAATTTATTAAATAATAATCATTGGGTATCGTCACAATGTCACACTGAATCACTTAAGTGTTAATTTTTTAAAGTTTTCTATGTAATGTTTAAAGTTTTGTGATATTATTGTTAAAATAGTTTCAAAATTGTGAGTTTCGTTGTTTTAACTAAAAAGCTAAAACCCGCACTCTCCACCAGTGTTAGGCTACTAACAGGAAACCTAATCGTAGTTAGTATAGGAATCTTGACTGGTGCTGGTATACAGTGCGTAATGCCGATGACTGTGTGAATGAACGAACGAATGAATGCACATATACGAATATAGTACACAGTAGAAAAAGTAACTAAATAGTAAGTAGATATTTTATTGTATGGCTTGCTATAGAAAGTAGTAGGTAGTAGTTCGCTTGATGTTTTTACTGCACTAGTTAGTCTAGTGGACAATTATCACTAAAGCTATATTGTTTACACATTCTATGCTGAGTGCTAATCACAACAGCATCTCATGATCTAGTAGGTAGTAAACCATGAAAAGTAAAGCAGGCGTGCTTGGGTGAGTGGTAAGGACTGCAGACTGTAACGAAATTTACAGCCTCAGACCTGGCTTCGATCCTCGGCCACTGCTAATCGTTTACGGCTCTGTGTTGTATGGTAAACGTCACTGGATGGTTGATTGAAACCCAATCTCCTTCGGTGCTCCTTATTGACCACTACTTACTGTAGGGGCCTAGGGAATGAGACTCCTTTACTGTGGAGGAGGGGACGGGGATAGGTGAAAGGGTACAAAGACCGAGACGATCTAACGCGGTAGCCTCCTATTTCCTCACCCACAGTGACTGGTTTAGTCTGGTTGTATGAACTTTGGTTAAATCGACCCAATGAATAAATTATTATTATTATTATTATATCATGAAAAGTGCAGTCATAAATAAGGATATAAAATAATCTATTCCAAACTGGCTAGCAGGAAGAGAGCGATCTAAATTAAATGCTACAAGTGTAAGTAATCAAGACAAACTTGAAAGATTGAAAAACAGACAACTTACATGGGTAGTTTTGTCAAATCATACAAAAACTTGAAGTGCAGTGTATCATACTCTGCGGGCATATATTACAAGACTGCTTTTATAATCATAATAAAATTTAAATATCTACATAATATTAAAATTCATGATTCCGACAATTTTTGTATTAAAGAAAATTAAACAGATTGTTAAAGTCTCATATTCACGCAGCGGTAGTTACCCAATTAACAAAAATAGGTATTTATCGTAACGTTGCTGTGGATAACAACATTAACTGCAAAGGCTTAAAGCAATAAAGTTTTACACTCTAGCTGTAATTTTTATATTTTCAATAATTGATTAAATGTAGCAGTTTCTGTTTAGAGCAGAACCCAATCTTTACTCCTCATAATGTACAAGTAACGTGAAAAATTGTTTTCCGTTTTAACTTTTCTCTATCCGCATTAAAATGTGCCTGTTAACATTTAATATAAACGCTTTTAACGATGCAATGTGATGTTGGAAGAAGGGCAGCGCATCTCTGCCAAACCTTAAAGATAGTTATTCAAATCATAGGAAAATCTAAATCTATACATTTAAATAAATAAATAAATTTGTCGTCATCCACTATATATTTACGTCCGCAGAAGATTGCAACAGTTTACTAAAACACCATAAAAATCAACAAGTAGTAGAGATGCTCTAAGCAGTTTGCTTATTATCTTGCCTTAATATTTAAAGTCATAATGTTATCCCAATTTCATTTGCTAAAACAAATTTTTGTATTTAAATTAGAGGTTATTAAACCTAATTGTCCACCAACATGTTAAATTCATTTCATTCCGGCAAATATGATTAGTTGTTAAATTTGTATTTGACATAATATACCTAACTGAATGTAAAATTGAATGGGTTGCAAATAACATTTTTCAACTTGGTTTGTATTGCTCAGGCAAAAAAGAAATATTTACAAGATATAATTTTCATTTAAAATTTAAACACAAATAAAACAAATTGCGTCTGCATGATAGGCTGTACTGCTTATAAGAATAAACAAATGAAGAAAACAATAATATGAGTCTACACATTCAATATGTTTTGGATACGCGATTACTGAACGTAAACTATTAATGACTCACATAGGCATATTATTTTTATAAAAATGTAAAATAAATAATTCAGTAGAACACGAAAGTCATGAGGATGTCAAAGTCTTGTTAGTAGGACAGTAGAATTTAAATTGTAAGAATAAGGAAATACATTACAATTAGATTTGAAGTACAACATTTTTTAAAAGCTGAGCAATAAATTGATGTCTAAACTAAATTAAATATTATGAAAAGTGCAAATGTAGCAGAGTTAAATGACGCAGTTGTACTGTCAACTGTGGAAATAATTTCAATGCATTTTATTATAATTTATCTATTTGTGCTGATAAAAACAGCGTAATCAAAGTTGTTATTGATGAAGAAATAAAATGCAAAAACGTACTCTTCAGTCAGCTGCGATACACGGTAAACTTGCCATACGCGAAACTTGTGTTTATATATAAAATCAACTTATAAATCAGAAATAATGTACACAGTGTAAAGAAATTATAGTGTTTCTACTCCTAAACATTCCTACAATGTCTACTCTATTTCTAAAGGGGCTTGAAGCACTGGTTAATGTAATGATTTCAATACTAAAATGGTTATAATTTAAATTCTACAGAAAGTGTTTTTTATTCTGAAATCTCAATAAATAGTAAACATCGAAGATTTAATTCTACATTTAAATTTACTTCTTGGTTTTTATATAAACAAATTAAATTTTTACAAGTAAAGACATTGACAATTTTTAAATTTACTTACTTTGCGGTGAATCCTCTAGGCGAGTCTATATGCACTGATGCCTGAAACAAGCGAGACCAAACGAGCCAGCATGAACGAAAAAACGAAAATCGGTATCCAGAATTTGCTTCTTGCTGTATAAAACAAACATTCAATAAGAAAGACAACCAAAAAGCAGATAAATAAATTTGCGCTTGAGTCCTTGTTGTTTAAGCATTGGCCAAACGGAGATATTTAGACTGCATTACGTGAGTTTGATACCTTAAAAACAGTTTTGGTAGTTTAGCTAACATAAAATACATAATATATAAGGTAAATGTTGCAACAGCACAGATAAACAATTGTTAGATAGGTTTTGCTTTAGAATGATGTATTTTGGTGTTTCAAATATTCTCCTGCCGAAACTTAGTACACATCACGTATAGCGATAAAGTGGCCGTTAGTACATTACTTACAGTATCTTTTCATATGGTAACGTACGGGGTCTTGCGCTTTATTTAGTGTGTTACAAATTATGCCAGTACTAGATGTGCTGTTTTTAGGTGTTTTGTAAGTGCTGCTATAGCGATAGAGCTTGTATTGTATTTAAAGGAGTTCCAGCAACATGAAGTTACTGAAATGCGGCTCAGGCCAATAAATAGGCCCATTGCAGAACGATCCTTTTTGCGATGACTTATGTCTTTATTTATGAAAGTTACTGTGTTTACTCGTTATAACGTTTGCGTGAGCAAGAACGAGAAACTTTCGCACTTAACTTTCAATTCCACCTCTAAGCGTATATCGCCGGTGAAGAAGCATTTTTGTCCAAGTCCAGTCCATAACTAAAAGCATTACTGCCCAAGTCCATTCGTTTCTTAAAAGCACTTTTGCCCAAGTCCACCGAACTGTGCAGGTTTGAACAGGATTTGCATGGACTTGGGCAAACGTGCTTTCAAGAAATGCATGGACTTGGGCAGTAATGCTTTTAGTTTAGGACTGGGTTCCCGTGCGTTTCGTCGGTATGCGTTTCGTCGGGTGGTAATTTTTGCCTAAGATATTCGTCGGGTATGCGTTTCGTCGGGTAGGTTTTTTGAAATATGTGACGTTTCGTCGGGTAGGTTTTTTGAGGTTAAACGATAGGGAAATACATTTGTCTGTTACGTTCAGTTGAGCTCGAACGAGTAGTGATTGTTAAGGGATAGAATAACGAATTTAATCAATTGGTAAGTTGCAGCCGTTCATTTTTTTAGAAACTAATTATTGCACTGATCATAGAGTAAGCCAAAGTTGAGAGAAATTTGAAACGACGTCTAAGTTGAGAACGCCCACCGTTGAAGAAGCCAAGATACATCGGTCTGAATTCCAAAATTTTTTCCACTATTACTATTAATGCATGGTCCGAAAATTGCAATAAAATTAAATATGTTCATCGCCAATTTTTTCCTATTCAGAATTACCAATACCCTCTATAACATCACGAAAGCGAAAAAAAACGTTTTACTCAACTTCAAATGTTGCGTGGAACTACATCAAACCACAACAACACCCTGTAAATGAGATTAAGATCAAAACAAAAAAGACAACCTAATCTTTTAAGTATCAATGAAATTTCTACCCAAGAGTGCACTTAATTTGCATTACTGCACATTGTAGGTATTGTGTATTGGTATTTTTTAATTTGATTTTCATACTTTAATTGACAAGGAACATGTTCCGCTTGTGGAGGACAGGGAATCAACTCCTCGATATGTCCTCTGGGTAACACTAACGATTTCGACATTTTTCATTAAACCTACCCGACGAAACGTCACATATTTCAAAAAAACTACCCGACGAAACGCATACCCGACGAATATCTTAGGCAAAAATTACTACCCGACGAAACGCATACCGACGAATCGCCACAGAATCTAGGACTGAACTCAGGCAAAAATGCTTCTTCACCGGTGATATCTATTTAGTGACTATGACTATGCCTATGAGTTGCTCAGAATTCACAATTCATTTAGACCATAGTACTGGTATATATCAAGGGCCGAAGCCATTAGTGGAATTCGTACAAATTCCCGAAATCCCAGCATGGAGTCAAACTTGCATGTAATCAAGCGAGACTTATCAAACCTATTCACAAAATACCAGATGTTCCAGCAGTTGCTGATAGTGCTATTAGCTGGGGTCAACGTGCCTGAACTGCAATCGCGATTATTCTTAAATAACTTCAGTAAAGCGTATATATTGTCCGACGTCCTCGGAGATCAGAGCGATAGATCTTAGTCTAACAAGGGAACCACGCCAAGTGGTACGCTCCGATTTTAAAACAAGTATCCACAATTGATTGACCCACCCGAGAGTACTACAACCCTAAAACAGTACGGTCGCAAATTGCGCCGTTGGTCCACAGTAGCCCGCCAAAGTTCAAAAAATGCTACTTTTTTAAACTTTGCCGCCTTGCAGTTCCTACATTTGTTATCCGATTTTCGAAAATTCTAGACGATCCCTGAATATCTATATATTATATAGGTATATATGTATATATGACATGTAGTTAAAACAGGTTGGAAAAAATTTTGAAATCATTTACAAACCATCCCTAAGTTTGTATATATGTGCGTTTGTTGGTTCGTAAAGCTATATCATTGGTAAATTTCTTTTGTTTAAATAAATGAAATTTTACAAGCAGGGGCCAGGCACCAATGGCGCCATCAAAATTCCCTAACATTTTCGACCTACTCTCCCGCCTTGTTATGTTCTTTACGATTGCGTAAATGGCTATGAATAGCATGGGGTGTCTTGTTTTCTCAAAGTGGCCCACCCTCAATTTTAGTGACGCCATTTGTGTTGCGCCCTTATCAGCCAACCATACCTACACTACACGTTGGACCTGTAGTCAGTGTGAATGCCCATAGATTTTTCCGGGAGCAGGAGCGTTTAAACAAAGCAGTACCTACAATTCAAAATACAAGTACCTAAGTATATTTGTGAGTAGCATGTAATGCAAGGAGTACTCAGGGCCGACACAAACTGGGTTTTTGTACGTGTATGTTTTCGAATGAAAAAAATTTTGATTCTTGGTCAATGTGACTGCTAATTGAAAAATTGTTAAGAAATAGATTGTTCCCAAAAACTATACAGCACATCTAAATTGCATTTGTGATTTTTTAGAAGTTGTTAGAATATTGTTAGTCTAAAATTGCGACCTGTAGCGTGAACCAAAGAAAAGGGGGACATACGGACAGACACACAGACGGACGGATATAACCATTTCATTAGATGCTGCTAAAGCTCAGCATCTCAAAACAGTTTTTACATGAGCGTACACACGTTTTTAAAGACGTGGCTGGTAAAACTTTGTTTCTTTAAATTCATGCGCCACTAAATTACTTGTTTTGTTGTTTGTTTGTTTTTGTTTACGATAAGGCCACTTCATATGCGATAAGGCTACTTCATATATGACATGTAAACTCTACGCTGTATTTGTATAATTTTATTGATAATTGCGTCGTTTACCAGAAAACAGAATTTGTATGTTTGTACTGGTACTGAGATTTTGTGATACTTGGATAAAGCATAAAACAAAAACAAGGGGCTTCGTCCCTTGTTTAATGGCAGCCTTAACTGGAATATGGGGCAGTTGTATAATATGTAGTATCGTGTGGTTTTACGCCCTTCTACGACTAATGTATAGTATTATGTATTTTGCCTATTTACATTTTTTAGTACGCTTTTGAAATACTAGACCGATTTTACTTATATTATAGGTATATTTTTTATAATATATACCAATTCGCATAATGTGGAACTGTTTTAAATTACTTGACCAATTTTGAGGTCCTTGAAAAATGAAAAATCCGCTTTTGTTTTTCACTTCCAGCCCATACTTGACAAATGACTTGTCCAAGGCATTTGATCTTGTGGATCACAATATTTTGATTTGTGAATTAACTAAATTAGGTGTTAATCAATGTGATATATATTGGATAGAAGACTTCTTGTGTAAAAGGTCTCAGTGTGTAAAGGATGGCAACCTTTTGTCTAGTCTAAAAGAGATACATAATGGGACACCACATGGAACAAAATTAGCACCGTTATTATTTATAATTATAATAAATAGAGTCTTACTAAATTTTCAAGATAAATACCAAAATTTGAAAGTAAATGATAAGAATTTGTTTGTTGGATATGTTGATGATATGGGACTGGCAGAAGCACTAGATTATAATGAAACCCCAAAAGTCCAAGAGTATTTAAGTGATATTAATAAACGGACTGATGAGCTTAGAATGAAGCTTAACCCAATTAAATGCAATGTTATGGTTATTAATAAGTCTAGGAATAAAAAGTATAATCAAATAAGCCTATCACTAAATAACACAATATTACCTGTTGTAAGTAGTACAAAATTGTTAGGAGTAATTATAAATGATAAACTGTTATGGGATGAGCACATTAGTAAGGTAGTTGAAAAAGCTTCAAAGAAGGTATTTATATTACGAAAATTAAAATCCTGTGGTTTTAATAAAGATAAACTAGCTTTAATATATCAGACATACATAAGGAGCAACTTAGAATATGCTTCGCAGTCAATTAGCCAAAGTTTAAGTAAAATGTTACTCTTAAAAGTTTGTAAAATAGAAAAACGATGCCTAGGAATAATTTTAAATTAGTATGTGAGTGAGCGTAATTATGACAAAGCGGTATTGGAAATTAAGACAGACAAAATTGAATCACGGTACAAAAAATTACTTCTCAGATTTGGGAAAAAATTGATTAAATCAAATCGCTACTCGGAGTGGCTAAAGCCATATGAACGTTGTAATAGTAGGCCAAATAGAAATAAAAATAACCATAGGTTAATTAAATGTAACACAGAAAGGTATCGTTCCTCAACAATACCATCAATACTTAGACTTTTTGAATCTGAATAATGCTACCATTGTTGGTGGATGCTGTATATAGGAAAAGGTAGAGCTTATTAGCAAAGATAAACACTAATTTGTAAAATCTTTAATCCACTGCGCTTGTATATGACGCGTGTGGGCTTCTTAGTTTTTCCTTCAAAAATTTAATAATAAAAGAAACTAACAATAAGGTATGTAATATTTATAGTAAGCAAATTAATCTATCTGTAAAATGTACTGTTTTCAAGGGCAATTACAGTTTTGTGTTGTCATTGTGTATGTATAATTGTAATTGGAAAAATGGAAGAAATAAAAACCCAGCAATAAAAATAATACAAAAGAAAAATAAATTTTTATTTACAACTGCAGCACCAATACACTTTTTCAATAGGTGACAGTAAGAACGAAACAGATCATTCATGAGTTAATTATGATTTTTGTATCCAAAAGAAAACATTATTTTAACCCTTCTTCTTGCAAGCTTGGTGAAAATTCACCATCGAATTTATTTGTTGCTTAACTGCACTCAGATTATTTATTTTTATGCATAATGATAGAGGCTGTTAATGTGCTGATTACTCCTGTTTTCCGTAATTTTTAGCTCAATAAGTTTTGAGATTTTTGTCAAATTCCAGAAAATAAATGCTCGTTTTGTCGTGTGAAAATTTCATGTGCCGCTATTTTTACGCAAAATGTGAGTGTGTACGCTTTAACGAATAGGGTTTGTGTGTTCAAATTGTTAAAAACAAATTGGACGCCTAAATTCAAAATGGCGGCGCAACGCTGACTATAAACGTTAAAATATAATTGTTTTTTAAAATTTGCTAAACTAGCAGTTGCCAAACTTTCAAATTGCACGTGCTTGTGTAGATTTTTAAGGGCTTTTAAATAAGATATCGCACATGGCTGTGCGTTTAAAACTTTGGGCGGCAGCATCAAAATAAGTTTTAATTAACAAAGCAATTTTGGGTGACATTCACGGTCCCGTAGCGCTGTGGCTATTACACACAAACAAAAGGTATGCACATAAGAAATGTAGCTGTTAAATGTGCCTACGTAATGGTCAATTGAGCTTAGCTCTAAAGTGCATGGTTTAGGAGAAACATTGATTTCAAAAAAGTGAAAAAACAACGATTATTAGCGATTCGAAACTAATTTCCTGTACAAAATCACAGTTGAAACAAAAAATGTGCAGAATGGCATGATTGGGCATTTGAAGTGGTTTACAGAAAAAAATTAAAAAAAGTGAATTTCTCAAATTTTGTATACCACGTGACAGCAAGCTTTTCTATTTTAGTCGAAATTAGCAACAACGCCAACGTCAAATTGTGCGCGCTACAAAAGTTCACTAATGTGCTATATTGGATTTTTACCAAAATAGCTATTTACAAAGTTTTGCGGGCCAAAAGTTTCACAATAGCTTACTTATGGAAGGGTTAAATGGTCGATTTTAAATCATTTATCCAATAAATTTATATTATATCAGTGATTATGGGCAATGTGGCATGATCCACAAATTGTAGCAACTACGATTTCTTAAATCATTCTTGAAGAAATCAACACTTTTTATGACAACTTTCCAAGAAGGTCTCGTATTTCTGAAACTTCAAACACTGGTGCAATCTCACGCTGAACAAAATTTGATTCTGCCAATTATGACCTAATTAGAACCTAAATTATTACTAAAATCATTTCTCCGCTAATATAAAGCTCAAGCTCGTCACTGCTACCAATTTATAAGCAATGAGGTTACACGTACTTTTGTCTTTATCTGCATTGAAACTTATTTACTACTCATCTTCTTACTAGTTAGCAGTTATTTTACTTTCAGCCTTCAGCCATTCAACATTTTTTAGAGGTACCTAAACATAATATCATTGTGTAGACGGCAGACTGAAGACTTAACTGCACTGTGACTATCTACTGCATAATAAACTGAACAAAATTAGGGGCCGGGCACAAATGACGCCAGCAAACTTTAGCATCTTTTGGGACCCACCCACCTACAGCGTCACCCTCTAAAGCATAACATTAAAAAGGAGAATGTGTATGATAGGGTATTATTTATTTGCAGCTGACCCACCTTTAAAGTTGGCGCCCCATGTATGTCCGACCCTTTAGAAACCGTATAAAATGAAAGAGTTTAAATCTCGCTCCCAAATCTTTTCGAAATTTTAAAATCGATATTTAGCCCGGATACTCATGGAATTTGCATTGTATTGTATTGTATTTGAAGGAGATCCAGCAACATGAAGTTACTGAATGGAATTTGCATACAAGTGATACATCATTAGAACTGCGATGATTAGCAGAATCTAAATATGATCGAGTTCACAGCGTGTTATTTGAACAATTTTCGAATTAAATCGAAGAAACCGATTTTGTTTTTACAAAATCGCTCTAGAAAGTGTTGTATGGGCAAAAAGTAAATAAAAAAAAATCGGATTCTTATTTTTTCAAAGGCTTTAAAATGAACTATCACTTTACATAATCGCTCAAGTATTTCAAAATTGCTAACATTGTTGTTCCAAATTATATGAATAGGTAGAAAAAAATTACGCACGAATTAACTTTAAAAGAAAAGATAATTACGATAAGCTATGTACATACATATTTGGGAAGGATCTATACACAGCGGCTCTCAAATTATATCCGATTTACGACTGCCCCACTCTAAAGTAAATATCAAATAGTGAGTCAAGTAAGCAATTGCTTTAATGTCATATTTGCACAGCGTGTTATGACACTGAAATCCTGGAATAGACATGGTGTGGCTAGCTTACCCCCTACTATTTGTATTGTATTTGAAGAGATCTTACATAGTATAATACTATGCAAAATGCCGCTCAGGCAACTAATAGGCCCATTGCAGACTACCCTTATACTATAGCTTTAATTTAGGCATTACGCAAAACGACCTGTTGCCATAGAATAGGACAACAAGTCTTTTGGTGTAGCCAGTAGTAGTTGATCAGTTGTCAAGATGCATGCACCTAGATACATATTCCTGACCATAATATATCTCGGACACTCAGCCAGAAAGTGACGTGCTGTTTCCTGCTCTAGTCCACAATGTGAACACAGAGGTGAATTAGCTAGTCTCATCCTGTGCATGTGTGCCTGGAATCTTCCATGACCAGTGAGTATTTCCACCAGCCATTTTAAGTGCGTGCGCGAGAATCTTGTGAGCGAGTGAGTTCCATACCAAGGTTTGTCAATCCATCGCTTTGACTGCGCGCAGGTAGATGTTTTATTCCACCTCTCTGTGTTTGCTTTCCTTGCTCTAGAGCGGATAGCCATGTTAACCACAGATGTTGCAATAGGAATAGAATGCATTGCCTCCTGTGCGGGAGCAATGTTCTCATACGATGCTTTGGCAAGGCGATCTGCCTCTTTATTGCCTCAGTAGCCAGTGTGACTTCGTATCCATGAAAGTCTAACTACGTTGCCTGTGGCCAGATGGTTCAAACTTTCGTGACACGCAAGCACTAGGGTAGACACGGTGGTATCTTTTACCAGCGCATTTAGTGAACTTAGACTGTCGCTAAAGATGTGTATTGTTTGACCTTCACAGCCTATCCCCAACAGCCAATTGGCCGTGTGTAGGATTGCAAAGATCTCACACTGAAATACAGTAGCGTACTTGCCTAGGTAGATGGATTCTGAATACAGTGTTTCTCGCGTGTTTGATTGACACAACTCAATGAGGACACCGCTTCCTGAGAAAGGCCCATTTCTGGATCCATCTGTGAAGCAAACATACCCATGTGCTAGTTCCGATAGATCATTGTCCCAGGCACTTCTGGGTAGATTTTCTACTAAGTAGTAGATACTATCCTTTGGAGTAAGGATGCTACAGTCAGTGCCCATTTGGAGGATGGGTTCATTGTTAACCCATTCATCCCAACGGCGTGTGTGACTGCGGTGGTTGAGTATTTGTGGGTTGCCGTGCCACAGACCCCTAGCTCTTAATCTATGCATTGTACGAATTGCTTTCCCGGTTAGATGTATATCCAAAGGAGTCAGTCCAACCAAGCATTCAATTGCGGACGTGGGTGTAATCTGCATTGCCACTGTTATCAATAGACAAGCGTGTCTTTGAACCTTTGTGAGAACTGTAACAGCTTTTTGACTACAAATAGCGGGATGCCAAACAGCAACTGCGTAGTCTAGGACCGGACTAACTATTGCTGTGTACATCTAACTTACAACTCTAGGCTGAAGTCCCCATGACTTTCTAACCATCCGCTTGCATCTTGCAAGGGTGGTCGATGCTTTTTTCCCAATAGATTCACAATGCGGAATCCATGTGAGCCTCTTACCCAGGATCACACCAAGGTATTTAACCGTGTCTGATTTAGGTGAGAGGATACCCTAATAGTATACAGGTCTCCCTTTAAAACGGGGATTTCTAGTAAAATCAATTACATACGTCTTGTCGGGCTTCAACCTAAGGCCATTAGTAGCACACCAGGTATCCGTCAGGCGTAAACCCGCTTGGATCCTGCTTACAATGGCGTTGAAGTCTTGACCGCTTTGGACCATGGCAGCATCGTCTGCAAAACCTTGGGATAAAATTGATGGTACTTTGGCTCTCAGGGTGGCAAGTAACTCATCCATTACTAGGTTCCAAAGAAGTGGTAAGAGAACACCCCCCTGTGGGCATCCTCTCTCTACACTCCCTGTCCTAGTTTCTTGTTGTAGTTTAGAATGTACTTGACGGTTGCAGAGCATGCAAAATATCCATCTTCTAAGGAACGGAGATATTTCCAGACGCTCCATTGCTCGCTGCACAGCACTGAACAATAGATTGCTAAAAGCTCCTTCACTGTCGGCAAAGACATCAAGGACTAGTTCTTTCCTTTGCAAAGCTTTTTCTACATGTGTGACTAGCCTATGTAGAGCGGCCTCGGTAGATACCCCTTTTATGTAAGCAAACTGGTTATTGAAACGCAATAAGGCTTCTAATCTATGAGTCCTTATGTGCCTATCCGTTAACCTCTCAAATGTCTTCAACAGGGAGTTAGATAGTGAGATCGGACGCCACGATGTGGGTTTGCTTTAATCTTTCTTTCCTGGTTTAGGTGAAAATACGATCTTTGCATTACGCCAGCTTGTTGGTGTGTAGCCTAATGTTAGGCATCTTTTAAATAGAAATTGCAGATGTTCAGTAAGTACAGATAACCTGTGCTGTAGTACAGCCGGAGCTTTACCGTCTGGGCCTGGTGCCTTATACGGCATAAAGCTGTTCACTGCCCATTTTAACTTTTCTGGAGTTATAATAATATCTAGCTCCGGCACGTTCATAGGGGTAAAATCCATAGGTGGAATAACAAGCTGTGGATCACTAGGAAAGTGGTGAGCTAGGAGAATATCTAGAATTTCAGCCTTGTCCTGGGTCAGATTCTCTGTACCAGGTATCTTAAGGCTGGAAGGAACCTTCCGTTTTTCATTTCAAAGTGCTTTGCTAACCCGTGCAGCTACTGGTAGACTCTCAATCTCTGAACAGTAGTTGCTCCATGCAATACGCTGGGCTTTTCGCAAAACATTTTTGTAGTCATTTCTAGATACTAAGTATTCCTCCAATTAAGCAGGGTCTCTATTTGATTTAGATCCGGCCTGCCGAAAGAGATCCCTAGTTCTCTTGCGAAGAATTGTTAGTTCAGGTGACCACCACGGAGCGGCTTTGCTTCTCCAGGTGACATATGTTTCTGGACAAGTTTTCCTAAAACTCTCCTGTAGAAACAAGGTGATGTAGTTTGCTTGATCCTCCAAACCAATAGGTTTGAGGTCACAGTTGATATCTACATCCTTTAATTTGCTTCTCAGGGTATTTTGAAAGATTGTCCAGTTTGTTTTCTTTACATTTCGCACTTTAATTGGCGGTGGTTTAGCGTTTGTGACTTTAAATCTTATGTACCGGTGGTCTGAGTTTGACTCTTTGTCAGAAACATGCCATAGTCGGATAAGATTTTGTGCATAGCTGTTTGTTATAGTTATATCAAGAAATTCTACCTGATTTTTCACTATAAATTCAGGTTTGATGCCCTGATTTTCCACATCCAGGTTACTGGCTAGTAGAAACTCAAGCAGTTTATCACCCCTCTTATTTATGTTTGTACTGCCCTACACTGAATGATGTGCATTTGCATCAGCCCCAATCACCAGTGGTAGTTTGTGGGTGTCACAGTAGGATACTAGTTGTCTTACGTGTTAAGACAGAACATCAAGTGTGTCAAAAGGCATATAGACCGATGCAAACACTACAGTTCGCTTCCCGCAATGAGTAAGTATTGCTATTGTACCTTTATCACAGAATTGCAGTAATACTGTTGCTTTGACATTCTTGGATGCTAATATGCATGATCGCGGTATGTCATTTTTGTCAGCCACAAATAGCTGATCTTTGAGTCATGTTAATTTGGGTTATGTCAGCATTGGGCGGAGTCTTTGGCTCCTCTCATGTGACCCAACCCGGGTGTTCGTTGCACGCTTAGGTTCTAAGCACCCCCTGTGGAGTTCTCCCCCTTTTTCTCCTCACTACCTTTAGATAACGATACTACCTCTGTGAATTGGATTTGTCCAATACCATAGTAAAGTAGATGTTTGCAGTTTGCGAGGCAAGAGACAGTCAAAGGATTAACTGCTATGATCTTTGTGTGCCCTTTGATGACACCACCTATCTAGCTCGGTATATCGGCATAATTGATCCATTGTGTGGTGTTGAGCATTGGGTTCTGACTAATCAATTTTTTACAAAAATTGGAAAATGTAACCTTGGCTCCTCCCACCCAAACTCTGAATCTCCTAGTTTTAACCACTAAGGGTGCTGGGGCCATCGTATGCTTCCATTTAATAAAGGTGAGGTCCGTTTCGTTAGGCCCCTCTCACTTTATGTCATACGTGTTGGTGATGACCCAGTCCATTAAGTAGGCATTGTTGCAATCTACTCTAATTTGTCCTTTTGAAGTCAGACAAGGAGTGGTAATCTGAAGTATATCTTCTGGTCCTGCGATCCTTTCTGCTTCTCGGGCTGACAATGCAATGATGTAGTGCGCAAAAGCCAGTCCTGGGTCAGTTTTTTTGTCGCCTGCAAAGGTGACAATTACCGTGAAGTCCGTGCATGGTGTTTCGACTAACACATACTTTATTAGTAGTTTTCTCTCGCCCTTGGTTCCAGGTTTGGTCAAAGGTGGCTTTCGCCCTGCTTTTCCGGTGGGTCGGGTTCCCCCCCTGATTTCAAATTTGAGGATGTTTTGGGAGTAGTAGGTTCTCCTCTGCTTTTCTTTCTCTCCTTCCCTGTAGTGTCTTGGCCTGATCCTGGTGATGGAGTGGCAAGACCCCTCGTTTGTCCACCAGGTTGGTTTTTTTCCGGCAGTAGAGTTTCAGATTTGATTGCAAGTTTGACAGTTTCGGCTCTTTCAGCTTTGAGTTGCTTACTTCGGAGTCCAACGGCTTTCCAGTCCCTTTTGTAGGCTGGGTGTTTTTCCGCTCATTTTGCTCAGGAGCCTTACCATCATCACTGGTAGTTGAGGTTTCCCCCTTGCCTTCAGTGTTGGGTGTGCTGCTTTCCTTAACGGGGTGTACAACGTCCTCATGGAGAAGTAATTCCTCCACTGTTGCAGGCACATCAACCTTCATGTCCTCTTTAGTAAGAGGACTAAGTACACTTGCACTATCAAAATCTGGAATAGAAGACAGTGTAAGTTGTACATGGTTGTACCATAATAGTTTTATTTTTACTATATAAATAAATACATAGATAATTATTGCACACTGCACACTTACATAGGGAAAAAAAATATAATTTTCTGTCTGTGTGCAGTGTACAAAATACATTATTGTTGACACAACTCCCAAATTTACAACTTAAAATAAAAGTTGTGATGTGTAGTTCTGCCAAAACAATATTGTGTGGTATGTGCAGCAAACTCTGTCGGTGCCATTCAGTGGGCGTACGGCCATCAGCCCATGTCCCGCATAAATTCACCGTTAACAGAGTTGCTGGTGTAGTTGCCATTTGTGCAGAAACTGTTTGTGCGACACCCCTGTTGCTACCATGCGACCGCCAGCTATCGTTAATAGCACGAAAGAGTGCTGGCCCCCAAGTATCTGCACATTGGGAATTTCCAACTTTATAGAGTTAGAAGGTATTTTCGATAATAAAAACACTAACACTTACCTTGACTGGATCCGGTGCTTCCTGATGAGTTGGCCATCGTCTACCGGTGAGGTTATTGTTTTTATTCTCGATTTTGAAGTCGAAAATTTAAATTTTTAGAATTGCTTTTACAGCACTATTTTTGTCCACGTCTGTCTTTTTGAACGAAGCGCGGGAATTGTACCGCCTACTAACACAGAGCCAAGTAAGCTTTAAAGGTCGTAGTCACCACACACGAGGAGAGGCGGGCGTTTAAGGACAATCTACCTCTCGATAGCCCCCTGAGTAAGGAATTAACCCACGACCATCAGTGCAGAGCATTAGCCCTTAGACCTCTAGACCTGTCTCTCTTTTTTTACATTTTAACATTAAGTCAACTGCTATTTTTACCAAAGTATCATCAATTCCCGAATATTCTCACCAGTACTCCCGATGACATCATTTAATAAAGGAACCCGCTATTTAAACACAGCTTAAAAATCCCCAAAAAGTTAAATTTGAAGCATACGTGCTTAGTATTGTCTTAGAAATATACTATAGTTGATGTCATCAAAATAACATTAATTGCGCCCTCGTGCCAGTGATGTATGTATATTTAGCTGTTTAGTATCACTTGTACCATGCTGACAGGTATTAGCAAAATTTGTGCCTAGAAAATTTTTACTGACGCTTTTCTTGGCCAGGCAACTTGTAACCCGCACACTGCTACAAGTAAAACTGTTCCTTAGATAAAATTTTCGTAATGATAATATCGTTATACTTGGTGATATTCCGAGTATAATGAGTCTAAGTGTTAACGATTGAAGTGCGATTATGAGTGAGAGACCAACGAAACAGTTTGAATTGCAAAAGGCGAATTTATAAGTTAATTGGTTCACTGATAGGAGTTAGTAAAGTACAAGATCTCTGTTAGAGGTGAATATTAGAAGTAACTCTCTTTAAGTTTGGTTAGTCCAAATTACAACTTTTGTTAACAATTTTTGATATGCTTAATTAGTAATACTGTTTTGGCTCAAGGTACCTGTCTTCATTTCACATCCGTTTCAAACGTTGCGAATGTCACGATCATCTAAAACTATCCGCTGACCGTTTCCATAATTAAGTGACTCATCTACTGAACACATAGTTTGCACATTCCTGAAATTACAATGTTATTACCAATTTGCATACCGGTGACCTGGCACCTAAATCTCGCTGTGCTTCGCACATTACAACAATTCCCCCTGGTATAATTAAATTGACCCCATTTTAAACGTCCCACGTTAAAAAAAATTTCCTAAAATTTTGAAATATTGAGGTTGTAGTTCCAAACTACGCAAGGGTAAATTCCCTGAATTAAATTGTTTACTAATAGTTCCCAACTATCTAATTTAAACTAAATTAATCTGCCCGGACCCTTATATTCATGCTTGAATATTTACAAAATTTGTCCCATTTGTTTAACAATAATATCTAATTATAGAAACATTTATAGGCCTATCCTAAAGTACTATCTATATTGATTTGTCGCTTCAGTCCCACTGAGTTTTGTTTAGTCCGGGTGATTGTGTACCCCTGTACTTTCGTATTCTTGGTGGTGGTATTGGTTGTGGGATGAAATCTTCTGTGACTTCTTTGTCTTGGCCCAAGCTCTTGTTGGATAGTTGCATGTCCGTTTGCTCCGTTTTCTTGTTATCCGGTAAGGGTTCGCTCAACCCTGAGCTGTTCACTAAATACTGCTTAAATATCTGCTGGCTCTCCTAATTCCTCTGGAAAAATCGCCTCTAATCCCTGGCATCCCCGGGATCCTGAAAAATTATTCAAACCAAACTTGCTCCACAATCTGCTATGGCTCCGAGCCATGTTTATTATTCCTAAAATAGTTCCAATTGTAAATGTAGTTAATAGCCCTGCTATGCCAATGCTCCAATAATCGACAGGTCCTGATCCCGTTTGTGAGGTTGTCTCTACTACATACACTCCCGGAGGTATGTGTTTTTCATCTTTGTTGAGTACCGCTCCTTCCATTGGTCCTACATGCCAGAAAAACTCCGTTTCATTTCCATTAGTCCTGTTCGTAATATTTAATTGGTTCCGCATTCACGTAGGTAGTGGGAGTATCTTGCTCCCTTGAATTTTTGGTTCCTCTACTTTGCTTACTGAGCTATCTGAATCTGTGGCTGCCTCCAGGACATGTTCCAAATCGATAGACATCTCCTTCTTTGGCAATTTCTCCGCCTTGATGTATGACTGAGTCCGTCTCGTCTCTGCTATCGTATCTTCTTGAATTAAATTCGCATCTTTATACAGATCAATTGCTCCATTGATGTATTTTTGTGCCACTCATGCCCCTATGACCCCCGCCGATGGTAACTGCTGTCTTCACTGTCCTTCCAGCTGGTAATAATGCCCTTATTCTGTCCCTGACATTGGCTGTTCCTATGGGGCTGCCGCTCGCACTTCTGTAATTTGAGCTGGCTCCGCTGCTGACACTTCCTGTAGATGTTGACGGTTTAGAGTTCATCCTTCCTGGTCTGCCTCTAAAAAGTTTTTTCCAGAAACCTGCTTCAACTCTTCCCCGGAAAATTGTAAGAATTAATATTACCCCGTATATATATGAAATTAAATGGCTGGACTTAAATCTCTTCCTCGGGCTCCCGTTTTTCCCAATTTCTTTCGTCTTCTTAGGGCTCCCGGTTTTCCTTATTTGATCAGTTTTCTTGAGGCTTCCAGTTTTCCCCGTTTGTCCTTCCATTTTAAGGCTATTGTTTTTTCTTACTTGTATCCTTTGTAGGGCCCCTGTTTTATCCTTCTGCTTTAGTGTTGCTAGGGCTCTCGTTTTTCCCTGCATAAATAGTATGAGTGGCGCGCTCCTCTTCCTCCATGATTTTCTTAGGTGTCCTGTCTTTGTTGTCCTGGGTTGCTGCTGTCTGAACTTCCAAAGTTTCCCTAAATAGCCTATTTATTCTAATTGCTTCTAGTTTTACTGTTTCTATTTTACACTGGATCCTTGTTAATTGAGTTCCCTGAACTTCATTTTTAGTGATCCCCTGAGTTTTGCATATCAAAACTTTATCACTAGGATAATATAACACACAATATCCACAATCCTCTTGTACTCCATGCGTGAAGAGCGTCGAGTTCATCATACTACTGGTTAAACCCTTGACTAATTTTCATTCCAGTATCTCTGCTGTTGCTATTCCATTTAACCACTGTAATCTTTCTTTAGGGCACATTGCATGAATTCTTTTTCTGGTAAAGTAACAACACAAATATCCAAATCGTACCCTTCTTCCCCTGAATTAATTATTTTGAATGTACCTAGCCTCCTTGTTCCATCTATAACGTACTGTTGTTTCTCTAATGGTATGTGTTGATTTCTTCCTATGGCTAGTGTGAGATCCGAAGGGTCCAACCCTAATTCTCTACCTTTCTCATATGGCCTAATATCCGCGTGCGTGGTTTGAGTACCGTGTAGAATTAACTGATTAACACCTATATTCTTTTCATTTCTCATAGCAAATCTCATTTGCTAAGCTTGCCTCTCGTTTTTGCATGCCCTTATCTCTTACAACTTTTTTAATAAAGTTAGCTGGATGATATGTAATTTTAAATACTTACTCGTCCCTGACAGTGGTATTTCCCTGCTCATTATACGTTCTTCGTCCTTGATATTCTAAAAGCTCTGGAATGCCAACCTACTAACTGTGCTATGCTCAGACTGCTTACGCCTCGGTTCTATAGTTTCCTCTTGTTCTTGAGTAGCATCCGTTATGCTTACTGGGTTGATTCTCAGCATTTCTATTCTCCCTGAGTATGTAATAGTATCGTACCTCTTGCTATACTCCTCTTCCGTATGTTAGGACTGTCCCTGACTTCCCTTTGTGCTGTAGCGTGATATTCTCTTTGTTCTGCTGATGCCGCATTCTTTCTCTCTTTGCCCTTGCTCCTTAAAATTCCTTTGGCTTTTATACTTTTTGTATATGGGCGTGAATGAGTGAGGTCTCGTTTTCTATATTCTTTCTTTTCAGCTTCTTTTCTTGAAAATTCATGTTTTTTCTTGTTGACAGATACACTTTTCCATTTTTGACGACTATGTAATATGTTTACCTTTTTATAACTCGTTCCTCTGAATTTTTCAGGCACCCTTCCTTTGGTAGGTCCTCGTTTCTCGTTGATTTCTGCTTCCTGTATAGCTAGATTGGGTCCTGGTGGGTTTCCCTCCGGAGGCTTATACTGCTCTGGGACATCTCCCTGTCGTCTTAGCACTTTTCCTGTAATTTTTGTTTCTCAAAAACTGCTACACCAAACACAAATGTCTCCAACAAATCTGAGGTACATACTCGCTTTCTATGGTCCATCGTTATTCCATATTTCTTTAGGAAATCGTATACAAAAATTAATGTGCGGTAGAGGTCATTTAACACCAAAGTCTCAATTCTGATTACATTATTTTTCACTTTAACTTGCAACGATGTAACACTAATAGGTTTACTTACATTTTGAATTCCCTCAATTTCAAGATAACTACCCCTTGTAATCGTTTAGTAGAATAATATAGTCCGTGATATTATAGTCCTACTACATCCTGTGTCCAACAGCGCCAAGTAATTCTTACCGTCTAAACTTACTTGTACATATAGTACCCCTGAACCGGCTAGTCCAAGAAAAGCCCTTGTGCGCCTTGTGTCATTGCTTGAGCATCCCTAATACTCTCTCGTTGGACTTGATTCTGATTTGAGCTCCATTTGCTCTGCCCAGCTCCTTGATTTGTGCGGTACTCGCGACCTTGTGAGCCCCGTCTCCCGTTTCCTGAATCTGTTGGATTTTCTTAATTGCATTCCCTTGCGAAATGAACTTTTCTTTCACATCTGAAGCACTCGGACTCGTTCCCGTCCTTTTTTGTCCCGTTACCGTTCCCGTTCGGTTTCTGCTTTCCTCTGCCTCCACCGCCTCTTCCTCGGTCTCGTCCTCGTCCACGTCAGTTAGATCGTCCTTTTGATCCTTGGTCCTCTTGAGTTTCCTTGTTATACTCGTTCCGTGAAAAATTCTTCATCTCTTTCTTCCTGTCATAGGACGAGTTGGAGCTTGGTACTTTCAGAGAAGCTACGTGTGCTTTCAATTCTTCTATTTCAGCTGACATCACCGATAGATGTGGGTCTTCTGGAGCTAAATGCTGGGCTGTGTTCTCCAATTGCACAAGGATGTCTGTAAAATCGTCCAAGTTCTCATTCCACTTCCCGTCGTAGGATAGTTTAGTCTTTATAAATTGTGACGGCCCATTTTCTATTTCCTTAATATAATCGAAGTCTCTTGGTGCTGGTATGGCTGCGTTGACTAATCTTGTTTTGTCTGTTATATACTTGATAACAGATTCGTTTGGCTTTCTCTACCATTTCCCTAAGATTCTGTAGTCTTATTTGCCTGCTAATCTGAAAATGCCTCAAAAAGCACTCCTTTAACGTTTGTAGATCCTTTATCTTTTTGCTGGCTTTCATTTCTCCATACCAATAATAAGCACTCTCATTTAGCGTTAAATCAAATATATCTAACTGCTTTGCCTCTGCTGTGATACCCCTCAGTTCCATATGCTCTACAAATCGCGCAAAATGCGTCTCTGGGTCATCTTTTCCTGGTTTACAATTCGACTGCCTAGTCTCTAACAATAAATTTTTCAGGTTTTAAAACATACCTGCCTGGCTAGAATTCTCAATTCCTGCTCTATTCACCCAATGTGAGACACCCCATGTGGGACACCCCATGTGGAACACCCCATGTGGGACACCACATGTGGGACACCCCATGTGGGACACCCCATGTGGGACACCCCATGTGGGACACCCCATGTGGGACACCACATGTGGGACACCACATGTGGGACACCCCATGTGGGACACCCCATGTGGGACACCCCATGTGGGACACCCCATGTGGGACACCCCATGTGGGACACCCCATGTGGGACACCCCATGTGGGACACCCCATGTGGGACACCCCATGTGGGACACCCCATGTGGGACACCCCATGTGGGACACCCCATGTGGGACACCCCATGTGGGACACCCCATGTGGGACACCCCATGTGGGACACCCCATGTGGGACACCCCATGTGGGACACCCCATGTGGGACACCCCATGTGGGACACCCCATGTGGGACACCCCATGTGGGACACCCCATGTGGGACACCCCATGTGGGACACCCCATGTGGGACACCCCATGTGGGACACCCCATGTGGGACACCCCATGTGGGACACCCCATGTGGGACACCCCATGTGGGACACCCCATGTGGGACACCCCATGTGGGACACCCCATGTGGGACACCCCATGTGGGACACCCCATGTGGGACACCCCATGTGGGACACCCCATGTGGGACACCCCATGTGGGACACCCCATGTGGGACACCCCATGTGGGACACCCCATGTGGGACACCCCATGTGGGACACCCCATGTGGGACACCACATGTGGGACACCCCATGTGGGACACCCCATGTGGGACACCCCATGTGGGACACCCCATGTGGGACACCCCATGTGGGACACCCCATGTGGGACACCCCATGTGGGACACCCCATGTGGGACACCCCATGTGGGACACCCCATGTGGGACACCCCATGTGGGACACCCCATGTGGGACACCCCATGTGGGACACCCCATGTGGGAACCCCATGTGGGACACCCCATGTGGGACACCCCATGTGGGACACCCCATGTGGGACACCCCATGTGGGACACCCCATGTGGGACACCCCATGTGGGACACCCCATGTGGGACACCCCATGTGGGACACCCCATGTGGGACACCCCATGTGGGACACCCCATGTGGGACACCCCATGTGGGACACCCCATGTGGGACACCCCATGTGGGACACCCCATGTGGGACACCCCATGTGGGACACCCCATGTGGGACACCCCATGTGGGACACCCCATGTGGGACACCCCATGTGGGACACCCCATGTGGGACACCCCATGTGGGACACCCCATGTGGGACACCCCATGTGGGACACCCCATGTGGGACACCCCATGTGGGACACCCCATGTGGGACACCCCATGTGGGACACCCCATGTGGGACACCCCATGTGGGACACCCCATGTGGGACACCCCATGTGGGACACCCCATGTGGGACACCCCATGTGGGACACCCCATGTGGGACACCCCATGTGGGACACCCCATGTGGGACACCCCATGTGGGACACCCCATGTGGGACACCCCATGTGGGACACCCCATGTGGGACACCCCATGTGGGACACCACATGTGGGACACCCCATGTGGGACACCACATGTGGGACACCCCATGTGGGACACCCCATGTGGGACACCCCATGTGGGACACCCCATGTGGGACACCCCATGTGGGACACCCCATGTGGGACACCCCATGTGGGACACCCCAATGTGGGACACCCCATGTGGGACACCCCATGTGGGACACCCCATGTGGGACACCCCATGTGGGACACCCCATGTGGGACACCCAATGTGGGACACCTCATGTGGGACACCCCATGTGGGACACCCCATGTGGGACACCCCATGTGGGACACCCAATGTGGGACACTTCATGTGGGACACCCCATGTGGGACACCCCATGTGGGACACCCCATGTGGGACACCCAATGTGGGACACTCCATGTGGGACACCCCATGTGGGACACCCCATGTGGTGACATATGGATATATGGCATTAGGGATGGATATGAGTATATATTTAATTGGACATAACGACCGATGGAGCTATGCGGTAGTAATTTATTTAAAGTAAATAGATTTAGAAATAAATAGTTAAATCATAAAATGGCATTGAGCGTGAGTTATGTAGATGCAAACAAGGATGCGATTGTCAAATAATTCAATAAGAATCTAGTTTGAGTTATTTATTGTGAAATACTTTATTAACCAAAGCTCGAATTGAGTTATTTAAATTATAGATGTGCCAACCATTATTTGACCGAGATGGTTTTGTGAATGTCATGCAAGGACATGCATAGGCAATCGCGGAAATCAAATGTAAATTCTAATGTAATCAAGAATGTTAACTAATTACATGTTTCAAGGAAACCGAGTTTAAATCAGTAAGTAACCTAAACTGAAAAAGAGTATCTTCTTATTGTTACAACAATACACACCACTTCAACTATTAGTTTGAACCTTCAGTTCCAATAAAACACTTTTTTTTATTTTATCCTTTTTAAAGTTAATAAATTAACACGATTTTATACTCACTTTACACTTACATTCCAACAGAGTCCTCGTTCTGAACTCGACGAGGGTAGTCGTGTACTTCTCTCTGTCCTTAGTACTATGAGATGGCCTTTTATTTCCATTTTGGATTTTTTTGGGCTTGAATTTCTCTGTTCACGAAGCACCTAGTGGTTGCGGGTTTAGCGTGTCGGAATTTAGTTGTCGATTTTCTCCTATCCTTAGACAACTTTTGATATGTGAGATAACGTATATCTACATATCAAAGCTGTTTTGCATATTGTAGAACTAAAAAGTAGGGAGATATGTAGCTTTGGTGGAGAGGCAGTGCTTGCCGCATTGCTGCTCTACTGAAGCTATTTAGGAGTTGTTACAACGTATTTTTGGGCACGTTGACTCTAGCCAATACCACTACCAGCAATCGCTAAAATATCTCTTGTATTTTTGTGAATAGTTTTGATTAGCTTCGCCTAATTACATGCAAGTTAGACTATGTGCTGGTATTTCGGGAATTTGCATTCCACTAACGACTTCTGCCGTTGATAAATACCAGTACTATGGTCTGATTTAATTGTCAATTCTGAGCAACTCATAGGCATAGTCATAGTCACTTAATAGGTATACGCTTAGAGATTAAATTGAAAGTTTAGAGCGAAAGTTTCTTGTTCTTGTTCTTGATCACGCATACTTTATAACGAGTAAACAAAGCAACTTTCATAAATAAAGGCATGTTCATAGTAAAAAAAATCGTTCTGCAATGGGCATATCAGTGGCCTGAGCGGCATTCCAGTAGCTTATGTTACTGGATCTCTTCCAAATACGATACAATACAATACATTCCAACAGTCATTCATTTAATCACTCTGCAATTACACATTGAACTAAAGCACAAATCATTATTTATATATTAGCTTAAATAACATAACGTTAACAATATATTACTCAGTTTACCCTAAGTAATATCTATCAAATAAATAAATATGAAATCAATTCTTCTCACATGACTGTGAGGGATACAGCTACGAATAGGAACAAACTTCAAAACAATATTCTCAATTTACCGTGGGAAAATGTCTAGAGAGTTTATTCTGGATAGTTCACAGTTCAACACAATTCAAGACTAGGCTTTACTTTATTATATTTATTTGTAGTTGTATCCCTCGTGGGAAAGAGAGATGAATTACTTTTATATTTGTATTTAATTGCGTATCGTTATTTTATATTATATATTATCCAATTCGATAGTTACATTTAACTACGAACACAAGACCAACTGTGTTCATTTCTAGGCATAGCATAGCTTGTTTAGAAATCCGTCACAACTTTTGAGCAGCCCGACCACGTGTTATGTCTAGGCAGCTGGGTGTCCCCCAATGGGTGTCCCACCTGGGGTGTCCCACATGGGGTGTTCCACGGGTGCAATCACCGGCGAGCCTAGCTGCGTTGCCCGACTGGGAAATATGACTAAATTGCCCGTTTGAGCAGCCCGATCACGTGGTATGTCTGTGTCGGATTTTTTTGCTGACTTTTTTTTTATATATCTTTATATAAGTTATTGTAATTTTTTGAAGTTGATACATTAATATGGCTCCTGAAATTATCATGAGAAGTTTAATTTCAGTGTTATAAGGTAGATATTACTTTCAGCTACACGCTGGTATCAAAACATGGTCGGGAATAAGCAGACTTTGGGACTTGTGAATCTTCAAAGATCTTTGTATCTCTAAGTCAATGTAATACTTTAAAGTTGATACATTGATATAGCTCCTGACATTATCATGTAAAGTTTGATTTTATAGTGTCATGGGGTAAATATTGTTATGGTTAGTGGTTTTAGTTCGGTGTGAGGTTAAATAAATTGACTGTTGGAAGTAGTGCTGAATGGATAATCAAGTCGTGATAATTTATTAGCTTTAAATAAAATGATAAAGTAAAACAAAGTGTTTTACTGGTACATAAGGTACAAGCTAATTGATTGAAGTGTGTAATTGTTAGAGTCCGAAAGGATACTCTTTTTAGTTTCAGATTACTTACTGATTAAAACTCAGTTCCCTTGAATTGTGTTATTAGTTTACATTCTTAATTACATTAGAATTTACAATTGATTTCCGCGATTGCTTAACTATGTCCTTGCATGACATTCACAAAACCATCTTGGTCAATTAATAGTTGGCTCATCTTTAATTTAAATAACTCAATTCGAGCTTCACTTAATAAAGTATTTCACAATAAATTCTTATTAAATTATTTCTACAATCGCATCCGCATAACTCAGCATGCTCAATGTCATTTCCTTGTTTAAACTATTAATTTCTAAATCTATTTACTTTAAATAAATTACTACCGCATAGCTCCATTGGTCGCTATGTCCAATAATATTATTTCTAGCTACACGGGGGTGTTAAAACAAGATCAAAATTAGGCCGACTTTAAGACTTGTAAATTTTTGAAGATCTTGTAATTTTATGAAGTTTATCATGCGCCTACATTCTGAAATAATTATAAAAAAATTAAAGTTAGTGTCGTTAGGTAGATATTAACTTTAGCTTCACGCTGGTACCAAAATCTGGTCGGGATTAAGCAGATTGTTAAACTTGTAAATTTCTAAAAATATGTTTCGTAATTTTCTGAAGTTTACTATGCGGATACGTTCTGAAATTATTATTGAAAAATTAAAGTTATTGTTCTACTAGGTAGATAATAACTCTAGCTAAACGTTGGTATCAAAACATGGTTGAAATTAGGCAGATTTCGGAACTTGTGAATTTTCAAACATCTTCGTATCTTTAAATGAATATAATTTTTCGAAGTTAATACATTATTATAGCTTCTGACTTTATCATGAAAAGTTTGATTATATGGTGTCAATGGGTAGCTATTACACTTAGCTACACGCTGGTATCAAAACCTAGACGAGATTAAGGAGACTTAGGGACTTGTGCATTTTTAAAGATCTTGGCATATCTAAATAATTGTAATTTGTTGAAGGTGTTACATTGATACATCCTGACATTATTATTAAAAGTTTGAAGTCAACGCTTATTGCGTAGGTATTGTTATGTATAGTGATGTGTATATCGCTGGTAAATAGTGATAATTTAATGATAACATTCATCGGAGTATTACGAATGTATGAATGTTCAAGGTCAATGAGTTTGGTTTCGTTTATCTGTATCAGTTTAATACTGATGGCGACAGAGGCGATAGCAATAATAGACGACATTAGTCTGCTGAATGCCGGGCGTAAGCATGAACATAATAAGCCAATTCAATATATCTTTCCAATCCACTCTGCAAGTAGCTGCTGCTACTTTAGCTCGTGGATGATTGGAGGGCTAACTGGCGGGGTGGGCGAGAGGGCGTATTTCATTTATTCAGGGAGTGATGACCTCTGCCTACTTGATTCTGATACGTTTTTTAGATGCTGAGCAAGCATCTGGTCTGGTGTTTGCTGTCTGTCTGTATGTCTGTCCGCATGGCTGTTGGTCGCACGCTACAGGTTGCAATAATGTAGCTTTAAAATTGAAACTATTTGTAATCACCCAGAAAAGCGAGGGAGAAGTGCTGTAAAGTTTTTGGTTATTATTGAAGTTATAGTTTGTTCGCAGTTAGCAGTTAAACCGACGAAGAATTAAATTAATGTTTCAAGATAAAAAAATCAGGCGCTTCGCGCCGGATTTGTCGACCGGGGGCCCGAAGTAGATGCTGAGCTTACCGCGAATAATTGTTTTAATAAAGGAGCGGAACCTTATTGCAGCAACGCTTAAACTACGACAGCACCTAACTCCACTTCAACTTCTCCTACTTGAATTTTTAATTCGCAACAAATAAGAGGAAGAGTATTAAAATAATAATGCTTGGATAACATCATTTACGAACGATCAATGAATGCATTCTTGTAACATCCTGTGTTCAAAGTATCCGTTTACCTAATTTGTGAAGAAATGCAGAGCGGATCCTTAAAATAGTGATGTGTAGATGAAGTCATTTATAGAAGATCCTAGTATAAATACTGGAAGTATTGCATAATATGGGTACCCGATTACCTAATTTTAGAACTTATACCAGGCGGGATATCTAAAATATTAAATTTAAATGACGTTATTTATGGACGATTTCCGTACGTACGCTTAAAAAATTCAATAGGGATACATGATTACTTAATTTTGGAACAAATGGCATTGGAATCTCTTAAATAGTAAAAATTGTATGACGTCATTTAAAGAAAATCCCTGCATGCATACTAGCAAAATCTTATGTTAAGGATATAAGTAGACGATATTTCTAAACTACTGACAGTATAGATCCCGAAAATGGTAAAAGTATGACGTCATTTGAGATTTAAGGTTTGAGGTTAGCTTTATTAAAGAGTCAGGCACTTCAACATACAGCTGTTTTTCAAGAACGGACTCATTTATGGACAATCTCTGCATACATACCATTAAAATCCTATGCTAAGGATATATGTCAACCTAATTTCCGAACCAATGACAGACAGTGGGGATCCCTAAAATTCTAAAATTTGTATAACATCATTTATGAACGAACCTTGCATGCATATTAGTAAAATCCTATGTTAAAGATATATGTCAACCTAATTTCTGAACCAATGACAGTGGGGATCCCTAAAATTCTAAAATTTGTATAACATCATTTATGAACGACCCTTGCATGCATACTAGTAAAATCCTATGTTAAAGATATACGTCAACCTTATTTCTGAACTAATGATAGTGGGGATCCCTAAAATGGTAAAATTTGTATAACGTCATTTATGGACGATCCATGCACGCATACTTGTAAAATATTATGTTAAGGATACATGTCAACCTAATTTCTGAACAAATGACAGTGGGGATCCCTAAAATAGTAAAATTTGTATGGCCTCATTTATAGACGATACCTGGATCCTTACTAGTAAAACCCTTTGTTAAAGATATATGTCAACCTAATTTCTAAACTAATGACAGTGAGGATCCCTTAAATGGTAATGTTTAAATAACGTCGTGTATGGACGATCTCTGTATGCATACAATAAGATCCCATGTTAAATATATTGGATTACCTAATTCTTGAACTAATGACAAAGGGGATCTCTAAAATGGCAATGTTTAAATAACTTCATTTATGAACGATCCCTGTGTTCAGATTAGTAAGATCCAATGTGAGCGGCTTGTATTAATTTACCCACCTTTAACTTGAATGACGTCATTTGTGTGTGGCCCCTAGGCGACGTTGTCCTAGTCTACCACGTACCTATCTAGAAATGGAGGTAAGTTTAAACGGTAATGCATTGCAACGGCGGTTTTTGATTGAGGGTGAAAAAAGGTGAAAAAATATTGAAAGTTGCTCCAGTTAACTGCTAACTGTGCAAAAACTATTCTTGCGATCTTGCCCAAAAACTATACAGCACTGTGCAGGCGCTTTTATGAGCGATTACGATTTATTTAAAGAAGATCAGGACAAAACTGTGACCTGTTGCGCACGACCTACAGGCATTCGGACAGACGGACCGACAGACAGACGGACGGACAAAACCATTTCAATAGATGCTTATGAGCTAAAGCTCAGCATCTAAAAAGGGCTGATAATACATGGAGGGACATACGGAGCTGAGAGCTTGTCAATTTTCGCCATTGAAAACACATATGGAAAATTTTCACCCATATCCATTACAAGTAAATGTATTGCTGACATATGTGCGTTCACAGGGCAGACTGGTATAGTGGTCGTGGGTTTGGGGACTGGAATGTAAAATTGGAAAATATGCGTTCTCATGACGGGGGTCCACTCTTCGAACACCAGCTCAGGCATTCGGAATTCACCTTCCTCACCATTTTACGGAATTAGCTTTAACATTTTTTTCAATCTATTTAAACTACATGTCAAAAATTTACCTACATATTATATAGATATTCAGGGAACGTCCATAATGACGTCCTTCACAATTTTTAGTTTTAAGTTCCCCCCATTTCTAACCTTGATTTTTTTCCACCCTATTTTAACTACATGTCATAAATATACCTATATAGTAAATAGATTTTCAGGGATCATTCATAATGACGTCTGTCACACTTAACTGTTTTAAGTACTCTCATTTCCAAGTTCAAATTTTGTTTCCAACCTACATTAAATACATGTCATAAATATACCTATATAGTATATATATATTCAGGGATCGTCTATAATGACGTCCTTCGCATTTTATAGTTTTGAGTACCCCTATTTCTAACTTTAATTTTTTTCCATTCTATTTTAACTACATGTCATAAGTATACCTGTATAGTATATAGATGTTGAGGGCTCGTCCATAATGACGTCCATCACATTTTATAGTTTTAAATGCCCCTATTTCCAAGTTTGAATTTTTTTTCAGCCCACTTGAACCAAATGTCATAAATATACCTATATAATATACAGAAATTCAGGGATCGTTCTTATTGACGTCATTCAATATCAAAGTTTTTGGTACTTCTTTTTTTCAACGTTAAAATTGTTTCCAACCTATTTTATCAGCATTTCATGACATACTCACATAGAAAATAGATATTTAAGGATAGTCTATAATGACGTGATTTAAATATAATAGTTTTTAGTACCCCTTTTTTCAACATTAAAATTTTTTCAACCTTTTTTTTTAACTGCTTTCAACGTACATTCGTATATGGCTTACTGATTGTAGGGGAGGCACCATAAATTACGTCATATGTAAATGGTGCAATTCTCAATAAGATTCCAGCTATATTTACCTAAATGCTACGTACATTTGTATAATGTTCATTGATGCTAGGGGAGCTTTCCTAAATCTTATATCATCTTTTATCGTTCCATAAATTATCTTGCGCCTTTGTTGAAGCTCAGCATCTACTTCGGGCCCGCCCTGTCGAAAAATCTGGCGCGAAGCGCCGGATTTTTTAAGCACGTACTCACGGCCTGTGCACAATTGATGCCCCGTTATAAGATCTCCGTCCTGTGGGGGTTCCCGTAATTCAAACCCTAGCGTCGTCTCCTACGACGTGTGATCGTACGCTCGCGCTACCGGTACCTGATGCCCGCGAGTCATCTCATATCCCTCTCTATTGCCTATCTTTTAACATTTTATATCTTACAAGGGAATGCCGCCGCATGTACTCTCTCGATTTTAAAAACAATACCCATACTAGATTTTGCTGCACTGGGTTACTACAGATCCAAGGTAACTTGACTGCATTTTGCGTTGTTTGCTCACAATCACGCGCCAAAGTTCAAAAAAATCGATTTTTTGCAACTTTGCAACCCTGTAGCTCCTACAATTTTGGTCGGATTTTCAAAACATTTGTAGTTTTGTGATCTGTGAAACATTATCTAAAAATGTAAACAAAGTTTGAAAAATGTTCATTTTTTAAACAAAATTGGGGTATTTTGAATGCCTTCAAAAAAATTAGTTTTCAAAAAAAAATTTGAAAAAAATAAATAATTTTAAAATCATGTAAGTTCTAATTTTTATTTTAAGACAATGTCATGGAGATCACAAAACTTCAATTATTTTGAAAATCGGACAAACATTGTAGAAACTACAGGGTTGCAAAGTTGCAAAAAATCGATTTTTTTGAACTTTGGCGCGTGATTGTGAGCGAACGGCGCAAAATGCGGTCGAGTTACTTTGGATCTGTAGTAACCAAGTGCAGCCAGATTTAGTATGGGTATTGTTTTTAAAATCAAGAGAGTACATGCGGCGGCATTCCCTTGTTAGATTTAGCTATGATACTGCTTATACCTATCCCCTCACCAGCTGGTTCTAATTTGCTCATTCAGCACATCGCTTTCGTCTGCTGTCTCTCATTGTGAAGGGGAAGGCCGGTGAGCTGCTTCGCTGAATTCGCTCCAGAGGAGGATTGATACCCCTCAGCTATTGCGTTGTTGCTGGCAGTAATCCGCGGCTCAGCTGGAATATACTATAACATGCAGAGATGCAGACTAGTCTATCCTCTCCCGCCGGTCTACAGCGCCACCCGTAACTAGCATCTTAATTATAAACTAACATTGATGAGAAGCCTAATGTGATTTAGTTCCATACTCTATCGCGGGAACTTCGAATCGAATAGTAAATGCGAATAGAGAGTGAAACCATGAATGATACGTTCGAATGTCTCTATACTCCTTCATACATACATATTCACTAGAAAAATTCACTGGATTTAGTATGTACGTACGCATGCAAAGTGTCATACACTTCTCAAGAATGGTTCAATTCAAAAGCACAACTATTTCCTCTCTTGGATGGCATTACAATGCGGGGATAGTATAAATACTTACTGTCTGTTTCACAAAAATGTGCACCAAGTTCAGACCGGTGGGTTGCCGCTATTGCGGCATCTCCCGTTCGCAATGCGATTTTTTTCGCGATACGCTGCAGGAGGAGTAAAGTTTAAATTTGATGGCGCCAATGGTAGAGCAAAATGTCAAAACGTTTTCGCTCCCACTAACAATCATACTAGGCAGTACTATGTTCCGCTGATTTAATTATTGAATTTGAATATTAATCAAGTAAGTTATTGTATAGGTTAAGTTTAATGTTAGTTTCGTATGGTTATGATTGATATTGATGATCTAATATTAGCATTCATCTACTGTCATAACCATCCCGTTCTGAGTGTTCGATCTGGTCATGTAGTTGGAGTTTAGTTTAGTTTTAGTTTAGTTGAAGACATGGATGCCGACAAGAAGAATGTTTGTGGTACAAGTGTTGTTCCTAAAGAAATAAAAGTGAGCATAATGGAAAGAGGTGTAAGTGTAATTAAGTATGTACGTGATGAAAGTGTGGGATGTAGTGTTGGTGATTGTGAAGAAAATAGAGAATTTAAAAATGTTGAAGGATATTGATTGGGTGAGGCCGGTACTGCTACATTTAAATTTTTTGTAAAACGGAGGAGAATGACACAGTTTCTTATGTGGATGTTGATGATGATTGGAATGATGTGACTTATGAAGTGGACGGTGATGGTGATGAAAATCATTTGAACTATGATGTAGACTGGAATGATGTGGATGATGACGTTAAAAGCAATGATAAGAATTATGATGTAGACCTGAATGATGTGGATGTGGATGATGAAGTTGACAGCAATAATGAGCACTGGGAGAATAATGGCAGTGATGGCAACGGTGAAAGTGAGGGTAATAATAACATGCATAATGAAAGTGAAAGTGATGATAATAATGAAAGTGAAGAATCTGATGATATGTATGAGGAATATGCAGACGGTCAAGATGACATAACGGAAAGTTTAAACAGTGGGGTAAGGGGATCGAGAATGAATAAAAAAATATGACAATTGAACAGAAAGTCCTAATTCGTCATTTCTATAATTTTCTGAAAATTTTAAAAAATGATTTAGCCCAAATTGGGCCTCATCCAGTAGTTAAAAAGTACAGAAATGTAATGAACACTTTTGCTTCTGTTTGTGACATTTCTAGAGGTTCAATAGCTAAAGTTATTAAGAAATATAACATTCAAGCAAAACTACAAAAGGCAAAAACTCCAACGTATGTGTGCAGCAAGGGGATAATTAGTACCATTCGACGAACTGCACTTAAAATTTTATGTACAAAAACAATACCCAAAACTTGACACAATTTTAGCAGCGTGTAAGAAGGTACTAAATTTTCCGCATGTTAGCCGAAGTACCTTGTGCAGATGGATGCTTAAGAAATGTAATTTTGAGCATAAATCCATAGGAAAAAAACCCATTTTCTTAGAACGAGAGAACATTAAACAACAAAGAAAATATTACCTAAGTAAAATTAAGTCATATAGAGAAGACAGATACTACGTCTTCAATACGGATGAGACTAGGGCCTCTCCTGACCTTGCTCCAAGCCAGTGTTGGCAATTATTATTGAAAGGGGCCAAGCTGAAGGAGTTTTAAGAGTACATCTCAAATAAGGTCTTGCATAACGTGGACGGATACACTGGTATATTTCAAGTTTTATGTTGTCTGCTATGTGTAAAGATAGTTTAAATTCAACTTAAGGTATTCAATACTGGGATTTTTTAAACTTAGGTGGGTTTTTAGTTAAAGAAGGACAAGGACGAGTTATAAATTATCGTGCTGGAGGAGCAATGGGGTTTGTCAGTGGTCCAGGAGTTGAGAATAAATTCATCTCCAAAAAGGACTCTGCTGATTACCATTTGTTTATGAATGCCAAGCATTTTAATGACTGGTTTAAGAAATTAGTGAACAGCGTAGAGGACAAAACAGTCATAGTGCTTGACAGAGCTCCATATCACCGAGACATGGTATGTTGTTTAGGCGATGCAAGCTTACACGGGTAAAATTAATGTCATGAATCAGATTATGTTACATTTAAAAATTCATTTTTTGCAGGTTCCGAGCACAGTAATGTGCAAAATGTATCAAAGTAAAGATAAAATTATAGAATCGCTTCATCTGCGGAATATTGTCATGCCGGAGTGGGTCGACGACTACAGCAAACTCACTAAAAAACAATTAATTGCGTGGTAGGAATAGCACTTTGTTAGAGTAAAATACGAAATAGAACGTATTGCAGAATCATCAGGGAAAGATATTTGGATACTGTCGCTACCGGTGGCCCACTGCGAATTAAATCCAATAGAGTTAATATGGAGCGTCGTTAAAGGACACTTTGCTTTAAATAACTCTATTGGGGGCACAAAAAGAGGAAAAGAGTTGTCACTTGAAGCTATTAGAGCCGTGACACCAAAAGTATGGAAGAATTGTTGCGACCATGCAATTAAAGAGGAAGAGAAAATGAGAGAAAGATAGAATCTTAGAGGCTGTAGAAATTGATGCAGACATTAGCAAACCATTAGAAAATTTAGAAATTTAGTTCCAGTTTTAAATTTTTCTACTAAACAAAAGAAATAAATACATGATATTTTTTACTGAAAATAAAATCTATTGCAGTGGCTTTGTTTAGTATTTAGACTCATTGCCCCATTTCATTTCATTCATTTCATTATTCATTATGTTATACTTATCATTATTGAGTAAAATATCGAGTCACCTATCGAGTACTGTGATAGCTTTGGCTTAGCACAATATGCGTATATTTATCATTGGCTGTAAAGATGGCTAGCGGCGGCATTGGTATATACATTTATAAAACAGACAATATTAAGCAAGCTTATCAACACCTTCCGTACCACATTCTATTCTTTTCGAGTCCTTTTTCAGCTATACTCTCGTACTTTAACTTCTACAATATTTAAGTACACAATGCCACCACTTTACCCCTTTTTCTATCTAATAGCGGACGTTTCTGGACTCAATAGAAGACGTATTAGTAAACATTCAGTTAAATCATAGTGTTTCATGCAGAATAGTTCCCAAGTAGGTCTAGCTTTGATACTGCAACTTTATTATGAACCTAAACGGTAAGTAATGCTCACGCTGGCACGTTAAGGTATCACTGGAGGCAAACTAAGTGTTTTCTGGGGATTACTTTTAGACCTTAAAATTACCAAGATTTAGTAATAATAATAATGATTTATTCATTTTGTCAATTTGGCTTCAATACAAGATACAACATCAAGTTTTTACAAAATGGTTATTTAAAAATTAATCAAACATCCTTGGTAATTATTAATAATTTCTGGATAAAACGTTTTTTCCTTGTGTCTTGCTTGGTTGTTCTGTAATGAAAAGGGGCTAAAATTTGCGTTTTGAAAAATAATCATGTCATTATAGTGTAGAGTAATATTAAGTTTGCATTGCATGAGATTCATTTCTGTTTATAAGTAAATAATAAATAAGCATAGTTATATCGAATAATTTGTATATTTGTTTAATGATAATCTTTAAAGTGAAATATTCCATAGTGAGGTTGTGATATTGCGAGTCGTTGAGTCGTAAGTGAGGATAAAGTAGTTATGCTTCTTCAATACAGCTGAGGAAAAAATTTCGGATTCTCAGAGCCTTGTCCTAGAAGTTAGAGTTGTCTAAATCCTTCTTCGTCGGGGTAGCAGCTGAAAATTGACAGCGTGAGGTTTTCGCTCGTCGGTTTGTTGATGACTAGCTGCTTACGAAATTTTTTCCGGTAGGGTCTGTTATTTGAGCAGTCAAGCATGATATGAAAAAAATCTTCCACTTTTTGTCCACATAGATCACAATTCGTCTTTTCTGAATTCTTCAATAGCTTGTTTATGTCGTTAAGGTTAGTTTCTTTTCCCCTTAGTACAATTCTGGGGAATTCAGTTCTTAGATTAATTATTAACTTTGTCATGTTCCATTCCATGTTCATTTTGAAGTATTTCGATTTGAGTGCATGGATTTTAATATTGCGATAAAAAGTCATTGTACGGCAGCTCTGCATTCTAAGGACGTGGTTGTTTATACAGCTCAGCCAATATTTCTCCACAATTTCTTTTTTGTGCTTTTTAAGATATTCAAACTTTAGGGTAGTAAATGTTTTCTTAAGTTGTGTATCTGCAAACAGCCTTTTAATTTGGAGCATCCAGTTATATCGGGGGTCTGTGGCTTTAATATTAAAAATTTGTAGGTAACAGTTTTTTACAATACCGTTTTCTGCAGTTTTGAGGATCTTCTCTAGAAATCTGAGCAGTGCCTTAAATAATAGCACGCTGATGTTTTGGGCTCCAGTTTTCAACCGAAGAAAAAACCCAGGAGTTGAGTTAGTGGTGCCTGTAAGTCGTCAAAGGAATACAGTTTAAAAGGTCTCGAAATCTTTGCAGTAGCAAAGTCCCCATACTGGTGCTGCGTACATTAGTACCGAGCTAACTAGTGATTGAAAGAGTCGGAGGTGTGTATATATTTCTTATTTTTACACGATAAAAGAGTTCAAATAGCTTCGATTGTGCTATTTTGGCCTTGTTGAAGAAGTGGACTTTAGCTGTAAAGCTATAGTTATATCAATCAAAGCATTTTTTCAGCGGTGTTGCAACAATGAACTTAAGCAGCGACAGTTCCATGTTGGCCTTAATACAGAAATTTTTTTTTTCTTGTGGTCGACAATATTCTGTGTCAGTTCGGCATCTTCTTCGGAAAATCAGTAGGCAAATCTGGAAGGATTTTCTAACTCAGATCTTTAGTGACTGATGATTAGAACAATGTACACTAATCTGCTCAAATTCCAGAACATTATGTGATCAATTTTAAAAAGATGTAGTGCTAACTTACGTTGCCTCATCACCTTAAATTATTGCTATTTAATCGCCCCTTGTTTTTTAAGTTGGAGGGTAGCAACGTTAGTGTTGTAATGAGTATTAGTCATTTAGTCATTTTGCTATTTTACCTTAACCGCCTAAAACTTAATTATATTGGTGGTGTGTACACCATTATTGCCTTTACTTCTGATCCATCTGAATCGGCAGGGCTCGTCTTTCCAAAAATCCATTGCTTATGCTATATACAGCCAGCTTTCGACATTATTTTGTCCCAGCAACAACCTTTAATATGCCTACAGCCCACAGCTTCAACTCGTATTTTATTGCGCGAAAAAACGTTGAAAATACCGACGACGGCTGAGTTTGGGGATTGTATGTATTTAATGTGTAGCTTATGTTCCATATACACTACAATGTTCTCCTGCCCGCGTCCGCCATTGCTGCTGTTTGAGTTCGAACCAGCCCAGAGCAGTGCAATGCTGTACGGAAGCGTGCATAAATTACGTGGTACGTGTTAGGAGGGTAGGAGTTCAAGCTGCCTAACCTTTCGTCAATATCAGACTGTACCCACTGACCCTACCGATGACATTATTTACGAACGATCCTTATTTCCATGCCCACAGTTTCAGCTCTAGTTTTAAAAAGCGGAAATACTTGAATAATGAGTTTTCGTTTCTCGTTCTTTTCTTTCTTTACCACTTAAATACTATTAGTTTGTGCAGTGGCGGTACGACTGTTTTTTAAGATAATTATTCTTCTTTTCTTGATGATTTACTTTAATTTCTAATTGTTTTAAACCCTTTCTTACCTGATATATTTTGCTTGTCACTTGTGTGATCGTGTAAGTGTTGCATATTATTAATATTGCTTGTATTGTTCTTATCTCACGACACGATTATCCATTATTCTATAGCATAAGGCCTTGATCGAGTACTTTGGCTTCACATTTACATTTAGTATTTAAATTACATTATAATGGTCCTAGTGAACTCCCATTCTAATTCGGATAACTTCTATTTAACACTAATGATGCCTGATGTGGACTTTATGTGTAATCGGGAATGTGCTAACACCTCAAACGAAACTGTGGATAAAAACTGTTACTAGTGATTTCTTTTGTATGTAATGCCCAACTTTAGTAAGTGCTGTGAAATATCAAATTCGGCAAAGCGACTAGAAATGCTACTAGACCGGTGCAAAACAGTGTGTTATGACATGTGAATGTCTATCTATCAAAACAGTGGTGGATGGCAATGAAAGCAGTAGTAGTAAAGTATGTAGTAATAAAAAATACTTTTTCCACTGTCAGTATCGACTATAGTAAATCACTATTTGTAAGTCACAATATAATTTACATTGTATGGTCAGTCAGGTCAGTACTAGTCTTAAGATGTTAAGAACGTCGTGAACTAACTGTAACGAAGGGGCTGGCAATTACTCCCAATGTGCTGTTAATGAAATGTCGAACAAACCAAAATGGACTGTGAAGGAAGCTTCAAGTTAGCCGACAGCCGAAATTTGTCTGCGAAACCTTTAAGTTAGCAGACAGCCGATAAAAATTTCAGGTTAATCGACAGCTAAAAAAAGTTTCAAATTCGCCGACAGCCAAAAAAAGGTTCAAGTTAGCCGACAGTCGAAAATTGTTGCTGCAAGTTAGCCGACGTGTGTCGGCCGAACTTCAAGTTGGCCTACAAAATTTACCTACAAGTTAGCCGACAGTCGTCAAAATATATGTTTTAAATCACGCTGGGATCGTCCATAATTGGTGTCATCGGTAGGGTGGGTGGATCTAAGTGGGGATAACTGACATGCTATTTTAAAGATAGCCGTTCACGTAATGTTAAGATGACATGGATGTGACTGCGTTCAAAACAAGTGGTCAATAATAATAGCCTATAGCTAGGCGAGATATCTTAATTAAAATACTTTAACAAAATATTTATCAAACGCTAAGCATTACTGAATGAGTCGCTGGTGTGTGACTTCGGCGGTTTAGAATCTGAATGCTACTGATATACTTGCATTCAGGCACCTTTTATAAATTTTCTAAAACACCCTTTCGCATCAACCTGGTTTGAAGCTTCATATTTAATAAAGCAAGTAATTCATATAATTACTTAAACACCACATTTATAATAAGAAATGAAACACGACCGTAAATATTAGAATTACCATAATTATTAGTTAATTATTAGTACAAAAAATTACCTTCATATTAAACCCAATGGGACTAAGCCACTCAAATAGGAATATTGAAAGCGAATAAACTTGAATTCCGACAAGGCCAACAAGCATCCATAATGCGGGATCAAAAGGTTCTGGAATGCAAAAGTTAATGTGTATTAATTATCGCTTCTTCAAACAAATTTTTTCATACAGAATGAAGCGCTTCGCCTCTTTAAATACATCCAATTGATGCATCAAGACGAGGAAAAGACGACAATTTTTAGCTGTGAAAAGTAAACGATAAAAGTTTAGTCAAGGCATGTAAAACAAGTTGTATGGCGTAATTAACAATTTTACAACAACTTTGAAGTCGACTTGCTCTTAAATAGCGCTTTTACATGTACGCACATACTTGTTACTACATATCTACATAATTTACCTTAAGTTTAAACATTTTGCAATACTAGACCAATTTCATTGAGCCATATATAATTCGAAAGGTAATTACTAGTAGAATTCAAATAACGGAATGCGCGATCATTATACCAAACATTTTCAAGATAACGGTGTAATAATTTTTCAATTTCGCCTAAAACGTGTAGTATGGTCCACAAGCTAAAACCAAAAAACAGGGTGTCATTAATTTTAAAAAGCTTTTAAATGATATATCACTCGTTAAGATCTGACTGCGAACTATGCGGAAGAGAAGTAGAAGACACTTTTCACATAATGCTTAGCTGCACGCATTAAAGATCACCCAGAAATAAATTTCTGAAAGAACTGTTTGAAGCAAGACCAACCAGGGAAAGCCTCATACTGAAAACCTTTAGCTGCTTTCTAGATGCTAAATTTGAAAAACTCTTCAACTTCTGGGACGAAGCTCTAAGAAAAAGGAATTTTTACTACAAATGCATCGAAGAAGAATGAACCTCCTGCATTCTACCTTAAATACAAAAAATGATCACTACCTTTTCTATTTATTGCAATTCGTGTGATTACGGCTTTAATTAACAGATTGTAATGTGCTAAATGACCCGATGCAATGCTTAATTGTAAAATGTTAATGTTATTTTTACCATGATTTTTTTGTACAGGTAAATCCCTCCAAGAAACATCTAACGTACATATAGACTGAAAGACTATATCACGTACCTTATGACCTTATTTAACCAAGGATAATAACCTTGTACAACCAATTGTAAATAATCAATGTTGTATAGGCTCCAGCCAAATCGACTCAATGAATTAATTATTATTATATAATATATATCACTCGTTAAAATCCATTAACTTTATAAAATTTCAATTGTGTTTTTCCAAATCAATTTACAATTTTTTAACTATTTTTATAGTGCCATCAAGTTACTTAGATTCGCCTTATTACATCGATTTGAACAGTATACTGTTTTTGAATGAGTTCATTGACTGGCCAGTTAAAATCCTAAGTAAACACAATTTTTAAAGTTTTGGCGGAAAATTCAAAAATTTGAATTTTGGTTGTTTTACTGAAGTTGATTATAAAAAACAATGAACGCAGTTTATTCAAACTGCCCTATTTTAATGTTAGAGCTACTATTATACAAGGACAGCTGGTTAATATGAATTAACACTGGATTGAAACCAAAAATCTTTGGTTTTTACTACTACCTTATTACTTTAAATAACAGTTCTTTGTGCTTAAAGTACCTACTACCGGATGCAAATCAACTCCAGCACATTATAAACTAATTTATAAATTGTACTTATAATTTTTCAATGAATTTTGGAGCTATTACGGAATCGTAAATGTTTTAAAAAGAAAACGTAATTTTTGTAGTGGAAAAAGAAAGTATAATTAACAAAATCTAAATACATCAATTAACACTAGTAATGTTGCCTTGCGACACATCCCAAGCAATCAGAAACCGACATTATTAAGTACAATCTACCAAGAATTCACAATACCATTAAAAAAGCACTAAACGAAACAAAATACAAAAGCTGGAGCAGAGCCTATTTAAAGTCTCAGAACCTAGGTGAAAAAATCTTTTCTGGGCATTATTTCAATTATACTAGTTTTAAAAGCGCAGGATTTGGTTTATTAACAACAATATTACTGAAAATTTATCAGTAATGCATTTTGTAAGTATAACTTACTATTGACTTAAATTTATAACGCTCCAATTCACAATTTATTTAGCTGTGAATAACTGCGTTTTTGCAATAAATATTAAAATATTTTATAATTACTTCTAATCCAGGAGGTTCATCCTTCATTTCTTGTTACAGAAGCAAGTTATTCTATGAGTACATGGGCAGATGCTCTTTTCAAATGAAATTGTGTTCTATTTCCATGCAGAGTCTACACACACTCTGTCTTTGAGCACACTGCATCATGTCTATCAACTGAAATCTGTAATAAATATGTGCAAACGCTAGCACAGTGCAGCTACTTTACTTTTAAAAACTAAATACTTTATCGTCAGTTTCTAGTTTATTTAGATTGACATCTGGAATCCAACTAGTTTAGTCCTAGTAAACAAGACCAAACCAAGGAGCAGTGTTTTAACTTTAAAACTTATTAATCAGTTGAATTAAAAATAAATATATGTAAATTGTAACTCAAAAACTAAACTAAACACATCTGATAACCAAGAGTTTGAAAAACCCAAATAGAAGTCCAAGCATAATAATTATGATTTCGAAAACCGTTAAAACTTTCTCACTACAATGATATCTAAACATTCAAAAGAATTTGTAAAGCTAAGGTATCCAACATTCAAAAAGTCCTATGGTAGCTTAAGAACCATAAATATGCAAAACACCGGGAAATATTAGACTCTAATCATTTTCATTCAAATACGAATATTACAAAAAACATGGATTTGTTATTTTTTTAACTTTAAGGATATCTAAATCTCTAGAAACATCTATAAAGCAAAGATAATCAAAACACAGATAGATTAAACCTTAAAGACTTTTTAAAACCAAAGAAAATTAAGTAAAAAACAAGGATATCTAAAACCTTAAGAATTTCTAAATACATAAGCAAATAGGCTAAACGTTCCTAAACATCCTAATAATTAGGCACGTTTAAAATTTTGAGATGCTTAAAAATTTTTTTAAACTTATTAAATGTGGAAACTAAGAAAATCTGAAAATTTAAGGATTTCTTAACTCCTGAGGATACTTAAAACATCAAGAATAAAATTTTAAACTGTATAGAATCTAAAACCTAACATCTTAATTATTAAGAATTGAAAGTCCTGAAGGTTCCTTTGAGCATAAGCACACCTAAATATCCAGAATAAGTGAAAACAAAGAATAGCTGAAACCCTAAGTATTTTTAAATTGCCAAGGATAACAAAATCTTTAAGATATTTTTAGAATTTAAGGAAATCTAAGAATCATAGTGTGCGCAAGCAATCATGGATGTTTAAACCCAAAGGTATATGAAAGCTTTATTAAATTTAATCTATGTTTAAGTTGCTAACATACTACAGAAAAATTTACAAACTTTGATTCCACGAGAAGTTGTTCTAGAATTTTTAAAAAAAAATTATACTGTTTCTTATTTGCTATACATTTTTAAATATTCAAAATTACCAAGCACGCCTCTTGTTTCACGTTCAAAAAATTTAAACTGTAAGTTGAGACAAGTATGATGTTTCAAATTTAAAGTTCATGCGTAAGCAGATTTTTTACATCGGTGCTTGCCGACATCATTATATTAAATACTCTTTTTGCAAACGACCTATTGAATGCTACAGGTAAATTAAATGATTAAGTTTTTATTACTCTAATAGATCCAATCTTTAAAAACTGCACGTCAACAAGGTAATAGTAAAATTTAATGAAACTAACTTTAATTTATTGACATTTGGCAAATTAGAACTATCCATCGTATTAAAGTTTTTTTATTCTGATATTATATTTTGATACTACTCTGCTCGCAAAAGCTAGCGCGCTTATATGCTCGCATCATTCTTTCCTAACAAAACGAACAGATAAGCTCAAAAGTCCTCCTGACAGTGCCGGAGAGAGAAAGTAGTTTTTTGACGTTGCTCTGCATTTATCTAAATCCATTTTCTTGTGCTACTATTTTGAATGTGCTATACTATTGTTTTGTTTGTTCGTGCGACTGTCGTTGTTTTTGATTTTCTTTTTGCTTTGACTGGGTTTTGACGCCCTTAAAGTCACGACAGTGGCCTCTGTCTAGCTGTATGCTGCCCGGGTACCTGGCACCTGTGATTAATCACAACAGTACATCTGTCTATCTGTAATGTACCTGGTTTTGACGCCCTTAAAAGTCTAGTCTCAGCAAGACCTTCTACGGATGTGCTTGGGGGATATTCTCTGTAGGAGTTTTTAGGACTAAATTTTGGACGCTGTCGCCGATTGCATACTTATGGTCATAAAGATTTTAAAATGTGAAATATGTAATCTCAAGACACACAAAAATTAAATTCACATTTCTTGTAAAAACTGCAATAAAGTACATCATACCAGCTGTGTTTTAAACTGCAATGCATCTACGGATTTAATTATTTTTGCTCAAGGTTATTGGTATTGTCTAGACTGTAAATCTAATTATATGTAAAACATTCGTAGTAATTGTAATATTGATACAGTTATTACTAGATTAGGTCATTCTGCTAATGCAGTAAGTAACACATGTATAGGTAATGTGAGTATCAAAGATACTGACAGCAGCAATTCATTTATGGTGGCCATACCGTCGACTATAAATGCTGAGCTAAATAACACAAGGGCAAGGTTGCTCATATTAATATCAACAGACTTGCGTTAGCTACTGTGGAGGTTTTTCAGGAGTTTTTTAAAACCTATAATCTTGGATCTATAGATCTTGCTAGTAGTTTTGGTTTGCAGCAGTTAATTAGAACTGATACTAGAGTAACAGATAAGACTTACTCTCTCCTAGACCATTTATATGTAAGTAACATGAATAATATAACCCATGCAGGCACTCAGGCCTTCGTTAAGTCTGATCATAAGTTAATTTATGTAATTTGTAAGCATTTAAATTTAAATCGTTATCAGGAAAAATTACTTCAAACTCGTAATTGTAAATCTACAAACTGGAAAAAAGTTTGTATGGAGCATAATTTTATTCTATGGGAAGTACTGCGTTGTCTGGATAATCTTAATGACATATTTAGATCTTGTATTCTCAATGTTAATTTAATTCTCAATAAGCATGCCCCGTTAGTAACCCGTTTAGTAAAATTTAAGCAAAGCAATTGGCTAACCGGTGATGTTAAGAGAGCTATTTATCGCATGAACCATGTAAAAGCTCAGTATAGAATCACTAGAGATTTATTACTTAAGACCTACGTAATTATGCTAACATTCAAATTAAAGCTGTAAAGTGTAAAAAGATTCAGCATAGGTTTAAGTCGGTGCCTACGTCGAAAAATGTATCAGGTATGTATAATTATACAACGGGGAAAAACGAATGCCCCAAGCACATTACAGAACTTATGTGTTATAGCAAAGTAGTTAATAGTCCTTCTGAAATCTCTGATAAATTAGCTGAATCATTTGTTGTTCACGCAGAACAGTCATCTGAGTTATATAAATTCTATAGCAGTTTGAGAGTGACTCCGTATAAAGTAAACGTAATAACTGCTAATAAAAAACAGTCAGATAAAAAATTGTTAGACTCTCCTGATGATATGCCGTACTTTGTATTAAATAATTGCATTTCAGTCCTAGCTTTACCTTTGGCTCTGATTTTCACTCCGTTTTTAATGCTGGCTTTATTTCCAGCTTGATTCAAGCATGCAGCAGTTATTCTAATTTACAAAGAAAAGGGTAGTAAATCAGACGTTGGTGCATACTGTACAATATCTAAATTATTTAAATGTTAAATATTAGAGAAAATATTACAAAAAATGATTTCAGATAGCGTGCTGACTTCAGGACTGCTAAATTTTAATCAGCATGGGTTTAGGCCAAGTCGTTTATGTTTTTTACACAAACGGTATTTACATTTATTAATTTAACTAGTATTAGGTGCCTAGCCGTCTTTATTGACCTACGTAAAGCTTTTGATTCTGTTGGCCACCTACTGTTACAACGTAAGTTAAAGAAGTTCAAGATTGATGATAGCATAGTGAAACTTTTAGCTGACTATTATAGTAACAGAACCTTTCGTAAACAGAATGAAAACTATGTGTCCAAGAAGTTTGATTTAAGAATTAGTGTACCGCAAGGTAGTATACTTGGACCTCTTTCATTTATTCTATTTATAAATGACATTGGTGATGGCATTCATTGCAATCATTCATATTCCTTCTTTGCTGATAAACTAGTCATTTATTTTGCTGATAAAAATATTGAAACATTGAAAACTATTTAAATTAATAGCAGTGGGCTAAATTGCTGATAACAGTTTCGGAATTCTCCTTGACTAAAAATTACACCTTGATATTTTTGAAGCTCACTTTTAATGTAAGCTACAAAATGCCAATAATATTATGCACACGTCATCCTTGCAAATACAAAATGTCTTAATTAATTATGCATAAACTATAAGGAGTCTGAGAATTCTGCTACATTTTTGGCTTTTTAGGGTTAAAGTCGTTGCTTGCTATTAGGATTAAAATTCATAAATTTGAACAAGATTCTCTTATCTATTTAAAAACATTACTTAAGCCAGAATTGCATTACAAAAATAAGTAGTCTTTTTATTATTTTGTAGATATGTGAATATTTTTGACAAATTAATTGCACTCACAATTAAGCGGTTTGAATGTTAAAAAACAAGGTCAGAAAAAACATGTGCCATCTACTGACCACATAAACATATCTGACGTCTAAGAACATAAACCCAGCATCAGTATTCCAGACAAGTAATCTAGAAAAAACAAATGCAAAGCAAGATAAGATGAACGTTGACAACCCAAACTGTCAAGGTTATTTTTAAACAGTGCAATATAGAAAGTTATAACAAAAAGACTTTGGCGTTATGGTGCGAAACTATTTAGCGCAAAAAATAGTTAAAGGGAGATTATAAATACCCCTACTTTAATTCTAATATTACTGCAGAAAATTTACTTCAGGTCGGATTTTATTTATGTTTATAAAGCGTTGTCTAGCTAACTACTGTTTTTAAACATTTATTTTATTAAGTTGTTTTGCCAACAGTCAATTTGACACAAGACGGTGGTATAAGGACATCTTGATCGCACGCTGTGCGATGTGGTTTAATGCAAAGCACGATTTAACAATATTGTGTCTGTTATTTTTTTTATTTTAGAAATCGTTGGTTTTATAAGAATAGTTGGGGTCAGACATCTAATTTCAGTCTTAATTGAGAACGTCAGTTCCAAAAAATAAAACTATTGCACAATATAAGCTGAAGTAGCTGTCTTTTTTGCAGCCCCCCAGTCGCCATCACTCATCCACCATAAAACTTTCGTTTAAAGGTCAAAAAGAGGATTACAGATACGACACAACAGGTCAAATATTACCTGTAGTTAAACTTACAGAAGGTAGCATGTAATTTAGTAAATTTATGCTTTGGAGTCATTATAGGCTAAAATGTAAGAAATTACATTTAAAAGCACGAATCCAAAGTTGATTTCAAGAACGACTTTGTTAAGGCAAAGAAAATTAGATATATAAAATAGTAAACATGCTATAATTAACATGAGTTTAACGACCAATTATTGCTGAGAATTTAGAAACTAGATTAATAAATAAAATTGGAATCAATCAACAAAACGCATTTTTGATTAGAGAAAAGTAACAAAATATTTGATTTTTAATGTAAATGTAATAATTACATGGTATATCACGGGTTATTTCAAGAAAGCACTAAAAATAGACCTTAATATTTAAGTGAAGTATTATAATTACCACAAACAAATGCTGGCATTTTTAACTACTAAAATAAAACATCTCAAAAATTTAAATAACTTACAATAACATTAAGAATATTTACAAACTTGAGTTCAGTACTACACAATACTGGTTGCTAAAGCATATTGTGGTTCATTTGCTCTAGACAAAGTTAGTAAAGGATTCTGCAATGTGCACGTTGTGGTTTCTCGAGTTTTCACCCTTGTCGTGTGGATCGTATCCTGTGTTGAGCGATGTTGCATCGTTGCGGTGTGAGTTTTGTGTGGGAAGCTTTGACGGCATCATCAGCGAGGTTTATTCTGAGATAGACTGTATTCAAGGCGAAGACTGTAGTATACACTCATGTGTAGCATGTTTCTTTTTAGAACTTTCATTTTTCAGGTCTGACACCAATTAGCTGGGTGAGGAGCAGTAAACTCTAATCCTATTTTCCTGAGCTAGGTGTCGTTGGTTGTTTTTATTTTTGCTAGGAATTTTCTTCCTTCGATTTAGCATTAAATCCTGTTTAAGATTAAGGCCTGTACGGGCAAATCCGGTGACGTTTCATATGTCACATTATGTTATATTTATTGTTATCCCGTTGGCCAAAATTAAACATTGTTATAATAGGACGTTCGCAATAGGCCTTATTAGCCTTGGCGGTGTCTGCGTGGTTCGGTATTATGAACTATATGGTGCCCAATAAAAATAATAATAATAAAAAAAAATTTAGTTTATAAATATTGTAAACATATTATGCAAAAGACCACATTGTTGACTGAACTTTATCACTTCAACGTAAGTAGCGTTATATGTGCAGGACAACATAGCAATTTTTAACTGCTATTATCTAAGAATAGTAGTAGTGGTTAGAATAATTTATTGCGTTCTGGCCAATTGTGTATAAACAAATCAAATCTACAAAATGATTCATAGCATAATTTATTAATAAAAAATCAATAACACCAGATCAGCTATTCTCCGAATATGTTTAAATCTTTTACTTTCTTTATGTAACTTGGTAAATTTACATCACATGAATAACTTTTATGCGTCATTTATAATAACTAGGGCTTTGTTTTCTTTAGGTATCATTAAAATGTATTGAAATTTAAAGTAGGTACCTACTCGAACTAATTATTACAAATAGAACTTAATTTAGCTTTAAAGTGTACTTTTCCTCTGTATATATATTAATCGTTTTGCATAACACTAAAATACGTTGAATATTGTGCTACTTCGTAAATCATTGCTTTACATTACATACATGATTTATTCATAAAAATATTCAGAAGAAATTCACAGACTTCTTTTAACAAAACGTGTTAACAATAACTTAAGTGAAGCTTTATGCCCCACGGACAAAGGCGTTTGCACACACCTAATAATATTATCATTATAATGACAGAGAAAAACATGCAGCTCAAAATACTACATACAAAATTATATTATATTATAATATTTATAAAATGTTTGTAAATGTATTTTATGGAGCGAAAAAAAGACAGACAGATGTGCTTCCCTAAAAAAGAAATGGTAATAAAATCGCCATAGGCGAATTGGCAGTGAAGCTGCAGAGTGCCCGTCCAAGTATGTACAGCGCACAAACCTATACCATAACTATGACCATGACGGTGCTCGTCTTCGTTTAGGCAGAAATAAGAAATGCTGTACACGGTACAGAGGTGAGAAGCATGGAGATGTTAAAGCTAAAGAGAGTAAAGCATGGACTGGCGAATCTAATATTTATTTGCTATCTACTACTTTCTGATAAATTAAATGCGTGCATAAAGAGAAAATATGTTTAACGCTAATTCAATTAGAACCACATTCCCATTTGATTTGTTAAAATCCGTTGCTTTAATAATTTTCTGCATCTACTGCAATGCCAAATGTTCTAATGTTCAAAAGCCATCATAGTTAAATAGAGAACATTGCATTTCGCATCTAATCTAGAGTGTTTTACTGTAGATTAATAAATTTTTCTGTTTTTTACAACAATGGCTCTACTATGATGAACATTTGTTATAACTAAATTAATATCATTGGTTGCAGAATACTGTTTTTAACGATTGCAGTAATTGTTTTGATTGGATTTAATTTGATTTGCTTTATTAAAATGTCAGATCTCTCAGTACAAATATAATGCTTTACAAAGATGGACATCATACACATAAATCTGTAAGTTATTAGGAATAAACGTATTTCATTACACACACACCGAGTCGTAACCTATATAATCTATTTAGTCAAAGTAAAAAAAAACATTGGGGGGGGGGCATTAAATCTCGTTTTTTAACAAAATGTTTACATAATTTTTCTCTAAATGTCGTTCTCTTGTCCGGCGTTACAGTTTCTGGCAGATCATTCCACAATCCCACGGCACGATATTGAAATAATTTTTCGTAGGTTGCAGTTCGGTGTCTATGTTGAATGACCAGGTTTTTCCTTTTTCGTCTGCTAGACCGTGACCTGGTACGACCTTCGACTTCTTCAACGAACATCTTCGAGACACTGTATACCATGTTAAAATGTAACACTTTTGTAGACAAACGACAAACCATAGTAATCTACACGTTTACGCACTTTAAGTGTATTTGCTGCTTCCATTACATTATTTTCAATTTTATTCTAGCATTTACTCTTATAAATTGGTTAAGGCACCGCATACACTTCACACATAGCCTTTGTATGCTTGTTCTGTATCACCTGAAGATCAGCATCACAAACAACTCCCCATATTGGAATGCAATAGTCAATAATGGAAAATACATAGGCTTTTATCATTATACAATCAATAGGGAAACTAAAAAATCGCTTTAGTCTGACAAGAATGCCTATAGCGGTACTGAATTTTTTACATACTACATTTTAATGCTTCTTTAAATTTAAATTAGAGTCAATTACAACTCCAAGATACTTAAATTCAAAAACCCTTTTGATACTCTGACCATCACATAATAGTTCATGTGAACTTCTTACGTCCGTAGCATTATGTGCTTTCTCACATATAAACTTTGTCTTTTTTACATTAATCGAAACACAATTTAATGTACACCATTGTGATAGCTCATTCAGACATTTTTGCATAGCTGTAATTGCATAAGTTAAACTAATTTTGGATACATACAGAACAGCGTCATCAGCATACAAAACATAGGAAATCTCAGTTCCAATTGCTGTGAAAATATCATCCATGTACATAATAAATAACAGTGGCCCTAATATAGAGCCCTGCGGGACCCCTCGATTTAGTACATATTCCTTAGACACATAATCATTAAGTTTAATAACATAGGTCCTATCTGTTAAGTAGTCCGCAATAATTTTTGATGTCCAGTTTATACTGGTCTTTTAGCTTTTAAAGTAGTCTGTCATGCGCTACGGAATCGAATGCCTTTGTTAAGTCAATAAAGCACAACACAGATTTCCTACTCATTTAATTAAGAATTGTAATTGTAAAATATATCGTTTATATTGTATATAAAATATGTCACTAGTAAGTTTTAGTATAGCTGTGAAACAGGCTTAACCTATACGAAATTCATGCTCGTTCTCACTTAAACGATTGTTATTACCTGTAACTTGATCAAGTATTCTACGCTGCAGCACTTTTTTAAATAGTTTGTTTATTAAAATTAGATTCGATATTAGTCGGTAGCACAGCTTATTAAATCTTGACTCTTGTCCCTTGTATACTGGGGTTACGATGGCCCTTTTTAGCTTGCTCGGGTATTTTCCATAAGTAATAAATAGCGTAAAAAGTATTGACAGAGGTAGTAATAAACTAGGTATGCAGTTTTGTAGTAGTACATAACTTACTTCATTTTCACTGTTAGAGTTTTTTCTTTTTATCTGATAAAATGAGTTTTTAATTTCCTTCTCTGTGACCGGTATTATTGTCACATTAGTAAGGTCAAAGTTATATTCGTGATTATTTAATAGAGTACCTGTACTAGGCAGCACAAAGTTTTCGGCAAAACAGTTTGCCATTTCTTTAGGATCGTGAAACTTCCTATCCTGGATGAGTAGCTCCGTGACTACAGTCTTGTCATTAATCGCACCTAGTAGCATATTTTGAACGTTTAACACATTTTGAGATAAAGAAGGCTCGTCAAATTTTTCCTTAAAATAATTATATTTTGCACATTTCACCTAATTGTTAACAAATTTTCTGTGTGCTTTCAGTTCAATCCGCGTAGCAGGATTATTTGAGTCTCTACACTGTAATTTCAATCTATCCTGTTGTGTCATTAGAGATTTTAGGTCTGAAGAAATCCAAGGTGGGCAGTATCCTTTTACTCGTTTCTTAGTGACTACTGAGTTTTCGTTTATCATTAAAAATAGGAGTTTCTCAAATTGATCGAGAGCGTCATTAGCACAGTCAAAAATACTAATTGTAGGCCACGGCACTTCCTCCAATTCATTATTTACTTTTTTCCAGTCAGTGGTCTTATAGCTTCTGTTGCTTATATATTTCAGTCCGACCTTAATCTTGTTAGTTTTCCACACAAAGTACGTTCCGTCATGGTCGGAATTGGCGTACGGGACAATGCTACAAACTGAAATGTTGTTTTTATTGAAGACGTATATGTGGTCAAGAAGCGTTTTGGACACTTTTCGTGTGTATTGTGTTACTATATGCTTAACACCAAACGATCTTGCTATATTTTGACATTTTCTTGCATCTGGCGTGTCTTTATTGAGATCTATATTAAGATCACCAACCACAAAAAATTCTGTATTTTCATTGTTTAGTTTCTGCAGTGTTGAATAAAATGATTCCAGGAAGTCTGCTTCATTATTGTGTGGCGGATTATAGATGACTGTCAGCAGTAGTTTTTTAATACCCGGGAATCTAAACTCAATACACGTAATTTTAAGCTCGTCGTCTTTTGGTATATTAATAATTATCTGATTAAACTTAATGTTTTCATTTATATATAAAATTGTACCACCTCCACTTCTAATAACTCGGTCACAGCGGAGAGTGTTATTACCATGTAAGCTAAAGTGTCCCGTCACATGTTGATCACAAAGTTTGGATTCCGTTATACACACAATATGAAGTTTGTACATTTGTATTATTAGTCTTACGTCTTCAAGTTTGGCGGTTGTAAGACCATTTATGTTTAAATGCATGATTCGTATTCCCTTATGGATTTTAATGTGGTAGGGTTTACTAGGTGAAGTGGCTTTGGGTTTGTAATCGAGAGCTTCGTGGATATTATAGGATAGTAAAATACATTCCATGCACATTTCAAGTCCTACACTATACGCATTGCAATTACCACAGGAGTTGCATACAGTTGGTTTAATGTTAACGTGGCATGGATAGCAGACCCAGTTATCAAGGTCCAACTCACGATAGTCTCGAATGTTGTCAATTCCTCCGCAGATTCGATGATACTTTGAATGACATGATTTGCATTTAAGAAGATTGGTTGCAGTCCCTGGCTTTTTTAAACAAATACGGCAGCGCCAGCCCATTGCTGCCAGTGAGTGTACAATAATTATGTGAATGTAAAACTAGTGCAAGTATCCTTTTGGGTATGGTTATAGAGAGTTTTAACTTTAAACTAATTTACATATGGTTAAATAGTAAAACAGGGCGCCTTTTCTATGTGAATTCCTGACTCACAGTCCAGTATGATTTTTGAAATTCCGATTTAGAAATTCACCAAAACAAGCACTATTTTAGAATGAAATCACAAATTGTTAAGTATGAACGTGTTCTCCAGAAAAAGATGCACTTAATCGTATAGTTAGTTATAGCACCAATATTATTTTTATGGTAGTAATTTTGATTTAATCTGGAGCCCAATAAAGCACGTCCGTCACTGACTACGTCTGGCTGATTGTGGATCATGTTTGTAACATAATCTATATTAAATCATCCACCACATACGAAATCTGATCAGTTAGAAGAGCGCTGTATCGTTTTTGCTTTTCGACATATTTTAACCCCAATAAAATTTATGGTGTGCTACATGCTACAAGCTCACAACCTACTAATAAGAAAAGCACTGTTAGCCAAGTAACAGAGAACAAAGACCCATTCGTTCGTGAACGAAGCGTCGGTCTCCCAAACACTCAAAGGCATGGGCTCCAGATTTGGAAATCGAAAAAGGCAGCTCCTACGCACAGCTCTACAAAGCTCAACAAAGCTCGTATGCGCTTTGGTCCCTAAAAACGCTTTAGGCAGAAGAGGGTGGTAAAAATTTCTACCATTAACGAGTTAAGGTATATATTTTTGACGCGAACATTAAAAAAGAGGTACCTAACTACCTTGTACTTCCACGTTCCTCTTTCACTCCTACTCCCACGTATGTAATAGTATTATAGTATGCAAGTGACATGTAATATTACAGCCATGCTATATACTATTTATACTATATAATAGCAATAGTACAGAATATAGAATAGGAATTATTGCTTTCTATTATTTATTTTTTATTTATTTGAGTTATGCTTTTTACATTTTAATTTTTTAGGGAATGGTAAAAGAAAAATAAATAAATTAGTGTTTATACGAAAATTAAAATGAAGTAATGCTTAGCTGCCATTTGAATTCTCAATGCGTGCTTAGAATATTCAATTAATTATTTTGTAAAAGTTGAAAGTTGTGATGCGCCGAATTACATTATTATTAGTTGGGGTTTGGGTTGTACTGTCACTGCCTGGGTTTGTACTTGTATATAACATAGCACTTGGAGCAAAAGGTACTGTTGACTGCCAACTGCAGCTTACATTCCTAAACCAAAAGGTGACAGGAGACCTAAAAGACTGAAAGAGTTGTGCTATTTTGTACTTTGCAACTTTTCATTGACAACTAAAACTCAGCAACTCAACTGATGCAGCCTAGCAACTAAACAAAATGGTGGAATAAGATTTTAATAAATCATGAAAATACAAATACCAAAAATATTCACAAGTATTTTAGTTTATTTAATAATATAAGTGTACAGGTATTATAAGTGCAAACTTTAAACTAACAAAATAAAAAGACAAATCACAATCACGGTTTGTGTGTCTACGATTTTGCATCGTAAACTGGTATTGCAGCATAATAAAGTTAAGTGCATTGCATTACTTGATACTACTCACTTAAAGTTAATTGTATTGCAACTAAGGTTGCAACGCTAGGTGTTACAACAGAAACACAAGTAGAAGCATGCTACGGAATTGAAGTTAAGAAGGGAATTGAACAAACTCCTGCTCGGGTTAAGGTTAAATATGCTTGTCTAATATGTGACGCTGTATTATCACGTAGAGACACGTATCAGCGTCATGTGTGGGGGCACAAACAACAATATAATCGCTCCAATGTAGGTATTATCGGAAAATCTAAAAAAGACCGAGACAATCAGAATGCCAAACCACTAATAAGTTTAACTGATTCGGATTCTTTTTATTCTGATCAGGATAATAATAATGTTAGTGAGTCTGAGGCTGACAACTTACAAGGGAAACTACCTTACTTGAAACTACGAAATGAAGCGAAACTACCCGAAACGTATACTACCTATATAAGTGACCTCTGCTTGTATAGTCGTTTGACTGCAAAATGGAATGTGCGCGCGCAATCTTAAAAATATCAATTTTTTCGAATTTCGCCGCGCTCTAGCTACCACAATTTTTGTCCAATGTTTATAAAATTTGAAATACAACATCTTTATACGCTTATTCAAAACGAAATTTAAAGATTTTTGAAAATTCGAAAATTTGAAATTTTTTTGAAAAAGTTTAGAAAATGTTGATTTCTGAGGCCCAAAGTTGGAACTAATTTTTTTAAAAAAATTAAAAATTTCAAATTACCAAAAATCCTAAAATTGTTTTTTAAATAAGCGTATAAAGATGTTGTATTTTAAATTTTATAAAAATTCGACAAAAATTGTGGGAGCCAGAGCGCGGCAAAATTCGAAAAAACCGATTTATTTGAATTTGCGCGCGCGATTGCGGCCTAACAGCGCATTTTGCAGTCGAACGACTATACAAGCAGAGGTCACTCGTATAGGTGGTATACGTTCAGGGTAGTTTCGCTTCATTTCGTAGTTTGAAGCAAGGTAGGTTCCTATTTTAGACTTTAATAATTATAAGCAGACAACAACTTTAATAAAGCATAATTTTACGAAACTATCACGCACAAAGTTGGATCTTGATATAAATAATTTATAATTAATTTAATCTGTATTGGGTTATTAAGTTTAAATATTTATGAATCTTAAAACCTTATTTTGTTTTCTTAGTATCTAATTTACTTTTTTTTATTAACTTTCTTAAAAATATGAGACACAATTGTAAGTGTCATTGATGTGTTAGTTTCTGACAGTACTGGTTATTCTATTTTATGTTTTTTGTTTTTAATTTTAATTTATTATTTTATAATAAATTTAAAAAAAAGAAATAAAATGCATAATAAAAGAATAAAACTCACAAAAAAACATACGCGTCTTTAGGTTGTTGCACTGTATCTTACTACATGTTTTTAATAATAACATAGTTGTTGTATACGCATTAAAATCTTACAAACAGCAATATTTAATATATTTTTAAATTAGTAGTTAAGTAGTTGAGTTGTTACACTAAATTAAATTACACGTTGACCACATGCTTTATACTTATGACGTTTATAATAATTTAATATATATGCAGTGATAAGCATTAGCATACACCATTAGTATTAAATATATTAATATATACGGCATACGGTAGGTAGGTTATACTTAAGATACTTAGGTACTCCACGGTAGTCCACACTGTCCGCAGTACCCCACAGCATACAGCGTACAGTGGACGAAAAAAGATGCTTCTACAGTCGGGAGACGGCTTAAAAAGAAGGCGAAGTAGAAATTTAATAGTCAAAGGCACTGGCTCCAACAAGCTCCCCAAAGCTATAAAGCTCGAGAAGTCCGTTTTATTTTTCTTGGAAAGCTTATATGCGCTTTAATTTTGTTGAAAAAATGACCGATCAAAAAGAAAAACACGACCCTATTTTGTTCGCGATTGTCTTACAATGGAGAAAAATGCCTTTCGGGCTACGTATTAAATTGTTTTTCTCTGAATTATTTTCTACGTATCGCCCATAAATTTTTAGTTACATCCAAGTACAAATAGTGTCCCAGATACGAATTTCTTTAATTGTTTCCCTGCATCTTTTTTGTTATTAGTTACACAGTTTAAGATTTGATAAAGTTTAGCGTTGTGGATACAAATAGACTCAAACTAGTTTAGACTATGTCAAATGTAATGTTTTTGATCTATTTGTAATACAACTAGTCTAGTTGGATAATATTTGATTGTTAAAATAACTACATACATGATTTTACTTATAAAAATCGGCAAGTTGAATAATAAAATAATAACTTTTTCTAGAGTCGTCTTGATGAATTTGTTCTTCCTACAAGCGCGGGATGGCCTTCTAAAATCTAAGAATATTATATATTGTATATGAATAATATTGTTATTTATTGATAACATCAGGCGCACAACGGGTAAACTTCAAAATTCTAGAACATTTTTCATTTATTTTTTAAACTTTGTTTTTAGTTTTTATTATTTTTAAATTAATTAATTTTCTAATTTAAACATTTAAATATCTAGAATAATTAAAAAAGGTTTAGTGTTAAAATTTAATCAAAAATTAGAGAACAGTTCATAGTCAAGAATATTTTGGGTCAAGTCAGTTTCTCGCCACGCTGGCCTCCTACATAACTGTGTTAAACACAAACAATAGTCTAAGACATAAATCTCTGTACAAAATCCAACAGCACTGGACCACTACATAGTCAGAAAAAGAAAGTTGTTTTTTCCATATACGTAGGCTGAAAGCCAACCTTATCTCTATCAAAACAGAATGCACAACGGTACTAGCATCTTATATATTTTAATCCGATTCAAGATAAATAAAAAGACCAAGGTAAACTCGCAAAATTTGTCAATCAACAAAATTTTATACAACTTTTTGCCATGGTGAAGCAAATTACGGAAGATATGGCGCAGATTTTCACGCTTAAGTCGCAAACAAATCGTACTGCGTGCATGTCAGAAATAAAGACAAAACTCGCTTAATTCGAACGTGTCATGTATAGAAAGTTGTCAATGCCTAAATGAAAAATTAGAGTCATTCAATCTAGAGTGGCGAAAAAATTTAGGAACATTAAAACACAGATTTCAAGCAAAAAGTAAACAGTTTTTATGCTTAAAAAATTAAAAAAAGTAGCAAATGAAAAATACAAGACTAGAAGAATGATCCTGGGTCCTAAAATTACTGCCACAGCTAACAAAAACACATCTTCTAACAAGTAAGCTAGGATTAAATTTAGTGACAATTACCAAATCAAATAAAGCTAAACAGGGGAACAAGGAAAAACCACGTTTTTCTTCATAAAATTGTAAACTGAGCGGTGCACAGTATCTTTCTACAGTTTTGGGAAATAAAAGGTAAAGATCATAATGAGTAATGTACGCATCTATCAATGTTTCAGCAGAACCGATTATGATTAGTACAAAGCTTCAACTCAAATGTTCTAAAAAATAAAAAAGAAACAGCTAGATCAAATAATAAAAGTCATAAAACTAATAGCCATAGGCCTAAGAATAATAAAATAATAGCCACAAGACTAAATTTTACACCTAGACATGTTGTTTAATAAAAATGTTCTAAAAAATGAAAGATGAGCAGCCAGACTAAATAAAAATAGCCATAAGACTAATAGTCATAAAATTGAGAATAATAAAATAATAGCTATAAGACTAAATGTTATACTTAGACATGTTGCATGATACAAATATTTAGGTTTGATTAAAAAATATTGAAAAAGACGATGTAGAGGTCCAACGTAGAATTCAGGGCGATTTTATACCTAATTGAGGAAAACAAAGTGACCCACAACTACGCGATTTAGCGAATGTTTCAACAAAAGACATGTTAAAAAATAGTTTTATCATAATATTAAACAATTTAAGTAGTATAATTTTAAATTCATAATTGACTTTATCATGATAACAATAAAATGTACGATGGAAATGATGCCTTGTGTACACCATGAATAGATTCCAAAGTTGGTGGATGAAAGTAGATAAAAACTACTGTCATGAATAGTTGGTGTATTTAAAACCGCAGCATGTTCATCTTCGACATTTATAAGATTAGCTAAACAATGCAATTGTCTCTAAATTTATATCAAAATTTGGTTTGTGGCACATGTAAGATGAGATGAGAAGTATTGTTTTGTTGTTTAATATTGATTTGCATTTTTTAGGTGACAGGCGTCAGTTTCAATAATATTAGAGTCAAAAAAAGATTAAAGATCAGCAACGCTGTTGTTTTTATCGACCTTAGCTCGCAGAAACGGAGTATTCCTCAATAAGCAATTGTATTACCCCACAATTGTAATGAATCTGGCTTCGCAGGAATAATTCTGGATTTTCTTGATAAGTTGATAATTATCTGTAGACAGTTGTATTAACATATATTTGTTGCTTGATGACTCAAAAAAAAATTTTCCGCGAGACGAGTGAAGTCTGGATTTAAGGTGTCAAGGTGCTAGATGGATCTTGAGATCAATTGGAGACGAGATACATTTGACGCCACTGTTGTCAGCTAAGAGTTAAATCAGGTTATTGCTGGCAATACAGTTAGGTGTAATTATTTTTGAATCTTGTTTGCTGTCACAAGCAATCTCACTTAAACGTTGCAGTGTAGATTCATGTCGTTTGTCGCATAAAATTATTGCGGATGTTATGCCTTTAAGAGACAATGCACTTCAAGACCAATGGTATAGGTGGCGTTGCAACTGTCATCAGATTAAATTCAGTGTCATGCAGTGTTGTCAAAACACGCGCCACTAATCGCGTTGTATGAGTATTTGTGGAATTCTTGAGGTTGGATATGGACTGTTATTCCTGTAGATATTTTTTATTCTCGACATTTATAAACAGAAAAGATCTTGTTAGTTGAATTATTCAACCAGACGTATAATCTGACAGCCATATGAATACCTATAGGCGTGTGAAGATGCATAAATTTTGGCAACTAGACCATTCTTTATCGTGAGTTAAGTCCAACAAATCCGTATGTTATTTACTAGGTTGTATAGACCTGTTGGATGACTGACTATACAAGAGTTAAAACTGAAGAAGTAGGCTCTTGGTAACGTGAGCTTGTTCACGCGTTAAATAATATATAATAATATATATGTCCTGCAATGGTTTCTATGTAATTGCAAGTTCAAATCTGTGATTTTTAGGTCTGCGATGCTTGCATTAGATGAACTGTTCCGAAGAGCGTCTATCAAGGACTGTTATTTGTCTACTGCCGTTTAGTTAAATTAAGATAAAACTATGACACTGAACTGCGCCTTGAGACTGCTAATGATTAGAAAGTCTGTTAAACATAGTTTAGTTCACTTTAGGAGTTTCTTTTTTACTTTCATGTTATTGTTCTGTTGCGCTTTCTTAGTTAGCTTAGTCTGAACATAATTAAAGATGTCATTGATTCTTTTATGGCTGGTTAAAGAAATCTCTTTAGGCTTGGTTGCATTTTTAGCTGGGTCATTTTCATAACTTATGAAGCAGTTAATATATTGTGCCACTATATCTATAGCATATACAATAGATCCAGTAGAAATGTTTTCACTTCAATTAGATTAATTAGTGCTAGTCATGTGAGCTGTATAATTTTACAGATTTCAGGATAGCGCGGTAACAAGTTGCATGGGTTTTCTAGGTATCGGTAGTCATGATGGCAGGTGTATTATTATAATATATTGATTAATTAATATATTGAATAGGGGGATGGATAACGGGAGTGTCGCTTTCTTTCATCCTCTTTCCTCTTCTTTATCTTTTTTGTTGTTTTTTACTTCTTCGTTGTCGTTATTTTTACTAGAAATTGAGGAATCGCAGCTGGAATCACTAGAGTTGTCTCCTTCTTCTCTGGTGTCTATACTGGCATCAGGCAAAAGCTTATTGAGATTAGACATTTGAGTTTGACATTGTTTAAATTATGGTTATGACGTATGATTTGTTCAAAATCTGAACCTTTTAAAGTATTTTCAGCGCCAAGGTTGGGTTTATGTTTACTTGTGTAGAAGTCAGGAACTTTTGATTTGATAAAGGTTTATTAGTACTAAGAATCGACTGTTGGTTCAGTTTGCTTCTTAAACGGGTAGTCAAGATTTTATGAACGCGAATGTAGATGTCTCGGGTTCTTATCTTGAAGTTCTTGAGGCAGAAACTTTTGTGGATTGACTAGGTAAGGAACTAAACGTTGACTGTGAAGAAGCAATAGGACTTTATTTAATAAATATAAATTCGTCAAGAAATATTGTTTTTTGTGTGTGATAAAGAAATAAGAATTTTGTCAAAGGTTAAATTGAGATTTCTGATTATGTTTATTTCAACAGTGATGCGATTTTTAAAGGGCTGCTGTGATCGTCCTCTTTGTTTAGTGTCCTTGACATGGGGTGACCAAAACGTTCTATTGAATTTGTTTTTGAACGTCTCTTACGAGTTTCTCAACCTTGACTCTATTTTAACTCTTTCTTGGCTCTGGAATTTTCCAGTGTAAGACACGGAGCCGGTGACCGGTAGGACTGATCGCACTGACCGAAGCTCCGGTCAGTAAAATCGAAAACATAGCAGGCACGCGCGGGCTCATTTTTTTTTCTCGAAGCTCGATGATGCTCAAAAAGCACTAAAAGCTCATAGAGCTTTTAGAGTCCTGAAATTTGATATCCGTAGTGGGGTATTTGAGCCCAAAAGTGTAAGAGTGACCGATATGTCGTAAAGGTTGTTTTGGACTCATACTGTCATAAAAAAAATATCAGAGATACTGTGTAATGTAAAAGTATGATGAAATATAAATATATTATATTATTGTATACGATAGTAATAATATATGAATCACACTAATCACACACCGACACCGTAGCTGGCACTATTCTGACACGGGATATAAGATAAAAGTAATAGTCAGCGGTACGAGTGAGTGATGATTACTAGTAATAATAGTAATAGTAATATTTGTTTAATATTAGTTAATTAATTAATTAATATACTGATACCTATACCCTGTGTTGTGGTGTGGCGGACTGTGGCGGCAGTGGCGGGGACGGTGTAAGGTGTCAGTGGCGTCACAGTGAATAAGGTATAAGTGTTCTGGCTGATGGCTACTGTGCGGCAGTACTACGGACCACGGACGAACTGAACACTGACCTTTGAACTAAGTACTGTACTTCCTAATATTAAACGAAGGTAAATGTCATAATTAAAACTGAATGCAATTACAGCATAGAAATGACACGAAACGTCCTATTGGTTATTAACACGATGTAAAGTAAAACATATTATTACGAATATTTCTTATCATGTAAGTTTCGTAAACTGAACAATTTCATAATTTATGCAATATACACTACATTTTATTTTATATTTGTTTATTAATGTTTAGAAGCCAGATGCGTAATAATGTTTGTTTAAACTTCAGTCAATGATTAATTCATTCAATTATATTATTTAAATATACTGTATATCTAAATATTCTTTACTGTAACAGTCGTGAACGAATGGACAGATGATAGTTGATATAGCCATGTTAACGATTTTTAATTGTTTCTTTTTTGTTTTGTATATACTGTTTTTTGCTCTTCAAATTTAAGAAGGAACAGAATTATTTTGAAAGTTATTTAATGCAATTCATTAGTTACGTCATTAGTGTTTGGCCCTACATGGGTCTTTGATGTAGGCTGACTGCATTTTAAGCTGAGGTTCACAAATTAAAAGTCAGTCACTTCAATGTGTCAGGTATTTTTATGATAAATCACATTTTCAGTTTCTACAAGGTTTTTGTAAATATTGTAAACTGTCTCCTATTACTGTCGCCCTATGTGAATCTCGGACCAGACACAACAACGCTCAGCTTTGATTTTGGTGTTGCATCCTCCAGTCCATGAGTTTGGACACCACTTGGACAAGGATGACTACCAGAATCTATTTATGTTAAAGTTTAGTGTAATACCTTGATAGTTGATACAAGTGATCGGTCGCTATTTATCCTGCCTAATTTAATAAAGGTAAAAAGACATTTATTTTTGAATATTGTCAGTGTGCTGCTCGGAATTCTAATTCCTATTAGCCTTATATGTTATATATAATAACAAATTTACCACACTACTAATTAAGCAAACTTTAAATAAAATTAGGTTAATAAGTTTAGCCTTACTTTGAATATTGTAGTTGTGTGTCATGATTTGTCGTTTTATGATTATTTTGCATAATTTTAATCAGCACCGAGTACGATAGCTTTGATGTGCAATCACTTTTCTTTGCCAATTGGTTACGTTAATTATAAATAAATAATATGTTACAGTTTTCTAAAAAAAGTAGTAATTATAATTATATGCATGTAGGTATTGCACTATAAATAGTAAAAAGATGCGACGACGACTCATTTTTGATGCTTTGCTGATTGTATAACGCTGTACTATCTGCAGTTTACTGCATCTTTTTATACTTGCTAGTGCAGTATCTACACAACTATTTATAATTACTACCCACTTAAGAAAATTCAGTAAATGAGCTCAACTTGTACATTATTGATTTATTAACTGAAAGAATAGACAAAAATTAGTGATTTTACATCAAAACTTTCATCTCTAAACTGATCATCCTGAAACTTTCAGTTCCAACACCTGGCGTCCTAATTCTTCTCTATACATTTTTTGTCGAACTAACTATTGCAGCTTGTGGAATATTTGTTTTAGTCTGGACTTAAATAATTGATGTTATTTACGCCTCCAAATTCTATGTTTTACTCAGTTCTCATTTTTTTCCAATTTGTTTGGCTACAATTCTGAAAAATGAAAAAACGAATATACAGGAAATCAAAAACAAACGCGATAGCAGCTACCTAATATTTTAGAAATTTTCTTTGCTAGAATTTTTTACGATTAAGTGTTTCCTTGGAGCACTAAGTTGTGTATTTTTCAGCATTTTATTATTTATGGTTTATTCAGATATATATGTATTTTTGCAAAACTCTGTTTTGGTTTTTATAAAAAATCAACAGCGAGTGCTACTGTGACTTCTACTACCTAATACAAAGTGGTTGTGCGGATCCTAGTTGAAATACACATCATCATAGACACATTTACAATTTGTAATGTGTCTTTTTTTGTTTTGTATATAATTATATTTTTTCCTAAAATTCACGAAGAGAGAATTTATTTTGAAAGTTTTGTAATGCAATTTATTAATGACATTATCAGTGTTCGGCCCTAAATGGGTCTATGATGTAGGCGGTCTGCATTTAATGCTAAAGTTCACAAATTAAAAGTGAGTCGCTTTATTATGTCAGGTAATTTCATAATAAGCCAAATTTTCGACTTTGACAAGATTTTTGCGGGAATTTCTAATTGTCTTCTATTACTATTGTCGTATGTGACTGTGGGACCAGACACCAATAATGCCATTAATGTTAAGTGTATGTTGCATTAAAATAAACAGCAAATGCTCAACATAGTTATTTAAACGAAGCTTCATATGTTCACGCAGGAGGTAAGATGGGACCCAAAACTTGCTAAAGTTGGGTATCGTCATTCCCATACAAACTTAACTTTTTAAGTGGATCGCAAACTTCACGTTTCAGGCAAAAGCAGATTTGTAAATTTTGAAGGTATATCTTATGTAAAAATATCGCAGTGATATCTAGCTTATGACAATCTTTACCCCCGGCGTCTATTGGAGACCCGCCGTCTATTAAAGACCCGGCGCCAATTGGAGACCCGGCGTTTATTACAGACCCGGCGCCTATTGGAGACCCGGCATCTATTGTAATTAATAGCTGCCACCCCCGGCGTCATTAGAGACCTGGCGTCTATTGGAGACCCGGCTTTTATTTGGAGCCTAAAGGTACCCTTATCATTTTTACGAACCAACATCAAAGCATAACCGACGCCTGACAGAAATATAGACGTGTGTGTAAGCAGGATTAGAAAAATTAATTTTTAATCGGTGTGTGCCCCAAAAATAATAGTATTTGATTTCATAACATCGTGTACCTGTGCTAGTTTATTGCTGTGCATTCACGCAATTGTAAATAATGAGCTGGCTTTAGGATTCATTTGCTTTCATAGGAAAATCATAGCTACACGATTATATAACTGTTTTTATTTTCAGTTATGTACAATGACTGAAAACAATCAGTGTAAATACCAAAAAATACAAAAATTGAACAATATACTGACGTGGTACGTTGTAGTTAGAATTTTAAACCCAAGCAATGAATAATTAAACAATTTTAACGCCGCGGGTTTATGTCAACAGCAAAGCAAACGAAACAACACGAGTAAAAAATAAGTTTCCCTAAAAGATGTCTCATAAATTATGTCATCCAAATTATCATTTTTTTAGTAACCACGTCACTGCCAAAAGCTTAAGCACTGCGTAGAAAGCTACTTTTACTATGGAATTTAATCAATACGTCAATAGACCCACCCATCTTACCGAAAGCATTATTTGTGAACAAACCCTAAGCAAATCCATAGCCTATTGAATGCCCTAATTTAATGTTAATTGCAATCTGTAGTATACTGTTTGGATCAATGAAGGCAAATTATGCCGTGTATAGGTGCCGTATGCGTTGTACACGTATTTCAATTAATAAAAAAAAACATTTTTTGCTGTTATCACACGTCAGTTTGTGACGACTTGTTTTGCATGTAATACAATTATTGGTATAAAATAATAAACATTCTGACATGGCAGTATTTTTTGGTACTTAAAAATAGTACAGTTTTTTCTATTCAAGCATGTACCTACCTTGTTTTGCTACGATTATGCTTACAAACAAATGCATGCATGATAGTTATTGCAATTGAATGGCATATTTATTATAAAAAAGAAATCAAAAGTAAGCAATTTATATTTAAATATAAATTATGCCAAACACGTAAGGGCCTAATCAGTGACATGGCACATGAAGAAATAAACAGAATAGTGAAAGGCGTAAATAGTAAAAAGGCACTCAAAAATTCAAATTAAGAGATTTTTTTGATTTCCATTTGAATTATTTTCAATAATTTATTCATGACTCTTTCTACCTATGTGATCAAGTTAATGAAACCTTGGACTTGTCTTCTGAAGGAAATTTAGAGTTTGCATAGGTTTTAGTATGACATGAGACTTGCGCATTTTAATAATTTATTTCACTAATATAGTTAAACTTAACTTTGATTAGGCTATCGATTCTCTGTGTTTTCTCTTGCTAATTGTAAGCAATAATTAAATACCTTGTTAGATTTGAATTTAAAATTTCATATTCAGTGCAGTTACTTCAACTAAGTGGAGTGCAGCTGTAAGTTCTGTGTTCTATCCTCCACTTCATGAGTTTAGACACCACTTAGATGGGGATGACTACCGAAATCTAATTAGATTAAGGTTTAACGTTATACGTTTATAGTTTTTCCACTTGTACTTTACTACATATTTGTTTTTAATTGCCTTTGTAACGTGTTGCATCGACTGGTAGTAAAGAAATAGTAACCAATAGAAAAAAAGAAACTTTTATGTAAAAACATAGTTACATCCTTTGTTTGTTTTTTTCACGACGGAACTCAGGGGCAGCACTAGCAGTTACAACTTGAACCAGGCATTGGGCCGGAAGATTTCAGTTGAACAGAGTGGCTAGATATTCATTCCATTTATTTTATATAGAGCTAAAGTTAGCTCACTTTTCCCGGTTGTTTTCTTGGAGTGGGTCCCAAAACTTGCTTAAGTTGAGTATTCTTATTGGTGTCTGGTCCTTAGTTTAAGAAAACTAAGTTTATTGAGTTTTTTATGATGTAGCCACAGTACAGTCAAACCTTGCGTCCACACAATAATAATGGTTACGTGTTTTATGTCAAGATAATATACATCTCTTTCCTGTCTGGTAATAGGTTATTACATTATACCTTACAGCATCTGTGTTTGTACTCCCATTGCTCCAACTGCACCTGAGATGCAATAATGTATTTGTATTTAACCAGAAAAAAACATCTATGGGTAAAAAATGTCTTTCAACGGTGGTCCGTAATAGTTTTTTGAACTCGGAGCGCAAGGGCAACTTCAAATCGTTCTACACACCACTTTTAAGTGAAGCGGAGTGGAGCTAGGTTTTTATTTTGGTGTTCCATCCTCCAGTCCATGAGTGTGGACACCACTTGGACCAGGATGACTCCCGGAATCAAATTATGTTTAAGTTAAGTGTAATACCTAATTAGTTGTTCTACATGTTTTTAACTACATTAGTTTTTTCGATCAAGTTATATAGATTTACCTTTACTAATATGGAGGAAGTAAATTATTAAGCAGCATTATAATACAGCATAATATTTTAGGTACTTTGAGCGTTTTACAGCGTATAACTAGGTATATACACATAATGGTAATAAAATGGTACTTTTAGAACACTACGGTATAGTATAGTTTGGTGTATAGTATTATTGGTATGACTTATGGAAACAAGTAAAGCCACAAGAAACTTTATATACTTTGTCACTGATATATTTAATTACCTATTTAGTATGTCCTCCATGTATTTTCTGTACTCCATCTTGTCTTTGTTTAATAGTAATTAAATAATCACAAACACTTATAATTATTAAATTAATATTTAGCCACAAATATTATTATTTGCTATTTGTATGACTCATTAGTTTTAATTAATAATTGTAACTAGAAACACGAAAACATAATAATAATAAAAAATAAAATGTCCTTTGGTGTTTGTGTGTATTATATATTATTTATGCATTTATTGATTTATTTTCATTTTTATGGTGTTACGCCAAGTAGTATTAGTATTAGTCATATTAGTATTAGTATTGAACATTTTTTGTAGGTAGGTACAATTTACTTCCAGTACCTAGGGGGTTGGCTCAGATTGGGGGAGATTGAGGTAAAAGCTCAATGAGGTGGAAAAAATTTTCCCTCAAAAAAGGAAGCGGGACCGGAGGAGGTAACATAGATAAAAAGAACGGTGTTGAACGATTTCCCTCCTCCGGGCTCAGCCGGGCTCAAATTGAGGTAGTTTTTTCAAGAAAAAGGGACCCTCGGTCAATTTTTTTTAAGGGCTCGTTAGGGACCGATTGACTTGCACTGGAATTTTCTTCTTAAAGAAAGATGATGAGTTTTATTGTTTTCTAATTCCTACTGCTTGGCGTCGTTCGTGGCTTTGCTTCTACCGAGGCCTATAGAAAAGCAGGGCTTGGTTCAGTTTTCTTGAAGTTATTGCTTTCAAGAGACCTTACAGAAGGCCTGGCGTTGTTCTTAGGCATGTCATGGTTTTGACGTGTTTACTATAGAATACAAAATTCTTTCCATTACAAATAAACAACAAACCACTGATATGATACGGCGCCAGAAAAATCGCGATTAATTGAGAAAAATAAAACAAACACCGATCAAATACGGTTTTCTACGGGTTTTTTGCGGGGCGGAAAAAATAAAAGTGGGATAAATACAGCAAAGATATGACCAACAAGGTTGTTGAGGCCAGAGTAGAAATCACATGCGACTAATTTTCAGTCAATAGGACGTACGGCGAAAGCAAGGGCATGTAATTCGGAAGGCCAGATAAATAAGGTACTACAATACCTGATCTTGATTTTGTTCAACGCAAGCGTGTAGTTAATTAGTGGCCGCGATGCTACCGGGTTTTTGTTCAAAACTTGATTAGCCTAAAGTAGCAAAAATGGTTAAGTGGGAGTTGAAAAAGTAATCTGTGGTGCAGCAAATCGTGACAGTTTAGTGCCATGGGTGTGGTCCATAAACTGGTTTTACCAGTGAGAAGAACAAATACACTTAATCCAGAATGTCAGGTGTGTCAAACGGCAACGGCGCAATTTCTTGCTAAAATCTGCTTACAGAAGCGTTGAACTTCGTTTACAATTGAAAGGAGCCGTTTAGTCAATAAAATCTGTTCAAAAACTTGTTGTTGCCTGATGTAGGCGTAAAGGATACTATACTCAATGGCTCTTCGGAGGAGTTAATACAGCCGAAATGTATGTTTACACTCTTTAGTATGATCAACAACAGATTTTACAAACGTCCTGTAATGAGTAGTTGTACTGACTACGTCCCTCTATTAGTCTTTGTTATAGCCGTAAAACTCACAATGGCAATCCTCTTGAAGAGCAGGTAGAACGAATAAAGGTGGCGTGGAAGCAGATGATACGAGGTTGGTAAATAAGTTTTCTATAAACTGAACAATGGCAGCAACTACAGATTTTTAGGATAAACACTTTGAAGATGATCAGCGCCTACATTAACTTAATGCCGAGGCAAAAGAAAAGGATGCAACACACAGTGATTTTAGAAGCAGCAGTTTAATTGATGTGATACTAGGAAATATAAGAGGGCTATTCTTTACACAATTTGTCGTCGAGGGGCAGATAATTTCAACTGTCACTTTTAACAAAATCATAATGCTGCCAACGCGTATAACAGGCTTAAATGTAAGAACGTTTTATGTAAAAAGAATGAGTGTTATGATGGCAATCAAGAATATGCCTAACTTTGATGCCTACAACAGGACTGTAGATAGTACAGCAAACTTTTAAAATAAAAGGATGCCAAGTCCACTCGCAGCAAATGCAGTTTACTGCTAGGCGAGGCAGGAAAGGCTCAATATGTTAAAACCAATTGTCGATATTTCCTAAAGCACTGTGTTGCGACGGCAACACTTTGATAGCTCAAAAAATGGTTGTTGACTAAACCAAATCCGTGTTTCGGATAACAAAATGACAAATAAAATACACTGCATAATATTCCAAGTCGCTACAGTGTAAATTATATAAACTGTTTTTTTACTATCCATAATTTACTATAAAATTTCATTTACACAATGTAAAGCCCATACAATAAGACAGACTATGGCTTTACTATATACAAGTCACAATATTAATACACTCTGGCAATATGTATTCACTATAAACAACTACACCTATGTTAAAGTGTAAAAAATAAATCATTTAAATTGAAAAGTAGTACACTGTAGACGTAAGTGTAAACTATAAACACAATTAAAAAATATAAATGACTTAAAGTCCTGCCGTAGACAAGGCACTCAACTTCTAGTACAATGCACACTATAGGCACAAGTGCACACTCAATACTGTCAAAGTCAATCACTTATAGCTACACAACACAAAGTCATAAGTGTAAACTATTCACAGTCCAAACAAAACACAATACATTGTACTATAAGGGCAGTAGGTAAAGTGAGAACTATGGAAGTGGGGTTCCTAGCACACACCTACGACTACGACTTCATTTTTGAAAAGTAGCCTTTTGGAATGATTTAAGGCTATTTTGATAAGGAAATCAGCAGTTTTAACACATTTTTTAGGAATTTAAAAAAACACGACGTATTCGCTTTGGATTCAACTACGACTATGACTACGACTACAACTACGACTTTGATTTTATACCAACATAAGTGTTTTATTTTATTCTATTCCCTTGATTTTATTCTTTAATTCCCATGTGCTAACGTGGTAATCCTATCATCTAGAATATACCTTTTATCATCAAAATTAGCTAATCCAACTTTTGAATGATTAAAAGTAAACATATCTAATTTATCAGATCTTATTTGAGAAATATTTACTTTATCTTTAATTTTTCCATTTAATATTTTTCTATACGTTTGAATCTCATATTTACTAGCGATATGCTTAGGTATACATTTACCCCGTTTCTTAGTTATTAATGTATCATTACATTTAATAAAATATGAAAACAATTTAGATCCTAATCCAACAAACTCAGTAACAATGTTTTCATTAGTTTTGATTTTGAAACAACCTAATTTCTTCCTGTTCATAATAGGTAAGCTAAAAATATTATTTACTTCTAAATAACTAGTATAATACTACTAATAATTCAATATCATTCCTTAATTCATAAAAATCATTAGTTTTTATATAAAGCATAAGTCCATCCGTATCTGTTTGAATTATTTCTACGCTATCACCCTACTTAGGTTTTAAATGCTCATGCACATATTTAAACATCCTGTATTTTGACATTTCCAAAACACAAAATCCTACAAATATTGGTTTATTGAATAATATACTCATTTAATTCATATTTAGATCTATTAAATCTTTACTAAATAATGTTTCACAATTAAAATTAATTTTACTTACATATTTTAAAGCTTTTGCCTAACTAGTACAAAATTTTATATCTTGTCGTTTTATAATATTTTCTTTTGTTTTACCAAATACTGAATCATTTATGAGCTTAAAGAAATCTTTTGCAAAATCAGATGTAGTTTTTTGCCTTTATTTTTTGTTTCATCAATATATGCTTCTAACTAGGCACTTTGATTATATTTAATTGCACTATGAATTTTTGTTAGTTCTAATTTATGTTGTAAAGCTTGTTGTTAAGTTCTATAATCACATACCAATTCTTTTTTGTCCTCTCAACTAGCTAATTGTTTTGTAGATCCAATATAATTTGTACTTTCTTTCAATCTATGTTGGTACTCAAATAATTCAGTTACTTGTACTATTTTATGCAAAGTGAAAATTGGATAATCATTATGTGAATCATGCAATTTTTAAGGATATTTTAAATCCACTTTAAGTGTATTTATAATATCACTATGAATATTCAATGGTGTTAAATTGTTATATAAATTATTAATTTTATCTTTCGTACACCATTTAAACCCATAAGGAAGTAAATTAAATGTCATAGCATCACTATATAAGTTATTAGCATCAACAGGAGCTAAACATGATGAATCTTTAGTGATATCATAATTACTCATATATTTATTATTAGCTCTTACATCCCTATTTATTATTCCAGATAACCCACCTTTTATTCCCTCCTGAAACATTAAAAGCATTTCTAGATGTGTAAGAAGTTCTATTGCTCTTCCAGTCATTTTTAACATAGCACTTCAAGAAAATTCAGAAGTTATAATATAATGTGCAGGATCTAATTTTTAATGATGCAAAGATAAATCTTTAAGTGATTCGAATCAATCAGCTAATATTGAAACATCACATGTTAAAAACATCTCCATATAATCTTTAAATGTATATTTATTATTTCTTCTATTCCCTTTATTTTTGAAATAATTCCATAGCTTTTTACCTCTTTTATATTCCTTTTCTGAAATATTTTTATCTTTTAAGTCATCATAAAATTCCTCATAACTAGAATATCTATTGTATTAAAGTTTACTAAAAGAGTCTAAAAACTAATAGGGAAACACTGCTTTTTGTGTAATTAATTCTTAAATTTCAACTGGTTCATCTTTAAAATATTCTAGCAAATCCTTGAAATTTTAATATCACCCATTTTCAAATTAGATGCTAGCCCATCCAATGATGCAGGTAAAATTTTTAATGAATCTTTAAATGTTAATGTAATTTTTGTATCAGGTATACCAACAGATATAGAATAATATTGTTCGTCTGTTTGAGGTACAATTTCTAATTCACCACATACTGTTTCGATTTTATTTATCATCTTATGAAGTTGCCCTGCAAAAAATTAAAAATCATAATTTGTCCAATTATACAAGAAAACTGGTATATTTTAAGACGTTCTAACATTCAAATTACAAGAATTATAAGCTGACCTCCAAAAACTATAGTAATATGACAATGATCTCTTACTTTATAATTTAATTCATCATCAACAAACGCCTTCTGACAATAATGACAAACTGTACTATTACGAAATATGTTTCCTTTATCATTGAACAGTTTAGGTAATTTAAATTTTTCTAACCTTTCCTTAAATATTTCTTCTAATTTATAACCTTGTTGACAAAAAGCTTCGATGAATTTATTATGTTTATCTTTCCCACTACATCCCTAATACTTTTTAAATGTAATTTAAATATTATTTTGACTAACAGTTGTAAAAGCATAAGCACAAGCTTCATGTTTAATGTTTTTATTAGATTAAGTACTGTTTTTATCAATCAAATCTAATGTTTTCTATACAGATTTTAGATCAGCATAATAAACTATTGGAACTTTTATCATTTTATAAAAGTGTTTGAATTTTAAAATATTAGCTATTCCATTGTTTTTTAGCATTACGGGGATTGCTCTACAACTTTTAAAATAATTATCACATGCAAAATAATGCGATTTTAATTCTTTTCATTATAGGTGCAATAAAAACATCTATCACAAATAAAAACTGGTTCTTTATGTCTTTTTAGTTGACTTTTGACTAGTTTTGATAAATCTTAAATATATATGTGATGATTGTTACCATCTTTATTAGTTAATACAAGCAAGTGAACATAGTTATTTTTTCTGTTTTTATGTAAACAAAAATCATAAATTATAACTCTTCGACCTTCATAAATTTAAAGATCTATTGATAAATCGTTTTGTTTTCTAAACTTTTGCAAACCATCTAGAGTTACAGAAAATTCTATTTTAGTAAAATTAAAATCATTATACCGATCAGAATTATTATATTGGAAAACTCTATCTGGATTAGTTTTTATTTCATTTTGATGTTTATGATATAACAAACAGTATTTAAAACATTTTTGGTCATTATTTGTGATATTTAAACATGGTTTTTTGTAAGATACCCATTTTGGTAATTCTATTTCAGATGAAAGGTTAATATTCTCTAAGGTTAAAATTAATTTTATTTATTTTATCAAGATAGTAATAAGCTTAATTATTATCTTTCTCCTCAATATTATTTCGAAGTTTGATAAAACATTCAGCAATACTTAAATTATTATTTTTTGTTTTTGATATTGTTTGATTATTAGAAGAATACATCATATCTTGATATACATTTTCTCCTGTTAAACGCATACATTTTCTTAAAGTTCCATTTAAAACCAATTGCAATTTTATTTGCTTTTTTATTAGATTTTCTTCAAGAATGTTATAAATTGTATTACATTCTTCTTCTTCTATGTTATTTATTCCAATAAGTTTTGTATCATTTTTTAAATCTAAACGCAATAAAAGAAATGTACCTTCCAAAGCTTCTTCAGATTTATTTAATTTAAATTCATCATTTTCAAAAAAAATATTATACTTTAATCTTTTATTTGTCGTCTTCTTTTCACCTGAATGTTTTTTAGATTTTATAAGCTTATTCTATGATTTTATAGGATAAAAATTATTACAATTAGTACAATATTTTGTTTCTTTTTTTTAATAGGTTTTTTTGCCATTTTGTTATATACCATATGAGTTTAAGATAGTAAATGTTTATCCATATTCACCAATTTAACATTGCATATCTTACATTCAAGTTTAGCAGCACCTATTTCTTTTATATTTATATGTGCGTTAGATTTAAGATAGTGACTCCAATTTTTCTTTGATATTTGCTTTTCACAAGATTCACATTTTATATATTCAGTCATTCTATAAAAATAAAATTATTAGGTAAATGTAAGACGCTCAATTTTAAAATAAAAAAAAATGTTTTAGTATGATTCTTAGTATTTAAAGTAATGAAGTAAAATAAAGTCATATTTAAAATATGTTTTTTTAAAAATTATTATGTAATAAGATCATTGGTATTAGTAATATTAATATCATGATATTGATACATTTTACTAGGTTTTAGACCTTTATTCTTTAAACATCTTCCAACATTATTTTATGATGAAAACGCATCAATACGTGATTTAATTCTTAAAACTTGATTTTCCAATATTTTTATACTTGTAAAGCATTAACAGTTGCAATATTTGTTAATTTAGTACTTATATCTTCTAAAACGATAGTACATCGACTATTCAAGCACAAACGTGTAATTCATGAACTTATGTATTATAGAATACATTTAAAATAAAATAATATTAAAAAACGTTATAGCGCTAACAAACGTTAACGTAACACTAACGCTAACGAACAATAAACGCTAACGCTAACGTAATGCTAACGTTACGCTAACGTAACACTAACGAACGCTAACGGTTAACGCTTACAATTCACTTCGTTTGATTAAAATGAAACAATCGGGAAATATTATTCAAAAATGCTGTCGAACCAATACATTGTACCAGGTTTACAATCAGTTACTTCAATTTCTAAATTAGTATTAGATATTCAAAATATTGCAGTTTTGTTAGTTTCAGAATTAATACATGTATAGGCAAAATCTATTAAAGGTATGTTACAAACATTTTGACTAAAATCAGTTCCTTTAAACAAAGGTGTGTTAATACGAATAAAACCAATTAAACACGCTATTTCATTATTTAGTTTTGTTAATTTAGGACCTCTAATGACATATTCTTTATATTGTTGTATCCGAAGGACCGGGAGTAGCTCCTGGTAATACTACTGGTTTGTTTTTTATCTTTCTTCTAAAAGTCCAATATTTTCATTTATTTTTATTACTTCGGTATTGATTTAATTATCTAAATCTGCAAATAATGAATCTTTTAATGCAATTTTAGCTTGTTTATTACTTTCTATTAAATCAATAATTCTAATATTCTTTTCTTCCAGTTTTCTTTCAATTTCAGTTATTCCTGTATATATCCTATTATTGATATTACTATCTTCTTGAATAGGATTGTTAATTTGAGTACATATACTTTTTACTGCTGTACTAATTATTTTACAATTGTTATCAACAACAGTTGTTTAGTTAGTAATATCATCTTTTATTCCTTCTCTTACTCCTATACGATTCTCTTTTTCACTTTTTTTATTAGCTAAACTATTTTTTAATTCATTTGTCTCATCAGTTAATTTTCTTATTTTAACATCTTTCCTTTTATTTTTGTTTAATATATTCAAAGTATTTGATGTTATCTCATTAGTCGTTTTTCTAATATATCCAAATTTTGAGATAATTTATTATGAAATTTTTATTTTATTACTTGCGCGTCAGGACCATTGAGTTCTACGCACGTCTTTATGAAATCATTATACGTAACCATATTTTTCATTAACTGCAAACATAAAGAACCACAACCATTTGTTCCAACTTCTTGCAATTTAAACGTAGAATAAACTATATCTGCTTTTAAATAATTACATAGTTCTATAGAATCCAAAAGATCCAAAAGAAATACCAAAAGAATCAAAATAATAGTGTTTTTTATTGTTTTTATAACATAAATTCCAATCAGTTCCAGGGTTATTATTGCTATTAAGATTTAATATTCCAATTTCTGTATTTTTAGACTGCGGAGGCAAATCATCTCTCATATATACACCGGCAAAGCCTTTAAGGCCCTTTAGGCCGCATCTAAATACACCAGGCTTTGAAACGCATATTTGTCTAGAATATTTATCCATTCCTATATTTAGTAGTGCTTTCATGGATAATGTTTAAAAAAAACACGTCAAGACTTTATTTTCTTTTCCATTTCAACATTATGTCTCTTTAATTTAGCTAAATTTTTATTTTGTGACTTTTTATTATTAACTGCGTTAACTACTTGACTAACTCCTCCTGCAGCAGCTCTACTCTACCAATAATAAATAATAGCAGCTGCTTTAGTAATTAATGAAATTAGAACTAAAAGAGGTAATGCACCTTCTGATGTAATATGTTTTGATAAACCTTTAATAACCTTTTTGCATTGATTAGCTGAAAGTTTTAAATTAAAATTATTCCTGTTTAATTGTTTGATTTGAGTTTGTGTTAAATTTATTGAATATTCATCATCTTTATTGAATTAAGCTTTATTTAGATGTAATGTTACACCTTTTTTATTTGTAAAATCATTTCTAATTGCTGTGACTGAATTGTATGTTAATTCTCGACTTGTTACTGAAGTTGATGAAATTTCAAATGCGTTTGCATCAGCATTTGTTTTGGGCGCGTCTGATAGTAATTCTTGTAAATTGGATGATTTCTATGTAAGTAATCCAGCCAGTACTAGTTTTAAACCTTTTACTGTTGACGAGGTCAAAGCAAATTTTTCTGAGCTTAAATATAGAAATGAGGGCAATTCTAATGAGTTATCCTACTAAGTGTTAAATAACTGTATAGGCTCGTTAGCGCTTCCTTTGTCACTGTTATTTACTCAATTTCTATGTTTATGTTCCTACCCGTCCAAACTAAAATGTGCAACAGTTACTCCGCTGTACAAAGGCAAGGGCTCAAGACTTGATGCCTCGTCTTACCGTCCCATATCCACTTTGCCTATTTTAGATAAGATTCTTGAAAAAATGATTTATGCTAGGCTGCTTAGTAAGATTGAGTTGAGTGACCAGCAGCATGGTTTTAGAAAGGGTCGCTCCTGCTTGTCTGCTACACTCAAATTTACACAGGATACATCTAATTGTATTGACTTAAAATGCGGCAGAACTATAGCAGTTATTATAGATCTGCAAAAAGCTTTTGATTCCATTCCTCATTATGAACTACTTGTTAAGCTTAGGGATGTGTATAAGATAGATGGTAATTTACTCAAACTTTTAACTGACTTTCTGCAGGAACGTAAATTTAAAGTCAAAATAGGGGGCAATGTATCAGAAAGCTATAATTCAAGTGTCGGGATACCGCAAGGCTCTGTTTTGGGCCCAATTTTATTTATAATTTATATTGATAAAGTTTCCGAAGCGGTGTTGGATGGCATAAATTATATTTTGTATGCGGATGATCTAGTTTTGTATTATCATTCACCTGATTTCGCTAATACTATTAATCATATGCAATCGTGTTTAGATAGTGTTAATGCTTGGTAAACGGATAAAAGCTTAAAAATTAATGTATCTAAGATTAAGTTCATGGTTATTCACAAGTCTAGGGATAGTAAAATCCCTGATAATGTAAAGCTCTGGTGTAATGGTAATGAGCTTGAAAGAGTCTGGACGTATAGATACTTGGGCATCATTGTGGATTCTAATCTTTATTTCAAAAGTCACTTTCAGTATTTTAAAAATAGAGTAAGTTCGGCAATAGGTATGATTACAAATTTGAAGCGTTTTCAAAATTTTCCTGTGTATGTAATTATGCTTAATGCTTATTAATTGTCTATTATTGATTACTGCTCTCATGTATATGGAATCCAAAGTAATGTTGACTTCCAACTGTTACAAAACAGAATTAATAAGCTCACTGTGCAGTTCACTGATGTTAATATTTGGAATAAACGTGAGAAAACGTAAAAATTACGCTAAAAACTCCAGTGGTAATAACAGCATGGTGAGAAAGACTGCAGGGCGATCAGGTAAAATGCAAACACCAAAATCTTCCAGCAGAAAAAAAAAGAATCACCGGATTCTAGGACGCAAAGGCAAGAAGACAAGACCAGAACGGCAGAAAAGAGCCGACAAGGCACGTCAGAGGCAGAACAACTAGCGCCAGGGGCGAGGCGGGCAGAGGCAAGACTGCAACGTTATAAACAAAACCCAAAACGCGAGAAGACGGAATGCCGGGCAGTTCGGAGGAAGAAACACCATTTTTCTGTTGTATCCTGTGACAACAGAATATTTCTGTGTGTAGTGGTTATCACATTGTTGTGTAGTGGTAAAAATAAGTATAAACAAGACGGAATATTCACTGATTTGGAATGTATCTTTTATTGATAAACGGCAGCCCGTAGTCAGGACAATGGTGGATTAGTAACTACATTGTAACTGTAGTAATGTCTGTGGGACTACTGATTCTTAATACAAGAATGATCAATTGCTTTTATACAAAAAATATAGTATATGTAGAGGTACAATAATACATGAAGACAAGGAGGAGACATTACAATATTCTAGTGAAAGGTGATTGTCCAAGGCAGTACCAATCACTATGGCCATTAGTGATTAAGAAACCTGGACTAGATCACAAATGACAGTGCGTCTATGAGAGCATAACGCTAATAGAAATGCATATCAGGAGCTCAATGAGCGGAACAACAAAAGGTTGTTCCCGTGTGCGCCTTGCACAGTAATATGCAAGCAAATCACACACAAGAATTGCAACAATACATTTATGTACATGAGTACAGGGAATAATAAGAACTATTTATATATGTATATAGGTTCAGGGAATAATAAGAACAATCATAACATAGAGAATAATAAGAACTATCATGGCTTATGTACATGAGTACAGAGAATAATAAGTACTATATAGAAGTGCAAAATGTGTTATCTCATATAGGAATACTATGAAAATAATGCAGTATGCAACATAATATTACTTTACTAAAAAGAAACGTGGGTCTATTAATAACTAATGTAATTAACTCTGTACCTGTATATCTTGTACAATGTGAGTTTTTTACCAAATCAACCTTAATAATAAAGAAACTATTTTCTAATAGAAAAAAGTTATCTACATTATCAATGCTAATTGTAGTTGCTACTGATTCATTCAAATGTGATTTTTCTTGTTGTAAATAATCTTAAAATTTACAAAATTTTATAGCATCACTAGTAGTTATTGGATGTCGAAGATTTAAGTATTTTTCAATCACTTTTTGCGCAAATATTTATTAAAAGAAACATTTGTAAATAATTTTTGTATTTAGAATATTATTCATTTCGTCGCTTTAATATAGTTTTCCAATGCGGCCTGAAGGGCTTTTGAGGCAGCTTGAAAGGCGTAAAGGGCGGAGTCCGCTCTGCTGATGGTTTAGTTTGTATATTTATTGCTTTATGCTCTGTTTTAATATTATTTTCATCAACATCTTGTCTTATTGATGTTTTATCATATTTAATATATAAGTATTTGTATTTATTTATTAATATGTTCAAGATAAAGTGATTGTAATTTCTTTACGCTTGAAATTAATTGGATTTAGTTCTTTATCAGTCAACCATACCTTTATTTATTTGATATATTCCTGATCTACATTATAATATACTAGTTGTAGGGCTTCTTTTATAATTTTATAACCTGGTGGTACTTTTGATGTAAATGAATAGATACATCTAGATTGTCTAGCATTTATAGAACATCCAGTTACTAAATGACAATGCAAAAGTACTGAGTTAACTGTATTAATATCGACAGTTGTATCTGAAAAATAACTACCAGATGTAAGTAGTTACCGCGTAAATCCTAACGTTTTTACAATGGAATTACTTGAAGTAAAATCTACAACATAACCAGCTGAAATTTTGATTACACATTTAGCAATAGAAGTATCTGGCTTGATTCGTATAACAATATTTAAAAAGTTATCTTTATCTTCTTTTGATATGACATTATTATTAACATCTAAACGCATTTTATCTTGAATTTCATTAGCGATACTTCAAACTTCATAACTTTCTGTTTCTAAAGTAATATTAATAAAATCATGACTATGTTTTTTATATCAAAAATTATTATTTCTTTAATCTACATTAGGTATTGAATAGTACGCACATATCTTTTTAGGGCTATTTGGGCTCTATTTTGTATAGTAATTGGTACCTCATAATAAACTGTAATATTGTTTTCTCTGGTATGCAACAATATATCTGTTTCTCGTTTATTATTGAATATTTTGCTTTCATTACTCAATATTTTGATTTCTTGTAAAATATTCTCCAAGACTTTTATAATATTTTCATTATTTACTTACTATGTAATTTATTTATAAGTATAGAATATATATTTGTAAAAGCTTTATCTGGAAAATGTGATTTGAATTTATCTTGTATTTTATTAGCTTATTCTATATCATTTTTATCAATATTTGTATGTCCCGCTTGTATATCAGCTAATGTAGTTTCTAACTTTGGTACAAAAATATCTAGATCATCTATAATAAATTCAATTACCTAAAAATTGTTTTGCAAATACTTTAAAATGGAATTAATTGAGCTATAGTCAGTTTTTTAAGTATTTAGCCTGCTATAATTTAAGGGGTAGATCTGCTTTAACAGTGCAATTCATCATAGGTCAATGAAAGAATTCAGTCAAATTGATTGGAATTTGCTTTAAAGATCTTAAAGTATAGTAGTAATATTGATGATTTATGTAGCTTCATTATTTTTAAAAAGTCTACAAGAATTCCTTGAACGAGTGATAAATTTGTTATCAATAGTGTACGATTCAGCTTTTAAACGTTTAAATTCGCCACTGTATAGAATAGTAAGCTGCTGAAATGCGTTGCCTGAATCTGTTTTAAGTTTAAGATCTGATAATGGAATCGAATTTTGTCATGTTGGTATGTGTAAATTAAATATATGTACTAATTTTGTAGCTTTAAGTAGTAATTTCGAGCTGATCAAGAACGTTTACCTTTTTGAATAGTAATCTTAAAACTGTATCTGCGTTTAGTTCTAATATTTTTTAAAGATGAATTAAAGCATGTTTGAACATAATTGTATGTGTGTATCTTTACAATGATGTATGCTAACACGTCTGTTTTAGTAGGTTTCGTGATTATTTCATGCGAATCCTTGCTGGGACTGAAGAACAAGTTTATGCTTTGCATGCGATGATGAATATGAATACAACACCTTACCAGATAATTTATTACCGTTTCGTCTTCCTCCTTAAATTTTTGGCATAGCAGAAACTTGACAACGCCGATATAGTGGAGACGATTTTGTAACGGGCAGTGTCCTGAGTAGCTGTAAATCAGTAACTGCATTGCCTATAGTGATACAAGTGAGAATAAGCTGGTTGAGTAATTCGGATTTATAGAGTAGTTTAGCAATTTTGCAGTCCTTCTTTTCTTCTTACTTGCGCAGATTTAGGTTACGCTGCTTTAAGCGGATTTTGCTATGCTTTACACGGTTATATACAAGAATTATCCGTTAAGCACCTGCATAAAGTGGATATTTTTCGCTAGCAGCCTAATGATGCATTCCATTGTAGCCGTTGGCGTGATATTCATGGCACACGTTGTGCAAAAACAAGATAGCATTATCCATTGCTTTTACGCAACACTGTTTGTTGAAGGCTAAGCAACAGCCAATGACAGTGTATTCCACTTTGTGTCTTACTACTGCTGTATAGACCCATTTAGCAATCTTCGGAGTATCGCCCCAGTCTTACCTATAGCCCTGCGGCATCGTGCTATCGCTTAAGATGTTTTCAGCTCAATGCTTAAGCTGTGCTTATTCCATAAAATTATACTGTCAAAAACAAGGGCAAAAGCCCTTGTTTTTTGGTAGCCTTAGCAGTAATATGGGGTATTACTCTTTAATGCTAAAATCGGTATTAAAAAATTGCTATTTAAAAGTTAATTATGATTAAAAAAATTAAATGTAATAAATTGCAATTTAAATAAAATTTTTGTTTTTAAGGGCTTCAAAATCATATATTGCATGTCAAATGTCATTGACAAATGCAAAAGTGAGTTAAATTATGTAGACATGTAGAAATAAGGGGATATTGAAAATTTGAATTTCCCGCCAAACCTAAAATGTCAAATTTCGACCGGTTACTTTCTTCCAATATAAAAAAATGATGTATCAAAATGACGAAAATGAGGAGAAGAACAATATGTATTGAGATTGGCGCGCGAATTATGAAAGCTTAAATTTAAAATTGGACATTTAAAGTTAATTATGATTAAAAGAAATAGTAAATTAAATAATTTTCGATTTTCTAAGAATCTTGTATTTTTTATTTTAAAAGAGCTTCAAAATGACATATTGCATGTCTAATTCGGTTAAGAATTGCCAAAGGTTGCTCAATTATGTAGATAGGTACGAATAACATTTAAAGAGTTAGTAGTTATTGTAAGTCGTGTACAAGCCTTTAAATTTCAGCAGTCTACCCCAAATACATAACCTTGAGCCTATGCAGTCTGGGTAATTTAAGAATGACGTTTCATGGCTAATACCACGTAGAGGGTGTGTCGTGCCTTGTGGTACATCAATAACATTTAAAGAGTTAGTTATTGTGAGTCATGTACGAGCCTTTAAATTACAGCAGTCCACCGTAAATACATAACTTTAAGCCCATGCAGTCAGGGTTGTTTAAGAATGACTTTTTATGGCTTGTACTACGTACAAGGTGTCTCGTGCTTTGTACTACATCAATAACATTCCAAGTGTTGATAGAAGTCAGTAATCACGGGTGTTTACGGTTACCGGCCGGAGTACTACCTTAAAACAAATCTGCCGAATCGGCCGGTAACCGACCGCATTATCGTCGGTACTCCACCTGCCGGTAGAATTTAATACTTGTTCTTTACAATTAGTAAATATCACGTGGAAATACCAGAAATGGATGAAATTGAATACGAATTTTGAGGTGACATTAAGTAACTGTTAAGTTGACCCCGAATTCAAGGATATCGCGTTTCCGGAAATATGCTTTTTTAACATATTTATGAATATCTATGAATATGAAAATATGAATGAAATATGAATGAATAAAGTATAATTAATAAGTTAGGAAAATGAAATCAAGCGCACAATAAATAAATAAATCACATACAATGTTGTAATTATGTATTTCCTATTTAATTGTGCCAGTTAATCTAGTCGTACAAGAAACTAGGTTCTATATTTTTACAACCATGTGCTAGCAATACAAAATTTAAAACGACACATTAGTTTTGAAAGCATCTCTTAATATTGCAAATAATTTGGTTAGTGTTAATATTAGGCAACCATTAATTACACTGCAATAACTTGAAACTACAACATCCAAGGTATTTTCAGTCTTACTTTTGTCTTTGTCATCAAAATGAACCCGTACTGTGGATTAAGGGTGTGTGGAAGTTCAAATAATGACACTTCAAACAACTTTTCATCAACTAAATTAATCATTCCTGTAGTTGAGGTTATAGTTGATGTTGATGGTGGGTTGAAACTGATTGATGCAGCTGCAGAACTTTGTGGCTCTAAACTGTTGACAGTTGACAGTTGACTGCGATTACAGGTGTAACCGGCCTGGGCTTCACTTATCAAAGTAACCCCGGTTTACCGTTGACCGTGAAGCCAAAATGTATCGCGTTCAGATTAAGTACCAATGCCAAACTGGTCAGAAATCAGAAGGAAATTTATGGTTAAATCAAAATGTGTTTAACTAGTTGACACTGGTACAGAATCTGAAGGGGAAACATTTTGGCTTAACGGTTGACGGTAAACCTTCTTCCGATTTCTCGTCAGTTAATATTAAGACTGAATCTGAAGGTGACACATTTTGACTCAACCGTAAACCTTATTTTGATTTTTTACCATCAGCTGACGTTAAGATTAAATGCAACAATTTATTTTTAGAGCTGGATTGAAAGTATCGAAGGGGTCGACTAATTGACTAAATAGGTTTCAGGTTCCTTCTAGTCTAGACTGTTAGGCTTGCAACTGTGGATTTGTTATATTTAATTTTGTTTCCTACAATCTAATTTTCGTTTTTCCGTTTTGTCAGCATCTTAGTGTGACAGTTTTAACATTTAGAAAACAAATAAACTTAATATTTTAGTGTAAGTACATAACTAGTGACTTCGAAAACCTTGAAGCTACAGCTATTTTTGTGACAGTCGAAAAAGCAGTGGTAGTGGTACATTCTATGAATTGCCAAGGTAGTATATAAGTAATTGCTTTATTTTCACATTTCTGAGCAAAATTACACTGATTTTGGGGAATTAATTTCTTGTTGTAGAATGAAACTTGTTGAATATGATAAAACTAACGTGAAGCTGTGGTGTGGAATAGTGACCAGCAATAGGATACATACCGTTTCACTGAAAGCCAATCGGTGGCTAGCGCGGTAGTTCGGTGGGCATCGGCATGCGGGTGTACCGTCAACCGTGCGTCGTGCATAATAGGAATCGGTAGACCGCTCCACTGATGAACACCCGTGTCAGTAATGTACGAGTCTTTAAATTTCAGCAGTCTACTATAAATACATAACTTTGAGCCTATGCAAACAGGGTTCTTTAAGAATGACTTTTTATGGCTTGTACCACGTAGATAGTGTGTCGTGCTTTGTGGTACATCAATAAAATTCAAAGAGTTAGTTATTGTGAGTCGTTTACAAGCCTTTAAATTTCAGCAGTCCACCCCAAATACATAACCTTGAGCCTATGCAGTCTGAGTTATTCAAGAATGACGTTTCATGGCTTGTACCACGTAGTGGGTGTGTCGTGCTTTGTGGTACATGAATAAAAGTTAGAGAGTTAATAAAACTCAGTAATGTACGAGCAATTAAATTTCAGCAGTCTACTGTAAATACATTACTTGGAGTCTATGCAGTCGGGGTTCTTTAAGAATGATTTTTCATGGCTTGTACCACGTAGTGGGTGTGTCGTGCTTTGTGGTACATGAATAACATTTAAAGAGTTAGTTATTGTAAGTCATGTACGAGCCTTTAAATTTCAGCAGTCCACCGTAAATACATAACTTTGAGCCTATGCAGTCAAAGTTATTTAAGAATGACTTTTTATGTCTTGTACTACGTAGAGGGTGTGTCGTGCTTTGTGGTACATCAATAACATTCCAAGAGTTGATAAAAGTTAGTCATGCGTAAAGTTAGCAGTCATGACTGCTAGAAGCATACACTTAACTTAGCAGTATTTGCCAATATCATTAATTAAACAAATGTATATTATAATCTAGTTCACTACAATACGGATAACATCGCATTTCTAGTACCACACAAATTCCGTCATTTCTACAGTATCATACTAGCGGAAAATTTAACTATTGTCGTTATTATTGACTTATAAAATTCAAAGGCCGGTACTTAACTTTGATTGCATGAAACTTTACCTTTATTTGTTGTACCACAAGGCACGACAAACCATCGACGTGGTACAAGCCATAAAAAGTCATTCTTAAATAACCCCGACTGCATAGGCTCAAAGTAATCGTACGTAATTTCACCCTCGCTTTTTCAATTACAAATTTGTATTATAACTGTTTTGGAAACCATTCAATAGAATATGCACAGCAAGGCATAGCTTTTAACTACATAGATGTTTCTAATAATATGACCTGAACAAAAGTTCCGTTCATTTACTTTCTATTAAATTCTAATTCATGAAGCCCTTTACTTCGGATTAATCGATCATCGAAAGTATAAATTTCTAGTTTAGTAAGTGTTGGCCTTTTATTATATTTGTTTAATATTCTTTGCCACAAAATTAACCAAAATAAAATTAACGTATCGCCATAAAATGTTGAAACAGAAACTTATTTTCCAGTTACATATTGTAATCTACAGAAGCAAAATACAATCAACCTCAGTTTCCTTTAAGACTTTAATGTTTTAGTTTTCATGTGAATACGAAGAAACTATTGCATGTGATTAGTTTTTTCTCTGGTAAGTGTTTATAGATACTCATAGTTGACGTCATCGTGAAAAGAAAAGGGGTTTACGCTTAGCAGTTTAAATTAGCGACGTTTCACAAAACTATTTTTGGCCGGAAAGGAAGTCTTTTCGATAAACTCATCACCATAACTGTATAGAACGAGCGATATAGACCGAAACTTCACGCCGCGTAAATGAAGTACGTGGGCTTATTATAATAACAATGATTGTGTAGTTATGTAGATTAAATGATTCTTGCATGATTTGTTTTGCTAATCTTGTAGGGACCTGAGTGAGCTTCAAACTTCACAGTACAAATTGGTCAGTTTTGCAGACACTGACTAGAAATTGCTGAATTCACCTTGACCTTGAAGAGTATAGTTTGGAAAATGGCAAACATTTGACGGAACCAATTCCGTCCAGCTGACAAAAATAAGATTAATTTTTAAAGAAAAGACAATGTCATTTAAATCAAAACAACCTGTACCCTAAAATCTTGATTGCTTTTACATAGCCAAATTAATAAATGGAGAATCAGTAAAGGGATGAATTGATGAAGACATTAATTTTAACCCAAGTACAAAACCAGACAATAATTAAATTGCTCAACATTGTTTCTTGTTTTAAGTATTAAGTTTAATTTGAATTTTAGGAAATTAATGATTAGAACTTTTAACATTAGCAATATCCCGGATACCGGGCACTGGAGACTGGACACCGTTGTTTGAATTTTATTATTATGTCGATTGTCAAGTTTTTGAGAGGGATTTTTGAGTGAATTGTGTATAAAATGAAACGCATTGAAAAATTCAACAGTTTCATAATTCTGTGAGTAGTAGTAACTGGCTTAATGGTGGCCGGGTTCATTTCTGATCAACTTTAAAAACCTGTAATTTCTTTCGTGCTTGCACCCGACCCGAGCACTGTGGGACCAGCTAATGCTAATTGCTAAGTTTTTGCCATGAGGGCCAAAACCCGACTTTCAAAAATCTCACATTTCAAATTTTGAAATTGAACTATGCTTTATTACGTAGCTTGTAGCCGTTTTTCAGAAACCTGATTGAACTGTAACCGTGCCAAATAAATTTTGAAAGCTGTTATGTCAGTTCAAAGCGCAATGTAAGTAAATGGCCCATTTTGAATTTCTTATTACTTACAACATTGCTAAGCATTGCATTAGCGGTTTACGCTACAATATAGCCCTCAGTCTTAGCTACAGTTTGAAAAAAATTTAGGTGCGGAGGGGTGCGGAAAGCATATTAAACTTAATTTTTAAACCTAATTGTCACAACTCACAAGGGACAACCCCTAAGTTGTCTTCACTAACATTAATGTCGCTGCTGAACGCAGCATTTTGCTTTATAAAATCAATCTGCTCAATTTTAATAGTATTCCATTACCACAATTCTTGCAGCACTCTCCACTTGATCTCCCTCCCCCAAAAAAAAGTCAAAATATATCCCTACCCCAATATTGTTTACACATGTACAATTTTTTGTGCTGATTATTCGTGTCAATGGCATACCTAAATTAATTGTGTACATAACCTATTATGGTGACCTTTGACCTTTAAAAATTTTTAATGTAAATATCACATAACAAAATTTTATATACGAGAATAATTAGCATCTAAAACTACACACGGTGCCTATCTTTGTAATTGTATGCCAAAATATCTTGACTTTTGATCTTTAAAACATTTTGAAGCGAAGGTCGCATGACGTTAATATGTAAACAGAAATGATCATTATTAAAAACTGTATAATGTTATTAATTTTTAAAAATATACGCGAAATTAAATATCGTGACCTTTGACCTACAAAAAATCGTAAACGAAAGGTCACACTACGTTAATATATAAACAGAAATGCTTATCATCAAAAACTGTTTATTGTCTCTAATTTTCGTAAATTTGTGTCAACATAAATATCTTGACCTTTGACCTTCAAAACATTTTGAAACAAAGGTCACATATTCTTTTTGCATACACAGAAATGATCAGCATCAAAAACTGCACATTAAACTTAAATGTTGTGTCTTTTGGGTAACATGACAATATTGGTATATGTGACGGTTTCCTGGTGAGAATTTTACTTATGTATATAAATTCTCGTCTAAAGCAAGTGCAGCGGCAAATTTAAACCCATGGCAAATCTTTCCTATCCCTGGATCCCATAGTGCCGAGTGACGTTTTACGAATCGGAATACTAAAAAATAGGATACGTATGTTTCCGATGTATAAGTGGTCATTTGTTTCCTATATGTGATCGGGTCAAACAGCATTAACAGTTTTTAATTTAACTGAAGTCTGATAATTTATTAATAATAATTGACTTCCAGAGGTTTCTAAAGGCTTTATTAATGAACATTATTTACGCGCAATGCCCACAAATTTTATTGTAGTTACTTGGCTATAACCAGTACATCAAATTCAGTGGAAGTTCATATTTATGACCTTTGTAACCTATGGAGGGGACATATGTTTAGACATTTTGAATGAATAAGGTAAATATTGTTCAGGCTTGTTACTGCTACCCACTTCAAATCAAGCTATGCTGATTTAGTGTTATTTACGAATTTAATTGGTGAATATAGGAATTCTAACATATAGCTTACGGTCTCACAAAATCTGTACAACATTTCAGTATCAGTTCTTAAGAATTAGTGTTTTTAATCAAGCATGTAGTATGGTGCTCTTCGTATTAACTTGCAGTTTGAAATTATAGTAGAGATTTATAGAGAATTTATGCACTGCCATAGTTGTACTCCGTTTCCCTGTAACGAATGCAAGTTATTCAGTGCTGAATGCAATTACCTACAGAGCAAACTGGAGCCAGCACTTCTAACCAATACAATGCATGAACTACAGATCTCCTCAGAGAAGCTTCTCCTGTGACAGTAATAATTAATATGTTGAGTGTACATGCAGAAACTTTTCTCAACTATACAACAACAACGGGGGGCAACGGCTACTTGAAGTCGAGGAGCTAAAATATGTAGATTATTAAATTATGTAGATAGGTAGGAATAAATAAGAAATGTAATAAAACCAAAAATACAATTTTTAAATGTTTGAATTTCCCGCTAAAAGATTAAATATTGTGTAAACTCAAGATTTCCTATTGAGGTTATATCAATTTAGTATGTCGTTTATTAAATTTCGATGCTGACCTATACATTTAAATAAATAATGAACATGATTTAGTCGAAAATGCCTTTAGGTGATTTTAAGTTTTGTAAAAGTTTTTGAATTTGCCGCCAAATCTTAAAATCCAAATTTGAACCTGTTACTAAATGGAATCACACATAAACGATATACCCATCAAACCGAAATAAATGAGCGAATCGAATTAACGTAGTGTGGCAGCTCAGATCATGATTAATTTTTAATTGTAATTAAAAAACTTAACTAATTTTTTGTAAAAGTTGGCCGATGTTAATGCATGATACATCATTTTAAAGCCCTTGAAAAATAAGGAAAACGGGTATTTTGTTTTTGGCCTCCGACGCATACAAACAATTTCAGGCGGAATTTTTAAAAAAAGTAGCGGTTTTTTTTAAAAAAATGGCAAACATAGGTCGATAAACTCTTCCCTTTTGCGTTATTTGTAATCTATAGGTCATTAGCTTTCGAATGGTATATCACACGTTGAAATTGGGTAAGTATCTCAAAAGTGTGAAAAATCCGGTAAATTATGTAGATAGGTAGGAATAAAAGCCCTTGTTTAATGGCAGCCTTAACAGCAAAATTAGCATTTTGAATTTGCCGCCAAATTTTAGCTGACAATTTACAGGTTGTAAATCAAAGGGAAGAAGCCGTAAACGGGTTAGTTGTGACGATTTACGCACAGGTATTTTGATATTCTCAATAAATCCAAAAATTTAATATTGAATTTTTTGAATTTCCCGCGAAAACTTTAAATATTGTGTTAAATGAAGATTTCGACCGGTCACTCTGTAAACTTACGCAAACATGATATACCATTCGAACGGTAACGATTAGGCAAATCTAAATAACTTAGTGTGCACGCACGATAGTAAATTATTTTAAAATAATTTTGAAAAAACTTAATTGAAAATTTAAAAAATTTAACGGATTTTGTCGAGTGATATATCATTGAAAAGCTCTTAAAAAATAAGCAGACACCATTTTTTTTTGTTTTGAGTTTGTAGCCCATACAACACGTTTTAGGTTAAATTTTAATATTAAAATGCCGTTGTCATGGAAACTGTTAGTAGAAATAGAGGCGCATTATGTCATTTGAATTCTCCTAGTGATGACCTTTCGAACGATATATGGCACGATGAAATTGGTCCAGTATTGCAAAATTCCGGTAAATTATGTAGATAGGTAGGAATAAGTACTTCTAAGTACCTCACCACGTCTTTAAGTTGAAGTACTGCCCCATTTAGAACAATAGGTTTTAGTTGAACTGACCTCTTATGCCCAAACAGTACCAGATTGGTCTTGCTAGGGCTGGCCTTCAGACATTTTTTTGGCACGAATTTTTAAAAAGCTTTACGGCTTTTTGAATTCTGTTTGCCACTACGTTAGAGACAATACAACTTTGTAGAACGCAGCTATCATCCGCAAAGACTTGTTATAGTGCGTGTTGAATTAGATGGCAACAGCCATAGGTTTGCAGCCAGTTTACAGTACTTTTCATTGTTATTTAAATATTAATATTTTTCATAGTATAAATTAGGTGTTATTAGTAGTAGTTGCTAGATTAGTTCCTATTTGTTAAAGAGATTGGCATATTAGAGGACTACTTACAGTCAAGCCTTGCGCAGTTTGGTTTGTAGTAGTGAAGTCAAGTAGTTAGACTTGACATATTATTTTCTAATATTCTAGTCTTCATGTTTAGCAGCTAGTCTGGTCTCAGCCTTGCCTTGTACCACCTTACAAAGTCTCTCCTAGCCTGTTAGTTGTAAAACTATCCAAATTGTATTTATTTAAGTCGTTATTTAGTAGTTTAAAGTAATTAGTTAGTTGTAGGTGTAAAAAATTATTTACTGTTATTAAATTAGTTATTGACTATATATTTGTAACAATATAACATAATTTCCTGTGTCCTCGATTTTGGCATTTTATTGTTAGTTTCGTGCCTGAGTATTGACTTACATCAACCTTAATCATAATACGCATCAGAATTGGTTCATTGCATCGACCAGCAGTCACATAACCATCAAATAATCAATTATTAAGCAGTTGTCACACAGCTATCGCCAGAAATAGAAACATTAACAATTGTAACACATAAAATTTAATTTAACGCTCAGTCACGTCTGAAAAGTGCGGATGATATTGATTTGAGTTTGACTAGCAACTCATCAATTACTAGGTTTCAGAGCAATAACGAAAATACGCCTTCTTGCGGACAGCTTCTGGTAGTATTTTTAGAAGTAAAGATGCCATTTTTCAAAGCATTTGCAGTTTTCTTTAAATAGTATTGAATATAGTTGAGTGTTTGGGAATTGTACAATAATAGAGATTGTTTAAAGCACTCACTGTCTTATTAAAGACACCCAGTACTATTGCAATGGCTTTTTTGATGTACTTAATTAGCAAATTAATAGTTGCTCCAGTTGAAGGGCCTTTTAAGTAGTCAAACTGACTATTGGCCTTTGAGTGCTTGAAACGCTGCGGACTTCTGTCAATTAGTCTCTCTGTAGTCTTTAGCATGGATAAGTTTAGTTGAATTGGTCTTCATGCTAAGTACATTTTATAGTCCAACTTGCAGGGTTTTGGGAGACAAAATATTTTAGCTTGCCTCCATATGTTTAGAATAAAGCCAGTCGCAATAGGAGCTTTAAATAATTTCAGTCTATAATAAGAGGCTGCGATTAAACGTTTTTGCAAAAGCACTAATCCTATGCCTTTAGGCCCTGGTGATTTAAAATGTCTGAAGCTGTAGACCTGCAGCCTACAGCTTTGCTTAGGTAACAACTCCCGCTATAATGTTAAGTCGTTAAAGTCCCTTACTGTGGGATCTACAATTGCTGTTTCCGTGTCTGAGTTGTCTGGAAAGTGGCAGTCTACTAAAGTCTGCAGTGCAGTCCTTGAGTCAATTATTTTGATGCTATACACTGGGTCTTTTATTATTCCTAGTTCTTTTCCTACATCCTTAAAAAGTATTATATGTAGTCGGCACGCCGCAAGTATTGTTGACATGTTAGGGCAGTAAATTTGGTATGAATTTCTTTTTCCTTTGCGATTTTTAAGCAGCTGTGTAGTTTAATCTATGCACCTTCCAGGATAAGTGTCTCGGTAGGCCCGCCTTTTCTGTTTTGCGAAAGGTGTCTAAATCTTTTTTCTACTACGGCACTGCTTTAAGGCTAGATCAATAAAGTTTTAAAGAGCATGCTCTTTCCAATGATTTTGTGATTGAATTGTTAATGTCAATCGCTCTTTGTTTAATGGCTTTGTATTCGAATATAAGCCTTGTTTTTATTGCTGACATTAGGTTAATTAGATCCTCACTGTAGCTGTTTTTCCCCCATTTACTACTGTTCTATCATTTCCATCTACTTCGTTTTGTGATTGTTATTTTAATTTTTATTTTTATTATAAATGACAGATATACTCACATATATTCTCCGTATCTACCATATTACAACTTGATTATATAACTTTAACTAGTATTTCAAGAATTATAATTTCCATGGGTAATAAATACCTAGTACCAAACTGTATATTTTTTCTATACTATATACCTTATGTATCAATACGTTAATAACTTACTGTAACATACAAACATAATTCCTACATAACTGAAGAAAATAACTTGTAAACTAAATACAGTGATTCCATGAGCGCGAACTTTCAGTCCCAATAACAGCTCCGACAAGTGAACTTAAAAAGTTAAAAACCTACAGCTACTAATTAACTTTATTGTGTAGTTTACTGGATAATTAAAAACTCGTTTAACAACACAAACAAATATTTATCCCATGAGCACTGTTATTTCATGGACCTAACGGGTAAATTAACTTTATACCACCATCTGTAATAATTGTAAACATTCATTTCCTCACAGTTAATCGTATACATTATTTTATGGGATTTAACATGCGGGTATTGGATTCCATTAGGAACCACACCCCAGCTATGTACACACTTTATTTATCATTATGAGTGATTGTTAGTTTCTGAGTTAACAATTATTACTACTATAATCATTATTGTATACCTACACATCATTTTTCTAGTTATATTATGCAACTTTATTACGATGTACTACAGTTCAACTTACATTTTACTTTATCCATGGTTATATCATATGCTTTATTTATTATTTTTTCATGTTTCTTTAACTATAACTTAAATGAAATTTGTTAATAAGTAATCAACAGGTGTCTAAATACCTTATATTAACGAAAATTATAACACTTTGTTGTATTTTTATTTCAAAATTTGTTACTAAAATTGCACTATTTGTACATTACAGCCTTACAAAAATAGAAATTAAATTTGAAACCGGTCGCCGATATACACAACACTGAAAACTACTCACTTTATTTTATAATCATACAACGGTGGTCAGATTGGAAGCTAATCACCAATTAGCTTCTTTCACAGTGCTTTTTTAGAATGTTTTTATTAAATTTAGGGTTAAGGTTGCTTTGCACTAACTATATTTGTAATATATTTGTTGTCAAATAGCGATTCTTCGTTCCTTATCCCCCAGTCTTTTATAAGAACCTAGGCCTATTGATTTTAAAATGTAATGTGGAGCACGTTTTTGCGATTTTTAGTTTAAAAAATGGGTTTAGTTCTCCTATTTGTCGCATTGATGTCATTTTGCATCATTTATTCAAATATATAGCTCAAACAGCTGTAGTGTGCATTACAGTCTGCTTCCAAAATAGGATTCTATTGACTTTGCAGTGCTTTATTAGTTTTGTTATTGCCTGTGGTGGACATTACGCATCGTGTGCTATGTACGCCAAAGCAAATATTATTACTTTTTTATGCCATTTAGTTGATAATGCTACTAGATCGCTGAAATGCTCATATATACTCTCCGTTCTCTTCGTTCGTGGCGGTGGTATTAGTTTTTCTCCTTTTTAGAGATCCTGCAGCTCCATATCTGCTTTGTCTAGTTTCGTATTACTAATAATAATGATTTATTTTCAAAGTTGATATGGCCATTAACCTACACAACTATTGGATTTTACAATAATATTAGAATTATGACATATATTTGGAGTAAAGATAATTACTAGTAATGATTAGATCTGGCCTTTCGGCCTGCAATTTTAAATTTAACAGGATTAAGTGAATAGGTAGATATATAAATAAGTAAATAGTTCGAGTAAATGGTATGAGAGGGGGGGGGGGGTTATTGATATAGGTGATTATAAGTGTAAGGCATAATATATTGAGCGGTAATATATAAGTACATTAAGTTGAATTTGATTGAGTTATAGGTACCTATTGACTTAAAGGACATGGTTTCATCCTAAATATTTCATATCACAGAGCTTTTATCCTACACATCTATAAGGTACCAATATTTACAAGTTTTTATCGTTTGTCGTATTATTGTTCTTCTTGTGGCTTGTTCTTGACTCTTGATATCGATGTAGCGGACCTGGTGATATTGCGGTGTTGATTGTGCTGGTGTTGCCGGGTTCGTTACTTCTGTCCTTGGCTCTTTCCAGTCGTTTGCTTAATTTGATATTAAATATTCTTGCTGGGAGGTCAACATTGATGTACACTTTCTTGTGGTTTTCAGTTTTAGTTTTACGCAATTCTTTTTGCCGTGTGTACACTTCTTGTCTTTCTCTCAACTTGACAAATCTGACGACCAGAGGACGCGTTTTGGTTCGGTCAGTTTTTATTCCAATTCTGCGAACATTTTCAATTTCAGCATTAGTTTTTAGGTCTTGTATTAGGATTGTTTGTACCTTTTGGATTAGTTTGGACTCCGATTCCTGTGCTTCCTCTGGAACTCCAGTGAACACTAGGTTGTTCCTTTTGATTTCTAGGCTTAGGCGGTCGTTTTCGTTTTCCAAATTTTCCACTTTTTTCTTCAGCTCTTCATAGTCTTGAATAATTTTTTGTTAGTGGTCCCGTACGGTTTGCATACTCTTTTCCAGTGTTATAGCGTAGATTTGCTGCATTCTGTGTTCCTCCTGGGTGATTGTTATTACTTCTCCCTCGGCAGTTGTTACTTCCATTCTTTTCTTTTTTTTCTCTGGGCTACCACTTTGTCCTCTTTTATTTTTCCCTGCCATTTAGTCTTGCTTCAGTGATTTGGGTATTAGTTGGTTAGTTTAACGGGTACCCGTAGCCTTTTTGATTTCGTTGCTTGTTATAAGAGGTGTAACGAGTTCTGTCTTGAGTTCCACTAATATTTAGGCTAATAGTACTCCATAGTGTATTATGTCGAGTCTTCTTGACGGTGGAAGTGGAGATGGGATGGGCAGTTGCAGGTTTTGGTTGGGTTGGTGTGTGATATTTTTGAGAATTCTCCGCTTGATTTATTTCACTTGTATTTCACTTAATATTCAATGCCACTCGGATCTTCGATTTGATATCAGTTGTGCGTGAAATTTCAGTAAGGTGACAGTTTATTTTGAAGTTTAGACTGAATAATTTACCCAAGTTTTCGAAGTTTGAAATATTAAGTATTCTGCACTAATATATTGTACGTCCTGTTCGTTCAAGCGCTCCCGCTCCCTCAATTTCGTATTACTATTTACGTCCTTTACATGGCTCCAGTTGTTGTTTTTTTACCCTCGTTTCAAAAATGCTGCCGTTAGCTTCCATTTGAAGTAAAATACGGTCATTGCCATAAAAATAAAAATAAACACAAAAATGTATAAAATGCATATACCATGGAATTGATTCGTCTATATCCCATGTAGATATATCTATACTGTTGTCTTAAGCAAAAGTCTCGTTTAGTCTGCTTAAGTTATATCTATTTTCAGATGGTAGTTGAGTTGGTCTATAAGCATCGGGTCTTGTGGCTGATTAAATATCGGTTCCAGTACTTCTCCTCTGTACGTTTCATTGTTTATTGAGAACGCGGCTGTTATTGGCAGAAGAAAGATTCCATCTGAGCAAAGGGTGCTCCTCTTGCTTTCCACAGTTATTTGCATACGTGGACAATAAATATGAAAACATCCATTGTGAGCTTCAATCTGTATAGCTTCCACGTCATCGTGGACTGTAATATTTCTACAGTGCTGAAGGGTGTAATGTTGTGTCAGTCCAGTTGTGTATCATATATACAATCCTCTTCTTTGAATAACAGTGCGTTCTTTGGTCCAGTGTACTCCAGATCACACGTCTAGTTTTCGGTCTTAATCAATAATTTGAAAGGATTCGCCTTGACCAATGTTAAATTAGGGTTAACAAGTGGCAAAATTATTTTAAAATCAAATTGTCTATTTGTGCATCACTTTGACAGGATCAAAAATCAGCTAAATTCAGTGAGCAAAGTTATCCACACGGAAGTGTGAAATTAAGGAAATCAAAACATTCTTCATCTATGTGTCTTCTGCTCTAAAGCAGTTTGGTGTGTCTGATTATTTCTCCGCTCATAGTAAGTCTTATTACTAGATAGGCAATGTCAAACTCCAATTCTTGAATCTCATCAGGTAAGCGATTCGTAGCACTCGCTTTTTTTTGACTGGATCTGTAATCTTGTCCATATGGTCTTGAAAGATTTGGAAATTCTTTGTCTCCTTTCTTATCTTTTTGTCCAGGTTGTTGAAGTGTTGGGCCAGCTCCACGGTGTGCTGTTTATTCATCTTCGCTTGATGTTCAGCTTGCTAGGATATGCCTAGTCCAGCGCTCGTAAAGACTGCCAGTGCCGTCATCATGATATTAGTAAAAACGGATCTCTTCTTTTTGGTCGACTTCATCGTTGATGGACAGATCTTTTGCATCAGATGAAGTAAAGTCTATTTATATTCATCTTGACAATTCTTAAATAATCTATTACCAGAACTTAAAATAGAAACATTCGGGTATCGTAACATTTGACAAGGTGAAATAAGTCTGATTTTACCATTTTAGGAATTGTATCCCGATAATGCGAGGTGTTCAGATTGTCGCCAAATCACTAGACTTCCTTTAACAGTTTTTTGTGCTTCGCCACTGATTATCAGCAACATGAAATATAAAAGAAAGAAAAATGGTGGAAGTCTGTTGGTAGTTGTATAGGCCCTCCTTGAGTTTGATAGAGCTCCTCTTCATCCCTTGGTAATTTAGGCAGTGGTTCTGCGTGCTCCCTCCTGAACTCTGGTAGAGTCTTCGCTTTGTTCCTTCCTAATTCTTAAACTTTAGTCTTTTTTTTCTTGTTCTTCAGATAGTATTTGTATTTCGTTCTTCAAGTGCTGTGTTTTTTCTCTTAGAAGTGGTCTTTTCCTTCCTGTGTGGCTCTCCAGAATAAGCTCCAGAAAGTGCTCCAGGGTATCCACGTACAGTGCTCGTTCTTCGTCTGCTTCCTTTAACGGTAGTTGAAAGTTAAGACAGGAGTTTTTGCTTCTTACCATTCACTCCCCTCTGGGTGCTATATGTATGCTCGTTGTGAGATGGTAGTTTTTGTCCCTCTACTCCCTCTTCGCTTTTTGCAGCTCCGGAGTGTGGCAAAGATTTTCTTGTTGGTTCCACCGTCCTTTCTTCCTGAGTAGTGTTAGCTCCAGTGTAGGAAATGATGGTTTTTCTGATATTTCTATGAACTCTACTAGGTTGAATGTTTCTCCATTTCCCTCTTTTTCATAGTATGCGTCTTGAAGATTAAATAAATCCCCAATTTCTTTAATATACAGATTGTATTGGTGTTCCGCATCCTTTATCGCCTGAATATTCTAATTAAGTTTCAGTTTTTCTTGCTTATTCATGGTTTTCAGTTTTTGTATTGTTGTATAGTAATTCGCGTGCTTCGAAACTACTGGGCTTGTGACTTCAATTTTTTGCGTTTCCAGCTTATCTTGGGTTTCTAAAACCAATTCCATTCATTCCTTTTTAGGTTTCTTGGAGTCCAGTTTTTTTTGGTGACGTTTTGTTTTCCTCAGAGTAGTGCTACTGCTGCAGTACCAGCAGTTTCCATGCTCGGTATTTCCATGAGGGCATAGATTAAAGCTTAGAAGTTTATGAAGGTGGGTCTCATCAGTCTGTTTTGGTTTCCACCGTTAATGGATTTGTCCATGCTCAGGTCGTCGGTAAAATTCCAGATTGGGATATTTTTGTTTCATCCTCTGCATTTCTTTATCTTTTAGAGGAGGCGGTATCGCTGCTGATTGAGATTTATCCTGGATAAATTTCAATCAGCAGCGATACCTGGTAATACCTGGTATTCGTGACCCATGATCTTATTATATATATCTAGAACATTTCCGCCGTCTAATTGTACGTTGACCATATATACCTGGTAATCTGTTTCCTTTTTAGTTTGATTCTTCTTAAGATCTGAGCTAGATGATAATTCCATTTTCTTGTCCTTGTATGGCTTCCATAGAGTAGCCTCTGGATGGTCGTCAGTCTTGCTTCTCTTAGGAGGTTGTTGTTCCACTAAACTTCTTGGTCCACAATTCATCCACGTTTTGTAGTACTAAGGAAGTACTTCACATTTCTGTAAAATTGCCTTTGCCATGCCATCCCTACCTTTGTACTTTGACATGTTGATTGCTAGGAGTTGCTGGGCTATCCTTATTTCCTGTGGCAAAGGTAGCTGTGATTGTATGTATTTGTAGGCTCGCTGTTCTTGCTGGAAACTTCGTATTATCTTTTCTCAGTGTAGAAACGAGCTTGAGTCTTCTATATCATTCAATTGGTCCTCACCTAGGATCCTTGCAATTTGTGAGTGGATATCCTTCTTTGTTTGCAAGTGTACAGCTTTGCATTCCTAATCATCCATTTTTGAGTCTGGTTCTGCTTCTTCTACGGGTCTTACAATAAGAGCCCTGTAGGCAAATTTCTTTAGATATACCATTTCCCAAGTCTCATTGAGTTCTTTCAATTGCTCCTTCTTTTCGAGGTGTGATGGTAGTTTGGTCCAGGTCTGGTAGGCTCTGTTTTCCAATCAATAGTTTTCTATGTTGCAGTCAAGCAGGTCATCTAGATCCCTTCTGTCTTCTGCGGTTGTACTCTCGAGAATGATTTGGTAAGCTCGATTTTGTTTTTTGTTGTACAGTTCATCTTCATTTTCCTCCTCAGAATCATACGGGGTGGTAACATACTCTGACGATGCCATAATGTCCCAATCCTCCAGTGGCCTTCTCCAGTGTACTGGCATTGTAAGTTAAGTTCGTTAAAAGCCAGACATGACTCCGTATTTCTGTATATCTTTCCTAAGTATAGTGGAATATTGTTGTCTATCGTGATAATCCAGTTGGCTCAGCAAAAACGTCCTTGCCTTCCATCTTAAATCTTCTCTTACTTTCTCTAGTAATTCCAGATTCAGGGTTGCCATTTTGGAGGCTAAGTCCAGGGCATCCTCAGTGCCTTGGTTGGTGACTCAATTTTTTCTCTTTAACTCTTTTTGATTCCATTCAGACCTTTATATTCTGCACGTTCTCTTTGAACATGTCGGTTGAGTCATCTGAGTTGTTTCGGGTAGTCACCACTTTACAGCGTAGCTTTTCTAGAAAGACCTGTCACGTTGTACTATCTTCAATATGTGGGCTTCTGACCAGGTTAATACCGCTTCTGGTAAATGTCCAAATATTGACAAGTAGTATTCCATATTTTTGTGTTTATGAATATTTTCCTTTTCCCATTGCTGTTCTTTAGGATCTAAAAGTCTCTCGAGTTGTTTTGCCTTATGTTCCTAATATTCCGTAAAGGCCTCAAAAACTTTTACGCTTCCTTGTTTATTAAAAAAATGGCCTAAAGTCTTCTTTATTACATCGTCCTTCCACTTGTCTAGTGTAGAATTCTTAAGTGTGTTTCTCTGGCAGGTTTTCGTATCTGCTGAAGCTCCATGAGTGAGTGTCATTAAGTTTTCTTCTTCTCATGGATTTTCTTTAGTCTAAAAGGTGGTGACGTGTTGTCATCCTGGTCCTTCTGGTTGAATCTGGTGTGTTCTAGTTCCAGGTTGAGTGTAGCGCCATTAGTGGTTGTTCCCTTTGCTTCTTTAAGACTAGAGTATTGCTGTTTGATGATCTTTGGCCTGTTTATCACCTGTTAAGCAAGCTGCATAATTAGTTGAATCTTGCAAATTATTATCTGTTTTTAGATCAGACTCTTCCCGTGATCCGGCATCTAGCCATTAGTTTGTGGTCTAGATGGAGAATAATAGTGCCAACGGAGTATATGAGTTGATAGTAGTTACTGCCTGACGATTTCTTTAAGCTCTCATGGCCAGTACTCTTCTCCATTCCGTCATGGTAATCCTCTGTCGCATCTTTCCTGGTGGTGATGTCAGTAGCTCCACTGGCTTTTTATCTAAATCCGAGTCGAGGTCTGTGTCTGAAATCCATTCAATTGGTATTTTATCATCCTCTATTCCATTTAGTTTAAGTAGGTAAGCCGTATGGTGTTCTTCTTCCCCTCCATCTGTGTGTGGGTAATTGTAATTTCCCGGTTGCTCATCTTCTCCCTTTTCAAACTCTGAATTTTTGGACTCGCAGTCGGATGACGGGTCTGTTAGATGGGGTGAGACAATCCTTACCATGTTGGCGTAATTAAGTTTTTGAGTGGTGCGGTTGTGTGGACCTTTGCTGTCTTCACTCGCGTTGCTCCTGTGGGTGGTGCCTAGGTGCACGCTGGTCTTCCACGAGGTATTATAATGGGTAGCATGGTTGGCTACGGCGTCTTCCAAGCTGTCATCTAAAGCAGCTAGGTTAGCTAAGGGGGTTGATTTACGACTTCCCTCCTGTCTTAAGTCATCAAGACCCTCTAAACGGGTGCGAGAGCGGTAGGGCGATTCTTTCCTCTGATTGCGGCTCCTTAGGGCGTTGTCCCGATGATCGTCCTGGTCTCGAGTGTCTCTTCCATTACGTGAACCGCCACGCCCTGTCTAGAAATTTCCTTTTCCTCCTCCGCGTCCCCTTTGACTTGATAGGGACCGTGACTTATGGCGTGATCTATTTAGTAGTGGTAAGCCTTCCAAGTAATATATAAAATTACGTTTTATGTGACCCTAAATTAAACAATGGTCACACTTACCTTCAAACCGCGCATTGTGGAGGTGCCTTGGCGCCTCCGGCGGTGGGGAGTTCTCCTTTCGACTCCTACAATAGTGTACGCCATTGTCGTTATTCCGGTCATTTCGTCTTTGTCCCTTCTCTTGGCGTGGGTCTCGGGATCTTCCTCTTCCGCGTCCCCTAGTTCCTTGCGAGTTTTTTCTAGCCGGGTGATAAAACAGCTGACATGAAAACTTCTTCACTGTTACTTTTATCACTTAATAATTGTTACGTTTCTATATTTCACTCCCTATTCAGTTACTAGTAGTGGGATATATATACTGTTTATACTATATTTCTTCTACGTGCTGAAAAGTTCTTTAACAACGTAGGTTCTACACTTGTGCTTTTAATGTTCTTCTACTTGCTGGAATTGCCTCAGTCAACGTGGAATTCTAAAAGTTTTATATTGAGATTACTAAGAATCTAAAAAGGAGCAGGAACTGCCTCAACTTCTACTTTGTGTTCTGAATCTCACTTCACCCAACTCGAATTTAATTCTAATTCAGTTAAGTAGTCGTACTGTGCTCAACACCTTGGTATTTCTTCAGCAGTGGAGTCTGTTGAATCGTGATTGTCGTGGGGTACATCCTCAATTTGCTTATCTAGTGTTTACTTATGAGAAATTACCTACTTTAGGTAATTGGAGAAATTTTTGACATAACACACAACTTTATCAAAATTCAAAACTATCTAACAGTCGCTTCCGTAAGTACTGTAAAATATCTACTTTGACAAAAATAAATGATTTTAACGGACTACAGTGCTTATTTTTGAACTTAAAAACCACGTTTCGAAAATTTGATTTTAATTTTGATTTTAATTTTACTTCGTGGAGCAAGTGCTGAAAACGTGTTAAGGTTTAAAACTTTAGCTTCGTATGAAATACTTAGATAAAGTAAGGCAACCAGTAAGCCTGTCGGATAGTGCTGACAACGCCCACGTAAGGTGTGGGAGGCCGATTAACTCAGTTTGTATAACGAGGTTGATGAAACAGGTAAGTATGCTTTATGAGCTGACTGTGAACCTATCAAGTAACACTGCAGATAATTGGGGATGCAAAGAGGGATGAAACAGTAGACACTTTCCATGTCTGGCCGTCTCGTAGCTCGGGTTAAGAAAAGGATTCAGGATGCTTAGCAGCAGAAGACTTCTTCTTTTCACAATCACTGATTCACATATAATTTTTATTCTTTCTAATTTTTATAAATACATTTCATTATGATTTACCAATATCCTTAATCTATTGGTTCTACCCAGACACATTAATTTAAATATTCTGATACTTTACGAATTGTCCTAATAATTAATTAATTAGAGAATTCCGTGATTTCTACATATGTTTAACTCTTCTAAAGAATTAAAGAAAATAAAGTGTTTGGTCGCAATATACAAATAAGGAATATTGCCGTCAATGTTTATGTCTATTGAAAAGAATGTAATGAAAATAAAACTTGAACTTGAATTCTACTTGAAGTCGCAGACATCAGCGACAAAACATTAACATCCGTCTCATACATACTTCACATGTAGTATGTCTGTATATAGCTCAGCTATGCCTTCATCAGCATTCCATATTCATCTAATGCGACATGAAGCTAGACTCATTAAATATATTATTACTCATACTTCACACATTCACAGATGAATGGTATGTAAAAATATAATTCTTTCTTAACCTACGAAGTTGGGGCATACAATACTTAACTTATATATGAATACCTGTTGCTACCTGTATGACTAATATACGTGAATATTGTATGTCGCAATACTCCTTTTCCATATTCTTTCAATTTCAATAACTTCCTTTACCACCTTGTCAACTCAATCTTTCCTGTTCCACCTTTTCGTTCCTCAATTTAATTGCTTTTCTTTACCACGTTCTTGTAAATTCAAACTGTTCTTTCCCACCTCGTTCAGAATTGCGGTATTATTGTTTTAAGATTTTAAAAATTACAACTTACAAAACCGTAATTTCAGTCACACAGTCAGTGAGGAAGAGGTGCGTGTCTATTCTGGTTTGGAAAGCAGCTGATTTGCTTTTAAATACCTTTAGTTTAGGGTACTTCGACATTACAAATCGTCCGCCAAAATCAAAAACAGTTTCGCTCCTCATTTGCACTACAAATTGGGAGCGCTTAAAAGTGATATCATCTCGTTTTGTCAATTTTAGACCTACCCACTTCTCATCACTGTAACGCATAGTGCAAATTTTCATTTTTTGGACCAACCTACCTACCGAATTGATAATATCATTTATTAGCGCTTACTAAAAGTAGAGTCCAACCATGCGGAAGTATCACCGTTTCAGTGAAGGAAGACCGAGGAGTATTGTTCGCCCATATAAAATTTACTGTTTTATACATGGGCAATGAGCTTGCTGCACCACCAAAAAGTTTTACTGAATAGAATCCTTGAAGTTTCCCTCGATGCGCTATAGCATCATAGAGTTTGCCGTGTCATACCATAACGCAAATCATTACATGGATTTAGTTCGCGCCTTTGACTATTTCAAACTTTAAAAAGCAAGGACAGGGACTTCGTTCATAAGTCTTGGAACAGCATAGTCAGTTTTGTCATTATTTACAGTCAAAGACTTCTGGCTCAACAATACATGTTTATAGCAACAGCAGCAGTTGACTTTAGGAAGACCAGTTCAAAATTGAGACGCTTTTTTATTTCAAGTTCCAGCTTTAAACAGTCATCATCAAGTCAATTTTTGCTGTTGCTAATATCCAGTTTTTAACATGGCTGCTTATAATAGGCTAAGAATATTCAATATATCAAGAATATATCAAAATATATACACAGCTGGTGGCTACCTTATCTAACTTCCACTCTTACTTTGTTATTGTAGTTGTATTTATATAATTTCTTTTATTTATTTATAGTTTCTGTACTACCATTTTGATTTTATTCTTTGGTAAAGCAAAATGTTGTATTTACATGTTTTGTAAAAGTGCAAAATGTTCGTTACACTTTGTTCAGAAAAGTTCAAAATGTTCCATTTACATGTTTTGACAAAAGTCCAAAATGTTCCATTTACATGTTTTAAGAAAAGTTCAAAATGTTCCATTTACATGTTTTGAGAAAAGTTCAAAATGTTCCATATACATGTTTTGAGAAAATTGCAAGATGCTCCATTTACATGTTTTGAGAATTGTGGAAAATGGTTAATTTCCATGTTTTTGAAAATTCGAAGTATTCTTTTTACATATTTTACAATAATTATATTGAACTATTGTCGTGCTTAGCGTACAAATGGCGTAATTATTTATTCAATATGCATCGAAATTTTTCCCCTCCCTCCCTCCCGTAGCACCACACGTCATTATAGGACGTCCCCTAATAGTGAGGCTGTAGGGCTACGGTGAAAGATGAAACGGGGAAATAAGGCAAGTAGTGAGGCTTGCGGGCGGTAAAGGATAGTGAGGCTTATGAGCGGTGAGGGATAGTGAGGCTTGTGAACGGTGAACGATAAAATGGTGAAACTATTTCTACTTAATAAGAAAGATAACCCTCATAGGCAATGTGGATGGGTTTCCCGCTTTTCAGATTAAATTTAATGACTATCATAGGTGCCTATGATCACAGTCTGGATGAAGCAACATTGTGTAAACTCTTACGTGTGAAATCATTGGACACAAAAGAATGACAAGAGAAGCGTATGGGGCCGGAAATCAATGGCGCCATCTAAATTTCCTGAAGTTTTGAACCCACTCTTCCGCCATGTTACCTTCTTAAGCATTGCGTAAATGGATAATAATCTATTAATTAGATTAATTAATAGATTAGTTAATTAATTAATTATTATTATTTTAATGTTACCTACCCTTGACTTTGGTGGCGCCATTTGTTTGACATCTATTTGGCATTAAAGTAAAGTACGCATAACTACTAAGTAATAAAAATATAGAAAACTTTTTAAAGTTGCTCCTTACATTTGCTAATTTTGACACACAGGCAGACAAACGACAGACAATACTATTTTATTAGATGCTCAATGAGTTATAACGTTCAGCATCTAGAGAGTGATACTTCGTTTATGACATTATTTTGGGACTATCCCTGAGTTAAAATGACGTTGCACAATGTAAGGAGTTAGTAATTTGCTCATTTTCACATTAGGAAATGTTGAGCACAACTTGGAGAACAATTGTGCACAATCACACATTGTTCTTCTTTGTTAAATCACATAAGGCAAAATAACAATTGTTAACTAGTTACATGGGAGTGGGGAAGTACTAGTAGTGATATATGTATATATGATATGTAGTGATAGACTGTTTGACATTATTTCTACGCTATCAAAACTGTGGCCTGTGAGTGGATTCGAAAATTTCCAAATTGCACTATGCTTAAAAGCTCCCCACTCTCTAACCAATCCAACCCCCTCTTCTCCACAACGACATTTCCTGCGTGTCTGACGTAGCAGACCATCAAAAAATTGAAAACTGTAGCTGAGATTGGTTGGGTTTGTACTATAGGATATACTTGTATTCGCCCCGCAGAACTTCAAAATTACGTATGTACGTGTACGTTCTCAACTGTATACACGAATTTATCAGTTTTTGAGCTGTGAAAGTACTGATAATGATGATGTGTACAAATTGACATCATACTTATATTACTCTTTTGTGTAAATATTAAACTACAATATTTGCTCTTTCACTATTCCTGTGTCAGTATTATAATGTTCCAATGTTTTCTGTTTACAATGCAATAATTATTTGCATTTTCTACTTTCTCAGAGAGCACACATTCTTTCTCTTCTATTTTTCCCACATATGATTCCCATGTCTGACTTCATCCTTAAATACCCTCCCTTACCCAACCTTTCCATCATCACTGATCAAGCTGACACACAACGTGCCACACAGACTTGTCCACTCTCCATCCGCAGTCTTATCTCGATCGTATTCCGATACTCGGTTTCTTTCACTGTCTTGCTTTCCAGTTCCTAATATTCGGCATTCTAAATTGCAAAAATCTATTCTTCAATTGGCAACCCCACATTCTCTTAGTTCAACGACTAATACTATTTCATTCTGAAACAAGGGTCAGAACCGGTGACCTTTGTCGACACGGATCAACCCCCGAGTTTGCACTCTCCTACCCCAAAATTCCTGTGCATAAGATTTTTATTATTTTTAATGTTTACTTGAATTATGGGCAAAAGTTTTATTATTTTTATTTAATTAATTATTTTATATTTATTATTATGTTTTTATGTTTCCTAACCTAAATTTTATGCACATATTTACAAAGTGGAGCAGATGGTAGAGATATTGTTTGGGGGCGTCCACCACTCTAGTTGAGGACTAGAGACCTATCTAGGGGAGCAGGTATGTACCTCCTTGCGAAGTACCTATGCCTACCTATGTTTACTGAAGACTGAGTTTTCAATGTTTACATGAGATTGCTAATCTAAAATAATTTGCCTGAATTGGATTTAAATGTATTTGTAGTTATAGTTTTAGTTTAAAGTTTGTTTGCGGAATCTAATTTAAGAAGTGAAGTGCAAGTGCTACTTTTAAGTTGTGGAATTTGAAGAAGTTGAATTTATTTTAATGAAGTGAGCCTGAGTGAAGAATACGGAGAGAATTTAAATTTAAATTTTAAAGTTAGAAGACCAAATACCGATGCCAATGAAATTCAATTGGAACGACGGCACGGGATAGGACACGACACGCATTCACGAAGACATTGACCGGACCTAGCGTAGCAGCAGACGTAAAGGTTAGCTTTTCCTAAGGGTCCACTGCTATCTTAAGAAGCCAAGCTTCGCTTCCCTTAATGCCTTAGAATTTTTTAAAACATTTTCTTTATGGAATTTTCCTGAATTAGTGCTAATTAATAAACAAATATTTACATAAGAAGTAACCTTGAATATGCATCAGTTGTATGGAGCCAAGCAATACCTCAAAATCTTAAAAAAATACTAACTGCTATTGAGAAACGATGTTTGTCAATAATAGAATGCACTTATGTTAGTGACTCAAATTATAATGTTATAGCAAAAAAATTAGGTCTAATTAATATTCAGGAAAGATATAAAATGCTGTTAAAAAATTTTGGCAAAAAGTTAGATAAATCAAAACGGTTTGGGAATTGGCTAAGTCAGTAGGCTAGAATTAATACTCGCCCAAACAGATCAACCAACAAGTTCCGAATTATTAAATGTAAAACTGAAAGGTACAGAAAATCAACAATTCCAACAATAATTAGAAATGAGGCCCATGGAAGTTAGCTTTATTAGTACTATAATAATTATAGGGTAGAATATTATGAATTATAGGTGTTGAATCTCTCTAGTTAAGTAAATACTGTTAGCATCAGATTAAAAGTGTATTCCATTTGTAAACCCTGTTCTCCTCTGCGCATGTTATATGCTGCCTGGGCTTCTTGATCTTTCTTAACTAAATTGTCTGTATGTGATAATAATAGTTTTTCAAAGTAAAATCAGGCAAACTACTCTATCAATACATGTACTATTTTTATGAATGATTTAGCATTACTTGTGTCATGTTCCGTGTATGTACTCAATGTAATTAATATGATCAATAAACAAAGAAATAAAACCCTGCATAATAATAATAATAATTATTATTATTATGCATTATAATATAGTAAATGAAGGAGAGTTCCAAATTAAACTACTACCAAATAGGTACAAACCATATTAAGAATGAAGCATGAGAATTTACATCTTAAGATTAGGAATATGGAATTAGAATTATTAGAAAAGTAAGTATGAGAATCCAATTTAGTTTACCCATGGAATTACTTGTACGCTTACATCAAAGTTCGAAAGGATTAATTTTACGGATAAATAATTATTAATGTTAAGTTTGGAAAATGAAACGGAAAAGGAAATGGAAAATTATATGGAAAATCTAGAAAAGTTTTCTCTTAACAGAAGGTTAGGGACAAAAAGCTTACTATTTACTTCAAATTATTATTTGATTTTTGTTTTCTTTTTGGTTATTGATTTCGTCCAACACAATATAATTTACATACAAATGCTTACGAATACTGAGAGTTCGGCCGAATTACAATCCAATTGGAATTTCCAATTCTTCAATTTCCAGATCTTGAGTCCAGGTAAGTAATTTTGGTTCACAATTTATAATAATAATTTTGAATATGATTTACAATAACCTTATGTCGAATTGAAATTTGAATTAATTGATACTAACTTTGAATATCAGAACGAGGAGAGTGGAGACCAAGATTATGGGGAAATAGAATTTGAATGAAATGACTAATAATGTTTTGCTATATATGTTTTTACAGAATTTGAATACTAATACGACTCGCAGAGGATTACTTTACCACTTGAAATCCCCCTGCAAACCTCTGATTATCTTAGAAGTCTCCATTCTCCTTTTTCCGAAGTTCACAAAAATAATTTGGGGAATGAAAAATAATAAATAATGTTGTGTTGAGTAGGATCCTGCGACTGGTGATGCTTGGTTTTTCTTTGGCGTGCTTCTGCCTTGCTGAGCTTGGTCCCGCGAGTCCTGTTCAGACTTGTCTTCGGCATGCTTCTTGGTTTGCTTCTCATGATTCTGCTCTAGAATTGCCTATGCTTTAGATGTAGCTTGGGTTTTTGTGTAGCAGGTTCCACAGGTAGCTCCTAGTCGCGATGAGAAGATGCGCTGGGTTTAATGAGCTTATTATTATCTTGTCTATGTGTCTTCTTCTTTTGGCTGAACATAGCTTCGGCTGTCTTCCGACTAAAAAGAGAAGTAGGTACTATTTTGAGGTGGCATTTTCATTCTCGTTTCGCAATCCCCCTGCTGGGGTCGTGTTCACACGACGGAGAGCTAAAAGAGAATAAGGGAAGGGAAATGACACGCACAACAATTACATTTACCTTGATTATGACGATTTTAATGAATTTTTATTTTATGTTTTTGATTTAAAATTTTTAATTTATTTAATGTGGAATAAACAGGTATGGACTTTTGATGAAAAAATGATGTGGTTTTTGAATTTTATTTATTACATGAAAATTGCGTCAAATTTTACAATTACGGATACAAGATTATTAGATGATTGTTCAACTTGAAAATAGGTGTAAAGTGAAAAAAAACTCTTACTGGTTCATTTAAAAAAATTTTAATGTCATATAAATCGGAAATAACCTAGTCGAAGGGTTTCTAATTTACAGATTGCAAAGGTTTAATTTTGTATCCTCTATTAGGGTCGTCTTTGAAGAAGGATTACTATTTAATGATAATGATCGTATACCAGAGTGTTAATTATAATAAATGAATAGTAATAAGAACCATATTTTACAACCAATGAAAATATTACTTGTTTTGAATTTGTCGGACGGAATAATAAATTGTATTCTAAGAATTTTGATTATCCGGGTCGTTCGGGTTTAATTGTGGTTCATATTGTTCCAGGGTGGTATCGGAAGTGAGTTCAAATGTTGATGTGATGGTGGTTGTTTCGTCCGCGTTATTGATGAGGGTGAAGGAAGCGCATTGAAGACGATCTGGAAAGCAGTGAATGCTAGGCAAGTACCTGAATTATCCTTGTGAATTTTGGGAAGCGGGGTTTCTGGAGTTTTGCGAAAGAGAATTTGTGAGGCCAATTTGCACTTCTGATGAAAATGCATAAGTTCGAGGTCCAACAGATTGGTTGAACATCTCCCTTGGCGTCGGCTGGGTGATTTTTTGTTTGATGTTTTGAGTCATAGTTGGAGATCTACGGGATGAATTGAAGGGACCGGAGTTGACGTTCGGTGAAAACAAGAGATTATTGAGAGAATTTTGACTTCCTAGTGATGAGTTTGCAGATTGTGGAGTTGGCGTTACTGCTGATCTTCCTCTCGGAGACGAAGTGATTCTGGAATTTTCTGATGAGTAACTGCAGGTAGAGTAAGTGGGTGAGGGAAACTGTAATTCTGATACCTGATTAGTGCTCCAAAAACAACGGGCATGATTCATCCGACCGGATCGCACATATGGTTGAATTGAGTTTCGTTGCTGGGATTGGAATGATAAGCGAGGGTGTCCATTAGTTGTAGCCACATTTTGCTTATAAATGAGAGGGGGGTAGGGATGGGTTATGGATATGTCCTTCGGAATTTCATTATCATGAATTGGTGAAGTCTCAAACACCTTGCTTGTGTTCTTTTCGAAGGGTTGCATTCAAGGTGCAGGACTGGAGGAGAACTTTGACAAGTCTTTCGGCAAGTGATTGGAATTTTTGGAGGGCGACCGATTTGGGGTTTGAAAGTTGGATCGATTCGCTTGAGTAATCTAAGCTGCCTTCTTGCTTCTGCGTTAAGATCACTAAACTTTTTCTTCACTGGTCTTTTCATTACTTAGGGTGAGAGTTTGGGAATTTCTTTCTTGAGCTCGGATTCTTTTTGGATTAATTTTTGACAATCCTTGAGGAATATTTTCAGGTTGACTGTGGGTCCTTTTGAGTTTCGATTGATTGTAGACGGACCCGGAGTAGAATTTAAGGTTGAATTCTCGTCTACTTTTTCCATTTTGAACTTTTTGACGAGTACTAACAGGTGTAAAATGGGAAGTCAAAAGTAAATACTTTGCCAATTATACCTACATCGTATCCGGTTTCACTTTTTAATTTCTTTTTGACAGGAATAAGGAGGAATTTAGGTGTATGGTTACGCGGGGAGAATCGGTGACACCCGGAAGCTTGGTCCGTCATGGAGTTTAGATGCTCCTAACTAATTAATTTTTTAATTTTTTACTGAATTAATTCCTGATTTTCTATCAACCATGAATTATTTGAATTTGCTTATTTATACTTTAGGATTTATATTTTGGGGATGAACGCAGGAATATTCCGGTTCATCTACCCTAAGCAATCTATGTAATTTTCACTCAATTTTACTTGCATAAATATTACGTGTTCTTCAAGAGAACCTAAGACGGAAGTTCCTTACGAACTGGGAAATCAAATGTTTGAATTTAAGACATCTTTAGCTTTGTAATAAAAAGGGGGTTTAATGATTTACTGGTAGCTGATTTTCTATATTTTAGGGAGGGATTTAAAATGTTTGCTTCCACTAGATCAAGAATGGGCGGATCGTCGAGTGGAAGAGGGTTTAGGATACACATTTGGTTTCTTCAAACTCAGTCCAGGTTACCGAGACTGGTATGGAGTACATGAAGCTATTGGACTTACAATTTCTTCGCTAATGCTTAAATGCGTCTGGTTTAGTTTTGGAGGAGGAATTTTAAGTTTTCATTAATTTTTGATTTTTTACTAATCGGCCTGGACTATTTTACGGTCAATGTTCAGAAATTTGCGGGGCAAATCATAGTTTCATGCCCATTTCTATCGAAGCCTCTACAACAAAAAATTTTTTAAATTGACTTAAAAAAATAGCATAACATTAGGTGGCTGAAACACAATAAGCAATGATCTCTTAAATCATATAATAGCATTAATTGCTGTTAATGAAAGAATTAAGTTAAAATAATAACGTAGAAGCGTCAGATCTGAGTTATTCAATAGATATTTCTTAATACCACAAATATCCTCCCTAATATGAGAAATTTTATTTAATTTGTCTACTATTGGTGATTTAATTACAGCAAGAAACAATTACTTCTATTCAGAAGCAACAGTTAAAATAAATAAGTCTTTTAACCTTAAAAATAACCCTCAAAACAACTGAATATGATAAGTAACTTATTTTCTATTTTTTATCTAACTTTTTCTTTTAAAATTTTAAACAACTGAATCGCCCTATTTATTGTAATCCTAATTTTAGTGCCTAAATACTGAAAATGATCTTGTAAGTTTAACACTATAATCAAAAATATACTTTCTATACTACACAGTGAGTTTAAAACTTTTATTGGACCAACTTCAAGAAAGGGAATAACGTCGTTATTTATTATATTATTTACATTTATTTTAATAAATAACTTTCTTGGATTATTCTTCTATATTTTTAATGCAACAAGTCACATGACAATTACCCTATCTCTGGCTTTACCTTTATGATAAGCCCTAATAATTTATGGTTGAATAAACTATTCTATCTATATATTTGCCCACTTAGTCCCTTAGAGTACTCCCACCGCTTTAATGCCCTTTATAGTTTTAATTGAAACTATTAGAAACACAATCCGTCTTATAACCCTAGCAGTCCAACTAATAGCAAATTTAATTGCAGGTCACTTACTAATAACACTATTAAAAAACCAAGCTGTTAGGGCTTCTGCTTATATTAAAGGATTAATCGTATTAGCACAAATTATATTTCTAGCCCTAGAACTTTCAGTATCTGTCATTCAACTCTATTTATTTTCTGTGCTAGTAACTTTATACACTAGAGAAATCTCCGACCATTAATGATAGTTAAAAAAAATCATTCATTTCATTTAGTTGATCAAAGCCCCTGACCCCTTACAGCATCAATTGAAGCTCTAACTCTTACCTCTGGCCTAGTAAAATGATTTCACACAATAAAGATAGAACTAGTATTACTAGGATAAGTAATTTTAATTATTACGTCTTATCAATGATGACGAGATGTGTCTCGAGAAAGAACATTTTAAGGACTACACACATTTAATGTAGTTACTGGTATAAAATGAGGAATAGTTTTATTTATTGTTTCTAAAATCTTTTTTTTCCTGTCTTTCTTCTGAGCATTGTTTCATAGAAGTTTATCCCCCAGAATTAAAATCGGATTGCTATGACCTCCAATAGGGGTCACCTCGTTTAACCTATTTTAAATTCCTCTATTAAATGCCATTGTACTTCTTTCTTCAGGGGTTACTGTAACCTGAACCCATCATTCAATAATTGAAAATAATTTTAGTCAAGCTGATGTAAGTCTAGTAATAACTCTAGTACTAGGAATTTATTTTACTAGATTACAGGGCTTAGAATATTGGGAAGCCAATTTTAATATCTCTTATGCTGTTTATGGTGCAACATTCTTCATAGCAACTGGATTTCACGGGCTTCATGTTTTTATTGGAACAACTTTTTTGTTAATTTGTTTATTACGAATAAATGAAGCTCATTTCTCTAGCGCACATCACTTTAGGTTCGAGGCTGCAGCCTGGTATTGACACTTTGTAGATGTAGTTTGACTATTTTTGTATATAAAAATTTATTAATGGGGCTCATAAAGTATGCCCTTATTATAAAAAGTAATTTTAACTTCCAATTAAAGAGTCCTATTTAGGAGAGCATAATTTTTATAGTATTCTGGTTGGCCTTACTAGTTTCAGTAGTATTAATCCTATCAAACTCAACAATTTCGGCTTAAAGAATTTTCTCTCGAGCGAAAATAGGCCCATTTGAGTGTCAATATGACCCTAAGAGAATATCTCGTTTACCTTTTTCTTTACATTTTTACCTTCTAGCTGTAATGTTCTTAATTTTTGATGTAAAAATTACTATTATTATTCTCATACCTATTTTATTTAATTGAATAGGACAAGAAGTTTGATTGGGCTTAACCCTAATTTTTATTTTAATCTTAATTGTAGGGACCATCCATGAATGAAATAAAGGATCATTAGACTGACAATAATAGAGTAGTAGTTAATAATAACATTTATTTTGCATGTAAAAAGTATCCATAAGATCAACTTTTGAATAGGGAGCTTTAAGCATCCAGTTTTGACCTGAAAACTAGGTTTATAAAACCCCTCTTTTTTTTAAGAAACTAATTAATAGTTAGTCACTGTTAATGACCATAAGAATTTTAACCTCCTTAAAATAAAGGAAAGAGGATCCACTTTAAGCCGCTAACTTATAAGTCTATGGGTTAAATTCCTATGTTTCCTTTTTAATATAGTTCAATTAAAACAATATATTTTCACTATATAAATAAACTTCTATATTTTTTTAAAAACTATTTAAAAGTAAAATACTATCCTAGTCACTTCAACACTATGCTTTAAACTTTAAGCTATTTAAATTAAATAAATTGACACACTATAACTCTAATCAGCAAAAAAAGTAAATAATTTTTAATTCCTAGTGTATTAAATTTTTGAATGTATCCTGTTTTGTGGGCAAGCAAATAGTATCTTTTTTTGCCCCCAAAGAATTTAAGCCAGCCCTGATCATGAAAAAATGAATATTTTAGACCTCTGTAAAGAAAATTAATAAACATTGTAGAAGATAAATAAGGTAACCCCCATATTACACTAAAAAAAGAGGGGTTTCTAAAATAGGACTTTAAGTTAGTTTTTAACAACATGAAAAATAATGTAAAAGACAAACTAACTAAAATTAATGTTTTTATATAAGTAGAAAGATAAATAAAAAATTGTAGAAAAAAACATCAGAACATTATTGCCCCGCCCACGAAAAATATTATAAAAAGAATACTTCTGGGCAGAACTATCCCAAAATCGTCTTGTTTATTTAATACTGTTTTAAATGATAAAAGACCTATAAAAACAAAAGACATTAATCGAATCGAATATATTAGAGTTAAAATTGTAGCAAAAAAAACAATTAAAAGCATAAATATATTTATGCTTTTTATAAAGAAAAATTCTAAAACTATGTCCTTAGAATAAAACCCAGCTATAAAGGAAAACCCACATAGAGAAATTGAAGAAGCAAAAAAAATAAAGAAATAATAGGAGAGCTAACTCAAATAGAGCCTAAAAACCGGATATCCTGGCAGTATTCTATTGAACGCGGCACACAAAAAAAAAGGGATTTAAATAAAGCATGACTAAATAAATGGAGATATGATAGCTCCACTATCCCTAATGACAGTACCATTATTATTACTCCAAGCTTGCTAAGAGTAAATAGGGCAATAACCTTTCTTAAATCCATTTCATAGTTAGCCCTAATTCCTCTGATAAGCATAGTAGTCACAGCAATAACAAAAAGAACAAAATGAAAATTAATTAGATTTCTAAATCGAATGAGTAAATAAACCCCAGCAGTAACCATAGTAAAAGAATGAACTAAAGGAGAAACCGGAGTAGGGGCTGTTATTGCTGCAGGAAGCCAAGCAGAAAAAGGAATTTGCGCTCTTTTTGTTATTGCTGCTAATGTTATTAAAAATAAAAAAATTAACATTAAACTATTACTATAAACAAATAGCAAAAAATAAAAATTATAAGAACCAAAATTTAGTATTCAAGAAATTGCTAGCAAAATGGCAACATCACCGATACGATTAGATAAAATTGTAATTATACCAGCATTAGCAGACTTATTTTTTGTGGTAGTAAATTACTAAACAGTATGAAACCAAACGAAGTCCGTCCCAACCCAAAAGAATTCTGATTAAATTGGGGCTTATAATCATAAGAATTATTAAAATTACGAATAAAAATACTAAAAAAATAAATTAATTTAAATTAACATCCCCCTTTATATAGTTGTTTCTGTAAAAAAAACTATTCTAGAAATTAACAGTACAACACTTATAAATCTAAGGCTCATCCAATCCAGCAAAAACAGCATTAATATTGAAAAACTGATGACGTTTTAGATCTTTCACTCCAAAAATTAAGTAAAAGAAGAACTATAAAAAATCAAACTTAAATAGGCACTCGTTAGTCTAATTAAAAATAGCATAATCCCCAAATAAAAACAAATAAATAATAATTTAATTATCTGAAAACCTTATGTTATCTTGAGCTCCACAAATTCATATTTTAAATAAACTACTTAAGCACTAGATAAATAATAAGTTTAATCTTTTTAACAACAAAATATTGATAAGAATTAAATGACATAAAAAAGTATAAATTTCACGAGAACTAGCAGATAGTCATCTAAACATAGAATTAAAGTTTTTACCATGCTAGGAGTATGACAATATATAAATAGTAAAAACAGCACATATAAAAGACCCGATGTAAAATACAGTAAGTATCATATTAGTGTATCCCAATACGCTAAACATTAAAAAAACTTCAGATAAAAGATTAATTGTAGAGGGAGCAGAAATATTAGCAGCAGATAGCATAAAAATTATTGAGCCAAACCCAAGAATTACCATTAATAACCTATTTAAAAAAAGGCTACGACTAGAAATTCGTTTATAATATATATTGACAATACAAAAAAGACCAGAAGAGGCTAAACCATGGCTAACTATTATTAAAAGACCGCCAGAGTAACTTCAAGAAAACAAAAATAATACCACCTAAAACTAAACCTATGTGTGCAACTGAAGAGTATGCAATTGAAGCTTTAACATCATTTAAACGACAACAAATAAACCCCACAAATAACATACCAACTAAGCTTAAACTAATAATTCAAGTTCTAATATAAGATACAATAAAAGACACAGAACAAAGAATACGACAACTTCCGTATCCCCTAAGTTTTAATAACACCCCAGCCAAAATTATAGATATAGCTACTGGAGCCTCCACATGAGCTTTTGGAAGCCACAGGTGAAATAAATATATTGGCATTTTAATTAAGAAAGCTATTATAATAAATTATAGAATAATAAATTTTACTACACTTCCGTTTATAACAATAGAGTTTATTTGAAAAAATAAAAATCTTCCCGTATTTCTATTAATAAAAAAAAGAACTAATAAGAGAGGAAAAGACCCAAACAAAGTATAAAACAAAAAATAAACAGAAGCCTGAAGGCTTTTGATACCCTAAATGTAATTTGGCGGATATGATGAGTAGAGAGGAGTGCGAGCGATAAATCTATACACCCCTTAAATCTTTGAACTGATCCCCCACAACGAATGTCAGCCAGGAACGGAGTTCCAAAATACGGAGAAGGATCATCAGAACGTCGGAACGTTGATATAGAGATAATTAGTACAGCACGATAATTAAAAATTGAAGTTCTGAATGAGACATCAATTGTAGACAAGTCGTGTTTGATTTTAAGTATCCATAGGTCTGACAGTGAAAAGTTAGAAATGGATAATGGTTTTGAGAAAATAGAATGGGAAGAAAATACTAAAAAGAGTATATTTGATAGCTGAAATTTGTTTTTTGAGTGTCCTGGCAATACCGTGATTATTTATACTGAGTCAATAGTTAAATAAAGTGATTAGTAAAAGAGAAGTTTTAAACAAGAAGATCTAAATGTTGTGTTAGAAACCCAGAATTGCCACATAAAAACAAAACGAATTTTACACAACTAAGGAAGTATCGCTGTGATCCTATCGAAACAGTTACAGTAATGTCTTTTAAAATTTTGATGTATGACGGGTTAGTGTAAAAATCGAGATGCTGAAGTGTAAAAAAAATAATTTCTAATGAAGAAAAATAATTCTATCTCTTGCCGGAAATTGCCATATAGAACTGAGAATAAATATTGTGTGAATGTGTGTTAATCGGAATAAAAACAGTTATGGAGTGAATATTGAGTCTGTGTGGGATTGGTAATGAAGTGTAAAAGATCTGTCAGTGTCGTAAAACATATTTAAACGAATATTGAGAGAATTTTAAGTGAAAAAGGATTTTTAAGTAAACCATAAGAATTGAACGGTGGGACACTAGTGCGATTGCAAGGGATTGAGTTTGATGAAATGGGTATTGCGTAGACAAAAGGATTTACAACGGTGGTTGTGGACTGGGTGGTCGTTGTTTTGGGTGGGTCGGCGTCGGAATTGCTAATAACTGTTGGACATGGCCAAGAAGTGTTAGAACATCTTCTAAGGGAAGGGTTACAGTGGGTTGAGGTTGCTAGTGTTGAGTAAGGAGTGTTTGCGGTTTAGCGAACGTTGGCTGCAAACACAACTGAATGCTGATAATTTGAACTAACTGGAGCAACGTAGCTACGATTTGCGCATAGGTTTGCCCATCCGCTTGCGTAACATCTAGAGAATTACTAAGTTTAATTTTCTTGCGGTTACAGGCTTAGGGCTTACTATCGGTACTATCCAGTCGGGCCGGAGGAAATGGAATGCCCTGTTCTGTCAAAAGAAAGTGGCATTTGCGGGTTTCATGGAACTCGCTGTTGCATTTAAAGCAATTAAAGCGGCCTATAGCATTTTTGCATGCTTCCCTTTAAGCAGGAGTGAACATAGACGTATCGGCAGTTTTATATTCCAACCCATCCCATCTCACATAGTAATCACGGTGCAGGAAGTCACTTGGTTGTTTTTGATATGGATAGCGGAGACCATTATTATCAACTTCTAAATGTCTACGTGGAGCTCCGCCAGGATTATTGGGTGTGGAATGATTAGGTTGGCTACGTTGGGCTAAATCGAGGTAGTGCTGGAGGATGATTTGAAGAGAAGTGAAATTAGTGCAAGTATCCACTTAAGACTTCAAAGTATCCGGTAGACCTTCGATGACCTGAAGTAATTTCTCGTTAGGATCCATCTTAGGGTCTATGAGATCTAGGCAAGATGCGCGTGTTGCTAATCCGGTTAGCAACGCAGAAACGTATGTTTTTACAGCTTTGCCTAGACAAACAATTGTCGTAACAATCAACAGAAAAGCTTGTATCCAGTGTAAAGGTTAAATAAGTGTATTAAAAAAAATTATTTTTGTTTGTTTATAGAATAAAGTATTATTTAAGAGTATAAGATATATATGTATTTAGGACGACGAGAGTAAGTAAAAGGTGGGGCAAAGAGAAGATTGCGCAGTCCTCTCGTAGCGCCCAACTATGTATCTAATGTTTACATTGGTAAATACTTGTGTTTTATTATTTCATATTTGTATTTATAGTTTTTATGATTCCAAAGTTATATTTACAGGGTTTTCAGAGTAGAGGAGAAGAGGGGGCACGGTTTTAGCCCTACCCCGCACCTTGAAAAACGAGAGTCAGAACCGGTGACCTTTGTCGACACGGATCAACTCCCGAGTTTGCACTCTCCTACCCCAAAATTCCTGTGCAAAAGATTTTTATTATTTTTAATGTTTACTTGAATTATGGGCAAAAGTTTTATTATTTTTATTTAATTAATTATTTTATATTTATTATTAGGTTTTTATGTTTCCTAACCTAAATTTTATGCACATATTTACAACGTGGAGCAGATGGTAGAGATATTGTTTGGGGGCGTCCACCACTCTAGTTGAGGACTAGAGACCTATCTAGGGGAGCAGGTATGTACCTCCTTGCGAAGTACCTATGCCTACCTATGTTTACTGAAGACTGAGTTTTCAATGTTTACATGAGATTGCTAATCTAAAATAATTTGCCTGAATTGGATTTAAATGTATTTGTAGTTATAGTTTTAGTTTAAAGTTTGTTTGCGGAATCTAATTTAAGAAGTGAAGTGCAAGTGCTACTTTTAAGTTAAGGAATTTGAAGAAGTTGAATTTATTTTAATGAAGTGAGCCTGAGTGAAGAATACGGAGAGAATTTTAAATTTAATTTTAAAGTTAGAAGACCGAATACTGATGCCAATGAAATTCAATTGGAACGAGGGCACGGGATAGGACACGACACGCATTCACGAAGACATTGACCGGACCTAGCGTAGCAGCAGACGTAAAGGTTAGTTATTCCTAAGGGTCCACTGCTATCTTAAGAAGCCAAGCTTCGCTTTCCTTAATGCCTTAGAATTTTTTAAAACATTTTCTTTATGGAATTTTCCTGAATAAGTGCTAATTAATAAACAAAATTTACATAAGAAGTAACCTTGAATATGCATCAGTTGTATGGAGCCAAGCAATACCTCAAAATCTCAAAAACTAACTGCTATTGAGAAACGATGTTTGTCAATAATAGAATGCACTTATGTTAGTGACTCAAATTATAATGTTATAGCAAAAAAATTAGGTCTAATTAATATTCAGGAAAGATATAAAATGCTGTTAAAAAATTTTGGCAAAAAGTTAGATAAATCAAAACGGTTTGGGAATTGGCTAAGTCAGTAGGCTAGAATTAATACTCGCCCAAACAGATCAACCAACAAGTTCCGAATTATTAAATGTAAAACTGAAAGGTACAGAAAATCAACAATTCCAACAATAATTAGAAATGAGGCCCATGGAAGTTAGCTTTATTAGTACTATAATAATTATAGGGTAGAATATTATGAATTATAGGTGTTGAATCTCTCTAGTTAAGTAAATACTGTTAGCATCAAATTAAAAGTGTATTCCATTTGTAAACCCTGTTCTCCTCTGCGCATGTTATATGCTGCCTGGGCTTCTTGATCTTTCTTAACTAAATTGTCTGTATGTGATAATAATAGTTTTTCAAAGTAAAATCAGGCAAACTACTCTATCAATACATGTACTATTTTTATGAATGATTTAGCATTACTTGTGTCATGTTCCGTGTATGTACTCAATGTAATTAATATGATCAATAAACAAAGAAATAAAACCCTGCATAATAATAATAATAATAATTATTATTATTATGCATTATAATATAGTAAATGAAGGAGAGTTCCAAATTAAACTACTACCAAATAGGTACAAACCATATTAAGAATGAAGCATGAGAATTTACATCTTAAGATTAGGAATATGGAATTAGAATTATTAGAAAAGTAAGTATGAGAATCCAATTTAGTTTACCCATGGAATTACTTGTACGCTTACATCAAAGTTCGAAAGGATTAATTTTACGGATAAATAATTATTAATGTTAAGTTTGGAAAATGAAACGGAAAAGGAAATGGAAAATGATATGGAAAATCTAGAAACGTTTTCCCTTAACAGAAGATTAGGGACAAAAAGCTTACTATTTACTTCAAATTATTATTTGATTTTTGTTTTCTTTTTGGTTATTGATTTCGTCCAACACAATATAATTTACATACAAATGCTTACGAATACTGAGAGTTCGGCCGAATTACAATCCAATTGGAATTTCCAGATCTTGAGTCTAGGTAAGTAATTTTGGTTCACAATTTATAATAATAATTTTGAATATGATTTACAATAACCTCATGTCGAATTGAAATTTGAATTAATTGATACTAACTTTGAATATCCGAACGAAAAGAGTGGAGACCAAGATTATGGGGAAATAGAATTTGAATGAAATGACTAATAATGTTTTGCTATATATGTTTTTACAGAATTTGAATACTAATACGACTCGCAGAGGATTACTTTACCACTTGAAATCCCCCTGCAAACCTCTGATTATCTTAGAAGTCTCCATTCTCCTTTTTCCGAAGTTCACAAAAATAATTTGGGGAATGAAAAATAATAAATGTTGTTGTGTTAAGTAGGATCCTGCGACTGGTGATGCTTGGTTTTTCTTCGGCGTGCTTCTGCCTTGCTGGGCTTGGTCCCGCGAGTCCTGTTCAGACTTGTCTTCGGCATGCTTCTTGGTTTGCTTCTCATGATTCTGCTCTGGAATTGCCTATGCTTTAGATGTAGCTTGGGTTTTTGTGTAGCAGGTTCCACAGGTAGCTCCTAGTCGCGATGAGAAGATGCGCTGGGTTCAATGAGCTTATTATTATCTTGTCTATGTGTCTTCTTATTTTGGCTAGGGATGGCTTTGGCTGTCTTCCGACTGAGAGGAGAAGTAGGTGCTATTTTGAGGTGGCATTTCCATTCTTGTTTAAATCGATCCCGCTTAGTGTGACCCCTGTAGGAGATCATACTTATAGCAGCTTACTTTCCTGAGTTTTGACATGGGTCTATTTTACATTTAATGGTGGAGCAGTGGTAAGTCCGATTGAAGTGAAAAGGGCTACCAGATTTGAAAAGGTCAAAATCAGGACACATTACCAAAAAAATATAAAATCAAGATTGAAGTACCTACTTTTTTTAGTACTTCTATCTAATACACTACTTTTTAGATGCTAAGCAAGCATCTATTGAAATGGTCATGCCTGTCTGTCTGTCTGTCGATGCCGGGTCTGTCTGTTGGTCATGCTCTACAGGTCACAATTCTTAACTAATTTAATTTGAACAATTTTTAAATAAAAAAAAACGAGCGCAAAATGCCCTATTGTTTTTTAGGTCGATCGGATCAGCCACTTTTTTACAATTAACGATTATAAGGACCAACTTTTTTTGCGATTTTGAGCTTTTAGCTTTTTAAGAAAAACGGAAGTCAGTACTCTTTACATGCAAATACATACTTCACCATAAAAGTAGGTAGGTAGGTACGTAGGCAGTACGTTAACCGCATGTTCTACACTGTTTGGATACCGTGTACCTCAGCGACATACGAAACAGAGTGCTAGGAGCGTTTACAAATAATGTCCGTATTACATTTTCCGAGCGACCTACATTTCGTCTTTCGTAAATTCACCATTTTAGGGATCCCTACTATCATTAGTTTATAAATTAGGTTGACATATATCCTTAACATAAAATTTTACTTGTGTGCATGCAGAGATCGTCTATAAATGACGTCATACATATTTTAGTATTTTAGAGATTCCCACTGCCATTGTTTCAGTAATTAGGTTGACGATTATCTTTAACATAGAATTTTACTAGTATGCATGCACGGATTGTCCACAAATGACGTCATACAACTATTTTAGGGATCCCCACTGCCATTGGTTTAGTAATTAAGTTGACATATATCCTTAACATAGGATTTTACTCGTGTGCATGCAGGGATTGTCCACAAATGACGTCATACAAATTTTACCATTTTAGGGATCCCCACTGCCATTGGTTCAGTAATTAAGTTGACATATATCCTTAACATAGTATTTTACTCGTGTGCATGCAGGGATTGTCCACAAATGACGTCATACAAATTTTACCATTTTAGGGATCCCCACTGCCATTATTATTATTAATATTATGTAACAGGGGTTTGGTCCCAAAGAGACCAACGCCGCCGAGGCCTTTATAATTATGGCCTATTGCAGACTCTCCCTCAAAAATAGCAGAAAAACAAAGATCAAGCAGCAAGCCTTCCAGTAGAGCGCGAAAACGCAACTAACTGAGCCACCGACGCCTGACCCAAAATATGCAATGATATAAGACACCCCCCAAGATAGAGGTTCCCCACAAGTACAAAGGCAGGGCACACAGTCAAATAGTGAATTGGTGTATCATCCTCCTCCCCACAGTGCACGCACGTAGGGGAATCCAACACTCCAGTCCTCCATCCGTGAGCTCCCCAAGCCCCATGCCCCGTCACCAGCCCAATCAGCCATCTTAACTGATCCCTGGGATAGCGCACCAACGACGCATTGCCGTAAAGTGGTGCCGATATCCAGAGCTTGGCCTGCCTACAGTTGCGCAGTCCAGTCCATTGTCTTTCGTGCTCACGTCTAGCCCATTGCGCAATTGCGCAGTGGACCGCGGAGAGTGGGACTGGAACAATTGGTCTTGGACCAAATTGCCTACCGCAACTCCCATCATGCAAAGCCTTCGCCAGCCTATCTGCCTCCTCATTACCCCTGAAACCCGAGTGCGCAGGGATCCATACTAACACAACCTCACAACCCCTCTCAGCGAGTCTGTTAAGGTTTGTGTGACAGTCCCACACGACACTCGAGACAGTGTAAGGCCTGGACAGTGCTCGCAAAGAACTCTGACTGTCGCTGAATACTCTGACTGGAAGATCCTTAGTGCCATTCTCCAGCAGCCAATGGGCCGCCAAGGAAATACCAAGGGTCTCACACTCGAATACAAAAGCATCAGCACCAAGATACACAGACAAAGCCATAAGGGTTACTCCCTGGTTTCTGTCCTCAATCACGACTCCACAGCCGGCATTATCACCATCGCGTAGCCGTCAGTGAAGCAAACCACCCTACCCCCCAAAAGGGATAGGTCACAAGCCCAATCCATTCGCGACCCAAGTTCAACAGTAAACCTCCTATCTTCCAGGTTCTTATACGTCCAGTCCACTGGCATCTGGAGAATAGGGACAAAAGAGCCCCACCTCTCACAAATCACAGTATGACTGGTTGAGCCACCAAACAAAGGATTTTTTGTCCACAAATCCCTAGTTTTCAGCCTATGCATAGACCTAACAGCTACTGCCTGACAGATGTCCAGAGGCATGAGGCCGATAAGACACTCCATCGCAGCCCTATGCGTCGATCGAAGCCCACCCGTAATCATAAGGCACGCTTGATGCTGTACCCTACCCAATAAACTAACATACGAGCTTTTCTCCAGTGCAGGAGCCCAAGCTACAACCCCATACTCCATCACTGGACGGACAAGGGCAGTATAAGTCCATCTCGCCACGGTGGGAGATAGACTCCATTTCCTTCCGACCATGCGTTTGCATCTAGCCAAGGTAACCTGCGACTTGCTCTCCACTGACTTGCAGTGTGGCATCCAGGTCAAGTGCTTGTCCAGTACAACGCCTAAGTACCTAACTGTTCGCCGGATCTCCAGGCTCACTCCCCTGTACCTCACAGAATTGGGAGAGAGCCTGGTGTTCCTAGTGAACAGAATCAACTCAGTCTTCTCAGCATTAAGGTTCAATCCCACCTCCAAACACCAGTCACTAATGATATCCAGACCCTCAGTGACCCGATGTGTGAGTGTGCGAAGCACCTTGCTACTTTGAAGCACCATAGTATCATCGGCATACCCCTGTGGCAGAGTAGACGACGCCCTTTGCTTAAGCCTATTCAATAGACCATCCATAACTAAGTTCCACAGGAGTGGTGAGATTACCCCTCCTTGTGGACACCCCCTCTCCACCTTCCGTTCCCTAGAGCAACCACTAATCTCTGACACCACTTGTCTATGTCTGAGACTAAAGTCGATCCATCTCTTAACCAAAGAGTAAATTTCAAACCTATCCAGCGCTGAAGTTATAGCACTGAATAACACATTGTTGAAGGCCCCTTCAATGTCGGCAAAGGCACCCAGAACCATCTGTCCCGACTCAAGAGCCCTCTCCACATACGCCACTATTCTATGAATAGCTGCATCCGTGGAAAGGCCCCTCAAGTACGCAAACTGATGATTAGCCCTGAGCCTGCTCTCCAGCTCAGGTGTTCTAATGTGCCTATCCACCAGTCTTTCCAGGACCTTCAACAAAACAGGAGCTAGCTGTATGGGCCACCACGCAGAGGCCTTACAGTAGTCCTCCCTACCCGGCTTAGGTAAAAATACTACCCTAGCCACTCTCCAGCACAGCGGTACAGTGCCCAATGCCAGGCAAGCCTGATAGAAAGCAACCAACCGCCCCAAAATCACCGGTAAACTCCTCTGCAATAGCACAGGTTGAATACCGTCAGCCCCCGCAGACTTGTATGGACTAAAACTCCAAACAGCATTCTGCACCTTCCTCTCAGTGACAACCCCTGAGCAGCCATGCAGTTCCAGGGAGCACATATCATGATCTATAATATGCCGCTCCCCACTATCTAGCCCAGGAAAGTGATGCCGAAAAATGACATCCAGGGTCTCATGCATTGACGCCGTAGACCGATTCATAACAGCATCATGAATTGACCCTGGTATTCTAGTTACGTTACCTTCCAGACTACGTAGACACTTCACAGCATCCCCATACTTACTTACACCTCCACAAAAGTCGGTCCATGACCTTCGTTTTGCACATCGAACAGCAGACAAATATACATTGCGCGCTTCCTTATACTCCTTTCAAATATCAGGGTTACGTCTGTGGCGACCCACTCTCTTATAGAGGGTGGTTACACCCACTCGAAGAGCTGTAAGCTCATTTGTCCACCATGACGCCACCCTGTCCCTTCGTCTGTATGTCCTTAGTGGACATACCTCATCAAGAGAGTTCATTATGGCATTGCTAATGGCAGCCGCCTCAGTGTTAACATCTTCAACACAGAGCAGCTTCCCATCAGTCACCATGCAAACTCTCTTCCTTAAACAAGCAAAGTATCTGCTCCAATCCACTTTCCTAATATTTCTACAACGAACAGCCACTGGCAAGCCAGCCGAGACGCGGAAACGGATGTACCTGTGATCAGACCCCGATTCCTCATCCGACACAGCCCATCCGTCAACCCATGACTCAGCCAATCTATTTGCCAGCGTAATGTCAATTACCTCAATCCTGTTAGCTACAACAAACGTAGGAGCACTACCCTGATTCACTACCGAAAGATCAGTAGACAAAATGTAGTCAAACATTGCTTCGCCTCTGCGATTTGTGTCGGTGCTACCCCATACCCGGTTATGTGCATTAGCATCAGCACCTATGATAAGGGGCAGTTTATTGACCTGGCAGTAGTCCACTAGCTTGCGCACGAGATCCTCGGGAGGATCAATTGCTTCACCCGGCATATACACAGAAGCAAAGACCATCGGAACTTTGCCCCACCAAGTTACAACAGAGACAATATCTCTGCCCGTAAACTCTACTAGTAAATGAGCTTTCACATTTCTAGAAATCAAAACACATGCACGCGGTATAGCATGCAAATCAGTAACAAAGAGTTTATCAGTCTTACCTAAACCTCTCACAGCTCCTCTGTAGCAGTACGGTTCCTGGATGAGACATATATGTGAGCAGATCGGGCGGTAACGGATGGCAGTGCTATTAAGGCGATGTTCGTGTCGCACCACCCGGTCGCGGAGACCGCATAAGCTCAAGGCCCCCGCTTTGAAAAGGTGCATGTTAATTTGGGTCAGGTCAATATTGGATAGGGACATAAAAGAGACCCCACCAGATTGTTGACCCGACCCGATGTTGGGGTTAATCAACCCTTAAGCACCGCCATCCGCAATACCCGACCTGCCGTCACACTCAAACAGAACCGTACCTAGGCCAATGTGAAGCCTGAACCCAAGAGTAGACAGGAACCTCTCAGAATCTACATCCATTTTTAGATGCCAGACCTGAAAGGGCTGTCTGCCCTTGGTGATCTGTCTCCTGGACACTGGCCACCATGACGCCGTAACCAACCCTTGATTACGATCTCTAAGAAGGACTAGGAGCTCCGAGAAAGCATCTGGCATGCTCTCCCCAGATCCCAGTCCCTCCACTTCCACCCTATATTTGGGTTTCCACACCTTTACCACAGGTAGCGCCTTAGGACAACTTTTTTTCTTTCCCGACACTCCCCCAAACAATGCATTCACAAGCAGTACTAGTCCACTTGAAAGCCGCCGGATTCTCGCCATCAATTCGAATCCGCCCTTGCACCAAGTAGATTCCATTGAACCTGCAGCAGCCAGTTCCCTCCGAATCCACCACTTTATTTACTTTCGCTAGCATCTCCCGTTTGAAATGAGCGAACATGTTCTTTGTCACACTCTGATCGTCAGGCATACCCTCAAGACCAATAAGAACTAAGTTCAAATTAGCAGGGGGCACCCAAAGACCAAAACCATCCACCAGACCCGTCACCACTGGAACTGTACCTACCACCTTGGCAGATGGCCTAGACTCAACCTTCTTTCCATCCCGATCAACAAAGTCCTTCTCCATGAAGGGTTTTTTTTGGCGTTCCCACCACAGGAGAGCCCCCGGCTAATGATAGATCAGCTGGGGTACTACCACCAGCCGATTCGCCACTACCATTCTGCGGAATCGCCCTCTTTCTCTTCTTTTGTTCCTTCCTCCTTCTATTCTGATGGGCCTTTCTGAGCTGAGACAGAGTCTTAACTCTAGGAGTCCCAGCTGTCGTACCAGCTGAGGGGCGATCAGCTGCCTTACCATTTCTAGCAACTGTCCCTCTCCCACCCACCGATGTTTTGTCCCCCCCAAGCGTCTTGTCTCCTTGCCCCTGCCCAAAAGCCCACTTTTTCCCGCCATCCTTATTTCCAAGATTTAGGTCATTCACCTTAGTGGTTACGACCCCAACCCCCTCTGCCTTTGCACCGTCCCCTGTTATTGGTAACATAGCCTTAGTGCCCCCTCCTATACTACTCATTGGAGCATTAGTACCCCCACGAGTACTACTCATAGGACCAATAGTACCCCCAATGCTACTCATAGAAGTGATCGTCATGTACGAATCACTTGACGAGTCCCCCAGCAGGATGTCCTCCATCTCTACGTTCACCCCTTCCCCCTCAACCACCGCTTTATCTGTAGCCCCAGATCCTAGCACCATATCTGAAACAATGCTAGTCGGCACCATTGTATTACACAGTACCAACACATTGTTTGCAATACGCCCCCACCATACATGCCTAAAAACAGCTTGTACCCGAATCCCATAGACGTACCATACATAGTGCAGTGGTATTTCCCCTTTATACATAGGTAATGTATAAGGGGTACCTATGCTATAGTACTCGTCAGCCGAACTGAAATGCCTGTCTATTTGTAGTGGCCCAACCCAAGTACACATGATTTGTGTGTACTGGGCACCAAAACCATAGACCATAGCATACTTACTGCTTATTTCCCCAATACACTTAAGAAAACTCAATACCAAACAAGCAGAAGGTTCAAATGGAATTTTGACCTCCCGCTTGCCACATACGTCACTGCACAGCAGACTATTAAAATAAATAATAAATTCAGTCGAGATGTCGTGGATGGATAAGCTACGCCATCTCCACCCCAATATTGGTACTAATCGGAATAGAAGAACAGGTGGGCTTCTGCATTGGAGCCGAAGCACCAAAACCAAACCCAACCGACTACACCGTATCCCATCCCACATACAGATATTAAAATAAAAAATAAAAATACCCACTTTACCACCAAAAAACCCCGGGTTTCGGGCAATAAAAAACCATACCAGATCCAGACACGTCTTTGTCCTGATTCCCGGAATAGTCTCCCATCTTCCCTGATACACTGGGTTTCCCAACTTCCACACAAACACGAAAAAAACAATAATTTTCTGGACACACTAACACGAACTTCTACTTTGTAGGAGAGTTTACGCGCGAATGATCCCCACTGCCATTGGTTCAGTAATTAGGTTGAAGTTTATCCTTAACATAGGATTTTACTAGTATGCATGCAGGGATCATCCATAAATGACGTCATACAAATTTTACAATTTTAGGGATCCCTACTGTCATGAGTTCAGAAATAAGATTGACCTATATCCTCAACCTAATATTTTTATTGTGTGTATGCAGGGTTCGTCCAGAAATGACGTCATACAACTTTTACTATTTTAGGGATCTGCTGTCATAAGTTCCTGAATTAGTTTGACATATATCCTTAACACAGGATTTTGCTGGTATGCATGCAGGGATTGTCCAAATATGACGTCATACAAATGTTATAATTTTAGGGATCCGCGCTTTCATTAGTTCACAAATTAGGTTTACATATATCCGTAACATAAGATTTTACTAGTACACGTGCAGGGTTTTTCTATAAATGACGTCATACAAATTTACCATTTTAAAGATTGCCATGCCATTAGTTCGAAATTTAGGTGAATAAATAACCTCATCATTGAATTTTTCAAGCGTGCGTACAGGGATCGTCTATAAATGGCGTTATTCAAAGTTTACTAATACACATTAATACATACGTACAAACATACATGCGTACATACATACATACGTATAAACATCCATTCATGCATACATACACGTGCATACATACATACACGTACATACATACGTATAAACATATATACAATCATATATACGGACATTCACATAAACGTAAATACTAGGGTTGCCAGACGTCCCGGAATTATACAAACAATCCCGGAATCGCAGGTCGTGTCCCGTGTTCCGGACACATATCGCCCGGGACGGGAAATGTCCCGGAATCAGGCTAATTGCAGAAAATAATAATTACTAAAGTGAATAAGCGTACAATATTGGTATTTAGAATTGTTGATAACCACTGAAGTGTAATCTATCGCATAAATCTTGATTTACATGGCAGAATTTAAAAAACCGCCATTTTACACCGAGTGCCGGCAGAGCAGCACACATTAAGCTTAAACCAGGTGAACCTTTATGAGTTTTCACTATTACCAAAGTGACCAAAGTCGTAAGTTTATAGTAAGCGTAAAGTTACCCAAAGTAATTAGTGACAGTGTCATATTTTTCGAAAAATTTATAATTAGGCTCATTTTTTTTTAATTTGAACTACTAAGGCCAATTTGTTTACAAAACGAATAAAATTAGTGACAGTAAATCTAATAGTTGTCCAAATACTTCTAAGAAACCAAACGACTTTATGTGTATAAAAAAAATAGGAAGAGGTACCTTTGTTCGGGTAATGGCTAAAAAAGGGCGAGGATGAGCATCATGCACGTTGTTTTTAGAAAAAAGCCAGTGTTCAGGAAAATGCGAATATTAAACCTGGAAAATTCGGAATTTCAATTCAACACAATAAACTTATGAAGTTAGCAAAATTACTAAAAATTGAATTTAATGAAGATAAGTTCTACAATGATAACAGTGCGGTGATGGTGGCATTTCAATTGCTAAAAAAAAGAACATGTAATTACAAGAAAATGGACAGCATTTTTTTCTAAAGTAGAATCCGCTGAGCTTAATCTTGTAAAAGCTGAGCTTCAAATAACACATAGCTACAATTTATCTAATGTTGAATTTTACAATTTCCTTGGATCACCCAAAGGCAAGGATATATTGAAAAAAAAAGTTCTGAAAATTATCAACCCAGGAATATTAATTTATATAAACCAATAAAATAAATACTAATTGGCAAAATATTCCTAATTAAAACGCGTGATTTGATGTATATCAAATTAATTTTTATATGTGCTTATGCTGGTTGGAGTAATATCGTTGTAATAATACATTAAAATTTTGAAATATTTTGGTGTCCCGAAATTGGTGAGTCAAGATCTGGGAGGCCTAGTAAATACATACGGTCATGAATCCATAAATGCATTCGTACATACATCTTTGTACTCGAAAAATTCGTACGAGCACATATCTTTCCAAGCCTTAGGGTTTGAAGCCCAGTCGTCAACACTCCTACAGTCTTCCGTCTGTCCCGCCAAGATATAAAACTGAGTGTGCGACCATAGTTTTAAATAGTTGGATCACCCTGTCCTTGACCTGGAGTGAAATTTTTAAAAATTTAATTTATTCGTAGTCAAAATGAATTTCAACATATATTGCCTGGGGATACGCCGAGAAGTAAGTTTACAGCTGTCAGCCGGAAGTCGCCAGTGGAACTATTTCAGTGATTTTTCAGTGACGTTTAGACATTATTGAAGTTTGAAGCTAAGTGATTGTGTATGGTAACTATTTTATCCTATTTAAAATTTATTTATTTTGTAATTCGCTAGACATTTGATTTAACTCGGTAATGTAACTACTTATTCGATATTATTTTATTCTTTTAATTTTGGATTGGTTTGGTTTTTAAGTTTTCATCATGACAGTTCCGAGGTGTAAATTATGTGGGAAAGTTAGTTCGGCTAAAAAGCTAGAAATTAGTTGCTGTGTATGTAAAAATGTATTTCATAGAGTTTGTGTTCCCATTGCATTGACTATTTTTAGGAGTTTAAATAAGGATGATTGGAAGTGTGTGGAGTGTCAGTCTCATATTTCGGGTCGTAACTGTCATTTGTGTGGTAGTTCTAATATTAACTTGGGAACTCAGGTCAATGGTGTACAGTGTGATTGTATGCTACCGGGGAATGTTTTTGATCTGCATTCATATTTAAATGGGGCTTTTCCAACTAGTAACATTGATGATTGCATTGTTCAGGGGGATGTAAAATTATTGAAATCAAATGGATTCCAATTGCTGCATTTGAATGTCAATACTCTGAACAATGCAAAGGTAGAAAGTATAAAGGCTTTGACTGAGAATTATAGATTAGATGTAGTATGTATTACGGAATCGAAGCTCAATGCTAATCAGTTGGATGGTCCAATTTTCATTGATGGCTACAATCGATATAGGCAAGATAGATTAGTGGGTGCTAATGGTGGTATAGTTGTTTACATTAGGAATGTACCTAATTATATCCCAATGTCGCTTGAGGAAATAAGTGTTTCATACTTGCCTTTGGGATTAGAGGTAGTTACCATAAAGTTGTTGCCGGGTTTTAGGAACCCGATTGTGCTGTCTGTAGTTTATAAGCCGCCGTCGTTCAGTAAGTCGATGTTTAATAGTTATTTTGAGTACTATGTCACTGCTTTAAATAGCTTAAAATTTGAATTATTTGTAACTGGGGATTTTAATATTGATTTGAGTTTTAAGTATAAGGTTTGTAGAGAGCTCCTAAGTATAACTAGTAGTCACGGTCTGAAGCAACTGATTAATTCGACCACTCGAGCAACTATTGATACAAATTCTATTCTTGATTATGTTTATGTTTCCCAACCTGAAAGTTACAGTAGTGCTGGTACTGTAAATATTGGTGTGTCAGACCACTATGCTGTATACGCAGTACGAAAATTGTGTAAGGTTAAGTAAATGCCAAAGGTTATTAAAATACGTAGTTTCAAGCGTGTGGATTGGGAACTCTTGAAAAAGGATTTAGGCGATGTGCCTTGGTCTACTATGTGCATGTTCGATGATTGTGATGATGTCCTTAATTTTTTTGAGTTATCTGTGAATTCAGTTATTCAAATACATGCCCCAATAATTAAAATGCGTGTTTGCTCCAAGCCGTCTCCTTGGTTGACGGCTGAAATTCGTCATTAAATGAACCTTAGGGATAACTTGAAGCAAACAAGTACTCAAGGTTGTGACAATACAAAGTGGAATGAGTATAAAAATTTGCGTAATGAAATCAATATTGAAATTAAGAGGGCCAAGTATAGCTACTATAAAAATAAATTTGCTGAAACTCCTACTTCCACTAATGTTTGGAGTGTTTATAATAGGCTAGTTGGTAAGTTAAAATCGGCCATGCAGATTTCGGAAATTGATTTGAATGGTAAAATAATTCATAGTTAAGATGAAATTGCTGATTAATTTTCACGTGCTTTTACTAATCAGTCAGCAAGCAATGCTGACTTAGATGAATTTATTACTGGTATTGATTGTACTGAAATTCCAGTTCCTTACACAGAGGATAATGTTAAAACAGCTTTTTTTCGTGTTAAAAAGAAAAATAATTCTAATTGCCATGAATAACCATATATAGTGCTCAGTAACTGCATAGATGTATTGGCTTTACCACTTGCGCTAATGTTCACACAATTTTTGTTTATGGCCAAGTATCCTTCAAAATTTAAATGTGCAGTAGTAACGCCACTTTATAAAGGCAAGGGGCATAGAAAAGATCCTTTCTCGTACAGGCCTATATCATGTTTACCATTACTTGACAAACTGTTTGAGCAATTACTATTTTTACGTCTAATGGATAGCATAAAATTGTGTGATCAGCAGCACGGGTTTAAGAAAGACAGATCGTGTCAGTCAGCCACACTACAATTTATTCAAGATTCTTATACCTACTTAGATGTAAAGTGTGGCAAGGTGCTGGCAGTTTTCATTGATTTGCAGAAAGCCTTTGACTCTGTAAATCATAAAAAACTTTTAATGAAATTAAGGGATGATTTCGGTGTAAAGGGCTATTTACTTAAGTTATTGGGTGATTATTTAAATAATAAAAAATTCAAAATTAAAATTCGTGAGTATATTTCTGATGGTTATGATTTAAATATTGGTGTTCCACAGGGCTCTGTGCTTGGCCCTTTGCTTTTTATCATGTACATTAATAGAATCAATGAAGCTATAACTGTGGGTGGTGTGCAAATGCTGTTGTATGCAGACGATATTGTTTTGTATTATTCACATCCGGATTTTAGTGCATGTCGTGATACAGTACAGAGTTGTATTGATGCCTTGGTCGCCTGGTTCAAATCAAATGATTTAAATGTTAATGTAAGCAAGACAAAATATATGCTTATGCACAAGATTGGGGATAGAAGTATGCCACATTCAGAAGAGGTTGTGCTAAAGTGTAATGGTATTGAACTGGAGCAAGTGTATACCTTTAGGTATCTAGGTATCATAGTGGATTGTAATCTGAACTTTAATGGGCATTTTGATTATGTAAAAAAGCGTGTTAGTATGGCACTTGGTGTCATTATAGGTTTAAAAAGGTATCTTGACTTCAGTACATTTGTGGTAATGTTAAATGCCTACGTGCTATCTTTAATTGATTTCTGCCCAATTGTTTGGGGTTCGAGATCAGATACTGAGCTTCAAGCTATTCAAAATAAAATTAATAGGGTTATTATGTTGTTTAACATGATAAGGCAGAAGCAGGTTAATGAGGATGACATTTTGGAAATGTGTAATATTCTTTCTGTTTCTGAAAGAATTAAGTACTATTATCTTATATTTACTCTTAAGACCATTAAATATGTATCTAGTATAGCTTATTTACAAAACTTTTTTGTTCATTCAAGGCGTCTGAGAAGTACTAGGTCGCAAGGTAAAAGCTAACTGGAATGTACTAGGTTTAATACAGAGCTTTATAGAGAATTGCCTTTGTACCGTATGACTAGTGAGTGGAATAAACTTCCGGAAAGTATAAAGTTCGCTGAGGATAATTTTGATAATAGTGGTGAGCTATGTCATGTACCTGCATTCAGGAATAAATTATTAGACTATATTGTAAGTAATCGTGTTTCAATTGTTTACAACATGTATATTACTCCATGAATTGATTACTTGTATTATCCTGATTGGTTTGTAAAATGGTTTATGATTTTATGTGTATTTTGGAATATGATTTAGCGTAATTATGTTTAGTAAGTAATTTTCCTTAGTGTATATTGTGTCCGCATTTGTAAATCAGTATTTATATTGAACTGCTTGACACTTGAATAAAATTAACTCAAACTCAAACATTGTGTTTTATTACAACCTGTGGCGCGTGGGGTATCATTTAAAAGCTTGTAACTTGCTTAATCTAATAAAGTTAATATTACTTCAATAAAAATAAATCTATACGCTAGAGTAAATACATAGTCCAGTTTTTAATGCCTCATTTTTTTATTCACACAAATGATGACTTTCTAAAGTATCTATTTGTTTGAATGTGTGCATCTTTGTTTGTATTTATATTTATGTATGTACTTATGTTTAGATTGTGGTCAATAATCGCAGTTATTTACAGCTCACCGTATACCTTTGTGGTGTTGACCCTAGTTCTTCACATTACGAACATATTATTTATGCATGTTTTTTTTCAAATAATTTTTGCATATTACGCTAGTGTATGAATGGAGAAAATGCATTTTATTCGAACAGTGCTAACAGTTTTTAATAGGGTAATTTTTTTATTGCGAAATCTCTAATAATTTTTAAAGAAATTGAAGCCGGTTGTATTGGAAACAATAAAAAACAATGTACCTTAGCATGATTGTAGTTATCATATAAAACCGTAGTTTATATTTTTACTGTTTCACTAGCGAATTCGAACTTTTTGGAAGGCATGGCAGAAACATTAGTTTAATAGGAAATTCTAAGAACAAGAAATAATGATGGTTACGGTTTTATTTTATTGGGTGCTCCGAAAAGAAAGCAAGTTAAGTTACTGGACTTATTCGACGGCGTTTTCAGTAAAATACAACATAAACAAAGCCGGTAAGAATTTTTGTACTCTTGTATTTTTATATTTTTGAAAACTTAACGCCCTCATGAGTTATGCCATTAAATGGAACTGTCATTAGTTGCGGTTGTATTTCAAGCACCTACATTTTTCGCACCCGAGGAGCTCGCACCCTGGTGTAACTTGCACCTGTGGTATATGCACCGGTTATTGTTAAAATTAAATGATAAAAATAGGGTAGTTTTTTAAGGATTCAGCGGAAAAATATTCTTTAGTCAGCGGAAATAAACATTTGTTTCTCTGACTAAATACATTTAATATCCACACCACAATTAGAATATTCAAATAATTTTTGCTGCAGACAAATATTTAGAAAATACATAATTTTTTTATCAGGCAAACCACAAGATTAAACTAATTCAGCCTGCAGGTAACTCGGACTCAAGGAGTCGTTGAGAAAAACTAAACCTAATCCTAAATGATGTCAAACCGCGATAAAAAATAATGTTTCTATTTCTTGGGGTGCAGTTGTCAGTTGAATTGTAAATCCTATAACCCTGCTGATTTCCTTTTCATCTGTGAAAAATAAAAGTTTGGATGTCAAGAAACCGGCAAAAACCGGAAAACCCGAAAGAAACCTGGAAACAAATGAAGCTGGTGGCCCACGCCCACCGGGGCGGACTGGGATCTATTTGGGCCACGGAAATAACCATTACCAGATTAGGCGTTCAGGGGGCCCACACTGGGTCCCGAGGCCCAAAGCTTCCGTATACGTATTTATAAGAAGCGGGGGGCCCATGCGGAATTTCTCCGAATTCCTTATGGCCAGTCCGCCCTTGCACGCCTATATCACCGATTACAAAAAGCTGTTTTACACGGTTGCATCGCACTGCCGCCACCACCGACTCTGCTCACGCCATCATATTACTACCGAGCCGAGCACCGCAAGCTTCTGGTAAGTGTCAGCGAACTACACAGCTTGAATGACTTTGTGCAGATAGGATCCAAAAAGCTTTTGACACCACAATTAAAGGCAAGGTCACAAGCTCAGCTTCATTGGCCACCTCGCGATATTGACAACTAAGATTCCTAATTACCAAGAGTCGTAACCATACTATGGTTTTCTTTAAACACTTTATTTTATTCTATCCTTTCTGTTACATTTTTTATACATTTTTATGAAATAACCAGCGGCCCTTTTGGGGGCCAACATTATCTTCAAACAGCAGTTATAGTACCTACGAAAACCGTCGTTTACGAAAAAGACCACACTACGAAACCCGTCACTACGAAAAAATTCTACGAAACACGAACTGACGAACACTACCCTATCCAAAAGAGTACTGGAGTATTCCAAAGGCACTACCTAAGCAGAAAAAAATCACCTTCTACTGTGCTAAGCATAGGGAAACCTGCGGTGTGAAGCAACAGATGCGAATATTTAATGGCAACGAAGAAGTATTTTATTTTGAAACGGAGTCGCAAATTCACATGAATACTGAAACAGAATCAAGACTTTTATCTGACGCAAAACATTTAAACGCATGTAAACATATTTATGGATTCGCAGTTCAAAAGGGTCTATATTTGTTCCCCAATAAAGCAATAGATTTACCAATAGCTGGAAAACCTAAATGAGAAAGATCAGCAATAATTGCACTCACCAGGACCGGGGATGATACACAGGAAGATACTTTTTCTAGAAAATAACTTAAATATTTTTGCTCAAACATTTTCAATAATTTGTTTAATTTTTTTACTCAATTATTCTTCATTTGATTTTGTGTTTAATATCGTATTTAATAATTTTCCGCTGATGCAGCACTAATTCTGTCTGAAAAATTAATTGTTTCTCTGGTGTCACTGAAAAACAATTTGCTGCAAATCGTAAAAAAGTCTGCAAAAAAAATTATTCCCGCTGATGGTTAAAAGGATGTGGCTACGGTTTAGATGCATATGACTGATCAAAAAATCAACCCTATAAATATATAATTTTAAAAAAATTGAAACACTTATTGTAAATCTATTATTACTGTTTAAGTACGGCGTAAAATCTCATTGCTTCGATAATGCCAGTTTATTAGTAAATTGCTAGAAACGTAATTGTATTGGACGTCAATTTGGTCGGGCGGTGCTCTCAGAAGTATCTGGTGGCAGTCTTGTAAAGGGTTTTCTAGTGGCCTTTAGAATTAGTTTTAGGTTTGACAATGTGCCACCTCACAGTAGTACACTCCTATGTTTCTAATATAATAGTTTTACTACCAAAAAGCTTTCCGGCTTCGAGCCGTATTCGTATAATGAATGCCTGAAGTAGGTGCTGAGCTTACAACTCATATTAGCTTTAATAAAGGAGTAGAGCCCTATTGTAGCAACGCTCAATTAAAGAGAGTGCCTATGTCCCCTTCTACTTTTTCTTCTTGTATTTCTCATTGTATTTAAAACTGGTCGCAGGCACAATTTATTGTTTTGGATAACTGACAACTGCTCCCCAAGAAATAGGAACATTATTGATTATCGCGTGTTGACGTCATTTAGGATTATTTGTTCTTTTAAAAGACGCCCGACGCCAGTCACCTGCAGGCTGAATTAGTTTAATCTTGTTGTTCGTCTGATTCCAGTATTTTTAACCAGCATTTAGTTGATAAGTGTAGTAAAAGCAAATATCTAATAACCATTTATTCATTAAAATGTTCCTCAAAAATTGTTATAAACAAACGCGCAAATCTACTAGTTATCCCTAATCGGAGTTCAGGAAATGGTTATGTGCCATTTAGTCGTTTTTGCACTAATCTAAAAGGTATATTCGTCGTGTTCATATTTTACGCACTAGGCCCAACTCGTAGCAAAACATATTATATTATGAATATATGCAAGGAAAATGTAGAATTACTTTTTATTACTAATACTTTTAGACAAACAAGAGGATCAAAAGGATAAACAAAGGATAATTTTTCCCAGCCATGAGCCAATATAAGGATGCAGGATTTATGAAAACTTAACTCAAAAAGGTTGCTGAGAAAGGAAAGTGAAAGTGTAGGGATCATACAAGTGAAAGTATAGAAAGTTTACACTAAAATAAACACAGATTATCCTGCCATCAGTGAATACAAAGGCCCCGCTTCTTAAGCATTGCGTAAACAGAAACTTAAGGCCCATTGGATCAGTGCGGGCCTAATAGGAGTGCAGGAGAAGAAGAGCAAAGTTATATTATACTCAAGCATCTGAATCTTATGTAACTTCTCTCTACTTTAACAGTTAGGAAGCACAACCATCGTAGTCATATAAAATCCCTTACATATGTATGTACGAGTCTTACAGATTTTGTACGAATGCGCTTTGTACGAATTTGCGTATGTACGAACGGTTTTTGAACGATTGGATTTTTGTACGAAAAGGTTTTTGTACAAACGGTGTTTTGTACGACTAGTTTCTTGTACGACAAGCATTTTGTGCGACATACATTTTGCACGAATGGTTCTTGCACAACGTGCATTTTTTAGGCTTTTATGACACCCAGTATGGTGTAAGTACTTAAGTGTGCGAAGGGATTCATTGTCTGTTAAAATATTTGTTATGTATTATAATTCATGATGTCGTTACAATATTTGTTTCTTTGTATTTATTCAACTATACACGGTATCGCCAGTACTCGTTGACCCGGGGTTCGTCAGGTCGTGTTTCGTAGTTTTTTTTTCGTAGTGGCCGGTTTCGTAGGTTGGTCTTTTTCGTAGACGACTGTTTTCGTAGGCACAATAATTTCTCTTTGGAGATTATGTTGGCCCTTAAAAGTGCCGTTGGTTTTTGCATAAAAATTCATAAAAACGTAATGAAATAAAATAAAATAAAAATAAAATAACATATTTAAACAAAACCATGACATGATTAGCACACTTAATAATTAAAAATCTTGGTTCTCAATATTGTGAGGATGCCTTTTAAGTTGAGCTTGTGATCTGGTTTTAATTTGTGGTGTGAAAGCTTTTTGTCTGTTCCCCACTGATGGTGAATGACCAACTGTCACACTCTTGTCAGCATTCCAGGCTATTCTAGCAGGACAATAACGTCCTTTGACACGACGACACACAAAATGCCTATTTCTATACTCAGCCTTTCCCTCTTTCGTAAATTCGAATCCGTCGTACAATGCCACGCCTCTACCACGCTTTGTTTTTCTAATTATTTTAATTTTTTTATTTTGTTCTTTCAAATGTTCTGACTTTTCAAATTGAATTTCACTTATATCTGAAGACGAATCCATCTTCTCTTGAAGCTAACGCTGAACTGACCACTCCGCTGCTTTCAATTACACTACGGCCTGCGTATTCCTTATCCTATTCAAATTGTATGCAACCAGTGATAACAATATTAAAAGTGGTTACACTTACATTATTTATATTTACATCCTAATTAGCAATGGCACTTTGATGCAATGTTTGTGCCTACAAAAACAAAGAGTGTTAATCATGTCATGGTGTTCAACTATGTTATTTTGTTTTATTATATTTTTATTTCATTACGTTTTTATTATTTTCTACACAATTACCAACGACCATTCTAAGGGCCAAAATTATATCGAAAAACATTACCTACGAAAACAATCGTCTACAAAAACGACCACACTACGAAACCAGCCACTGCGAAAAAAAACGAAACACGACCCAACAAACCCTGGGTCTACGAGTACTACCCTATCCCTATACACATAACATGAACTTATTAATATAAGATATTTATTATTCTTTATTAATCAACTTGTTTTGACCTATTTTCTATTCCATGCCTAAACATCTAATATTATGCATCTTTATATTGACAGCCTCACGCATTAATAAAGTCTAACATTAATGCAAAATAAAGTTGTACAGATACAGGGGTTATTTGTCCAAATGGTTTGTTGGACTAGGAATTTTCGTACAAAACACCCGTCAGACAGGAAGCTTTCGTATAGGGACGTTTCGTAAAAAACACATTTCGTAATTACAGCTAAAAATAATTCGTTCATAACACTATTACATAAACCTTTCGTACAAAAATACAGGATTTTGATCTGAAACGCTCTCGTACAAAAGCCATTCGAACAATGGACGTAGAACAGCAGCCAAGCCTACTAAATGTAATTTCCCTTTTGCGTCTGCACAAAATCCCAATTGTAGTAGTTAGTGCTTACGTCAAATAAAAAAAATAGTTACCGTTTAAATCATTTTTGTAACGACAGTTAATGCGAATTTTAAAGTAAAGGTGGTGGTAAAAGGGAAGCGTATTGTAAATAATTTTGTAGTTCACATAATGAGCTGGTTATTGACATTGCATGGGTACCAACATAAAATAAGTTAGACTATGGATTAAACACAATAATTATTCATATTTTTTGAAATTAATAAAAATCTGACAGTGCATGAGCTGCAGCATACAATAAATAAATATTATACTTGACAATACAAAGTTAACTTTAAATCCATTCGGAAATGCCTATCACAGCATAAGTAAAATTCTGAGCGTTATTACTGTATTTACAGTTACGTTCAAAGTACGTAAAAGTTCTATTCAACATGCAATGTCAAGGGGCAGACTCACTGTTTTCAAAACCGAGCTATAATCCGACGCCAAAAGAAGAAAGCATGAACTTCAATCCGTGCCCAGAGCACGTAGATCATGAATCTAGGCACGTCCGCCGCAGGGGCAATGCAAAAATTACAATCACCGCAGGGGTCTGGGGCAATATGAATTTTTGCATTATTGTGATGTATGACCATTGCAGATATAAAGGGTCTGCCCTTGTAATATATGCACTGCCACTGCACTGGACAAGCGCAGTCATTGCAAAATATCCAAACATCTGGCTTCTTGATTTTGCAGCACATAGAACGCGATCCACAATTTGCAATTTGCCGGAGGGTTGGCATCGACGGGTTGACATCGACTCCTTATTTTTCCGACATTAAAAGTTTAATTTCTAACTGTGATTAGTCAAATTGTATTGTATTAGATTATTCACCTTATTTGTGGTAATTCTAGAGAAACACAGTTCCGGTAATACTTTAATTTAAGTTTAAATATAAACAATTCCTAAAAATACGGCATACACATTTCAAAAACTCGTTATTTCAGTTAATTTTTGATTTAGTATTTTTTAAGTTCTAGAACTGCAAATTCACCATATCATTTAGTACACTTAATTGCTAATACGTTTCATGTTCTACTAAAATTAGATATTTAGGCTGTTGGGCTATTGTGTGAAGTTATTATAACTTTGAATACGCTGTAATGAATAAAACTATATTTTTAGATGGAGTGTTTTCGGTGCGACATCCCACTTGATCCAGGCCCAGGCAATCATAAAGGGAAGATCAAGCCCACTTCGCCTTTTTTGCAATCCTTGCTTCAGGTAAAAAACAAACTGCACATTAACTTTTATAATGTGGTTTTATGAATTATAAAAGCGTTCATGTCCTTGTGAGTTTGTTTTATTGTGGTACAATGGAATGCAATACTAGAAACTAATTTACATTTACTATGTTTCATGTATGAATATTGATCAAAAGTGCGATTTTATTACATTAATTAATTTTTCAATGATTTAATAGGACATTGGGGGCGGGTTTGAGGCTGGGAACTACTTGTGCAAAAAATGCCATAATTATTGCACAAAACTAACAATTCGACCAGCACTAGGAAGAATTAGAAGCGAGCCTGGAGGTAACATTGACATCTTGAGGGCAGTGAGAACACACGCTTATTGCGTTGTTTGCGGCGAAAATCCACATTGGAAAACGAAAGTGCCGCCAGAGGCAGTTGCTAAATGTTTCCTGAAAAAACGCGTAGTTGTAGCACTAGCTTCAAGCGTCTGAAAGACCCACTTAAATGGTCTGTACTTCTCTGATGCCGCCTTTGCGTCGCTCATCACCCGCTGTCACAAGATCAAGTTAACCGATGCTACGTTTGACCTTTACATGAACCAAGCGGATTCTATCCATGACAAGTGCAGAAATAGTGACTACTGGTTTGAACCATCTTCTTCGAAACGAACTGCTGAAAAATGTAAGTTAAGATTCGGACTCAACGACCAACAATTCGACATTTTCTTTGACAAAACGTCTCAGTTTATTACCGGCAAGACGGGTTTGGCCAAGCGACGAAATCTGGCTATTTTTCTCACCAAGATGCGAACCAACGCAAGTTTAAGATCCATCGGTATTGACTTTGGATTACATCATACTCATATCAGCAAAATTATTAGAGCCGTTGGTACGCGCCTTGCTGAAACATACGCACCGCAGTACCTGGGGTTTCAGCACATCACGCATGCAGATTTTAAAGAACTTCATAGTACAACCTTTGCTGACGAGTTGCTCTAGTTGGGTCCTGACAATGTGGAAGTGTTTGTGGATGCCACGTATTTATACTGTGAAAAGTCGTCGAATTTGGATCTTCAAAAGAAGACGTTTAACCCTCATAAGCTTACGAACTTGGTGAAACCCACGACTTTTTGTGCTGCTGACGGATATTTTCTTGCAATGAGTGCTATATTTAGATCTGACGGATCCAATAATGATGCTACTATTCTATCGGCGCTAATAAAGGACCCTGCGGGGCTGAGTTTTTTTGCTAACGGTAAAAAAGTGGTTCTTGTGTTGGACAGGGGATATCGTGACGTGATTCAGGAGTTCCAAGATCTTGGGTATCAAACAAGAATGCCGAGCTACCTGTCAAAAAGTGCAAAACAACACACCACAAAAGAAACAAACGAGTCTGGATTGGTGACCAAGAATCGTTAGATAGTTGAGTCAGCACACGGTCGAATTAAGAATGTATTTCGGTTTTTCATTGGAAAAATATCTAATAAGTTTATACCGAAATTCAACAACTTTCTTCAAGTAGTATGCGCCATTAGTAACGACTTTTTTGATCCCATTGCAACAAACAAACCCGAAGATGAAATCCTGGCCGCAGAAATGATTCAAAACTTGCACAGCACAAACGCTATTCAAGAACTTGTTATTCAACAGAAATTACTCAACAAAAGACTACATGGTGCTCCAATCCATACTCTGGGTCTTCCTGATTTTCCTTTGCTGAGCTGGGCTGACATCGAACATATTACGTATGGAACATATCAGTTAAGATTGGCACCAAGCTACCTCCAAAAAATGCCCTTCCTGGCGGGGGATACCGCATTAACGGATTTGTCCAATTTCCCAACTTGCTGCGCTTTGAAATTAAATCACGCTTTAAAAGCACTTTAATTCATAAGATGTGGATTCAATACCAACCAAATCTTAACGGCTACAAATCGGTAAAAGGGTACTATCGTACATGCAAGATGGGAGCTAGAACAGTCGGCACTTGTTCACACGTTGCATCTGTTCTGTGGTATATGGGAGAAGCCCGGCACTCTGAAAATGTGCGTATGCCCGCGGCTCATCTTGGAGACTATCTCTTGGATGCAAAGGAGATGTTGATGGCTATGGAGCAGGACAATAATCCCAGTACTGATACTGATGATTCTTCCGATGATGAAAGCGAAAACGAAGATCGCAACGAGGATCGTGCTGAGGACAGTGATGAAGACACAGGGCAAGATAAGGATGAAAATAGTGACGATGAGCTTTCTGACGATGAGTGACTTATTTTTACGCAATACAAATTAAAATATCTTTGAATATCCCCAATTATCCTTCTACACATTGCATTGTCGCTACTTTATTTTTAATCTAACCCGATGCAATTATTATTATTGAGTATTTAAATACCAGTTATCTGCTTCTTTATTTCTTTGTCCTATATCTACAATCACTAATTTGAACAGATACAATATTTACAAGTAGTATTGAAAAAATAATAAAATATTTCATATGCTAGTTTTTAATTTCTTAGTTTTACACAATAAACTGATATCATTGAAATTCTAGCAAAAATTACTGGCAACTTCAAGTGAAAATTGCTGTGTGTGTGGTAATATTTATGCAGATCATATAACTAATAATTTTAGGTTAAGTTAAATATTAAAAACATTTTTTCTTGCATTAATTGTGTCGAAAGGTGGTAAGTATTGTACATGTTTATTAACAAATCCGATTTTATGTGTCCAAAGTAAATATTTATATCATTATAATTAGGTACTATAATGCTGAATGTGTTGCGTCTAATTGTAAGCTTTAAAAGGAAAAAAATTCTATCTTTGTTGTAATACGTAAATTGTTATTTCAATATTTCATAAAAGCTGCAACATGTCTTCATTAAATGATTTTAAAAGATACATTATACTCTGTTACAAAGTTGTTAAATGATTTTGAATTTTGTAAATGGTTGGAAGCACTGTATTTAAATTAACTGTTACTTGAAATTGGCTAGAAATTAAATGACCAGTACTGTCTTTGTGTAATTGAACCACGCGTAATGTAATATTTAACTCATTGCTTCTATAATCCATGACGTAATGAAATCTTATTTTGCATAATCACTTCATCATAAAAGTAAGCATATAAAAATGTTTTGTACCTACTTAATATTTTGTAAATTATTTAAAAAGTCAGTCAAGTTCGTCTGAATGTGTGTTGACGGTATGCACCAGGTCGCATTTATTAACTAATGGAAATTAAAACTGTTTTTCAAATCACATGTGCAATTTATGAGATTCTAAAACATTTTATTGCAGGCACGGATTCAAGTGGTAGGGAAGTGGACAGTTGTATTTTTCAAAATTAATTTTTAAACAAAGGCTTACGTAGAAGCATGTAAAAAAAGTAGACCTATATCGTCAGTATATTATTTAAATGATTCATATCCATATTGTGCTAAAAAAATTCGCTATCCACCAAAATATTCAGAATATCACGTTCGTAAAATCCTGTAAGTGGGCGATTTTTCCGGGCCGGATATTAAGGCCAGGGAAGGCAGCCCCAGCTGCCGGAATTTTCAAAAAGGCATGTAAATGATTCATTTTGCACTTTTCGAAAATATATAAAAACAATATTTCGACTTTTCAAAACATGCAAGTTAAAGTTTTTTGTACATTTCAAAAGCATGGAAATAAAACATTTTCAACTTTTCTTAAAAAATGTAAATAGAACATTGAGCAATTTCATAAATCAAGTAAAAAAATATTATGCACTTTTCTAAATCATGTAAATACAACATTTTGCTTTACGAAAGACAACCATCAATAAAATGTAAATAGTGGTTTTTGTGTGTAAACAAATTGCTGCCAAAAAGCAATTCCTTAAACGGGCCCTGCGATTTTTAAACTGATTAAAAACATGTAAACGAAACCGTTTGCAATTTTCAAGAACATGATTATTATGTATTTGGTCCTTTTAAAAAAGCTAGTAATTGACATTTTGTACATCCATCTTATAAAGATTTGCTTTTGCATAGGTCATTTCGGTTGAATTTTAAACTGGAAATAGGCCACTTTAATTTTAATTTATAAGAATAAGTTTTCTCCTCGCATAAAATATTTCTAGGTACGCCTGTGTTGTAATAAATAAAATTCTAAATATTAACTTGGTTAATTTTACAAAAGTTCATACAATGAGGCTTTTTAGAACGATGTGCCAAGGAATAAAATGCCAACGCTTATATTTTCGTGACTAATTGCTTTCACTCATCAGCTTCTACCGCATAAAAATAGTGAGTTTTGAATAGGCATCCGCAGTAAGTGAAAGTCACTAGAAAGCACCAGATCGTAAGCTCTACAATGATATCTGTCGACTTTTCCCCCGCTACTTCTTTCCTGACACTTCTCCCTCAACGTTTTCCCCCGATACATTTCTCTTCCGTCCCGTTTCTCCCCCTACCTACTTCTCCTTTGTACTGTTTCTCCTAAGGCCAATTTCTCCTCCGCCCTACTTCTATTAATTTTGTTTCTCCTCTGGTACCATTCTCCTTCAATGTTCTTCTCTGGTATAGTTTCAGGTTCGACTCAAAGAACCTATGAAATACAAAGTATTACTTTGTAAGTCCACGTTATTCTGTATGTTAACTGATTTGAGTTATTTTGAAAAAATATGAGGGCATACACTTTAAAGATTTAAGCAAATACATTATAAGTTAGTAGTGGAATTTTTAATTTTTAGTTTTGTTCATTTTTAACTAATAACACTTAGCTCTAAATAAGGTGAGCTGTCCATAATGCCTACTTTGATGTTGCGTACTAATAATTTTTATTTTAAAATAACTACACCTCGTTGCTACGAAAAACTCATTCTCAATACCTCTGGTGTTATTTATAGCGCATAGTTCATAACATATAATGCCATATATCTGTCTAATATATTTGCTTGAACTAAAAGGAAATATTAAAGGAATGTGACATTTTAGTTGAAGCTGAAATCAACTACCCGATTTACATTTTTATTTATTATTTAACTGTATTGGCCCATATAATGTGGTATCGGCTGGCATTTGTCAAACTGATACAGTATAGGACTTCTTAGGCTCACACAAGCCTAGACCAGTCAAGCCCATTTATGAGTTGGCTCAGACAATTTAGACCATTAGGCAACGCTCATATGTGATCCGATCAGTTATACTAAAAACCAGGAATATTGGCGTTGCAAAAGAACGAGTGCACTGTTAGTAAAATGCATAGTTTATCGAACGGTTTTTAGCAGACTCAGTATGCATTATATTTTCTACTATTACAGGTCCGTCGGTTGTTTGGAATGCATGCGATACTGGGCCAATTTAATTAGACAGAATGCAGCAGGACAACGTTGCTTCACCCTGCAAAACACATTATCTTTTTATAGTTTTTAGATGCTGAGCTTAAGCATCTATTAAAATGGTAATGTCCATCGGTCTGTTCGTCTGTTGGTCCATCGCTACAGGTCACATTTTTTATTTGAATTGCATGAAACTACTTTTAAACAATCACAAATGCGGGCAGGCAGGTCTGCATATATTGTTTTCTTAATTTGCTTGAACTGACCTTTTTTCCACAGTTAATGATTGAATGGTCCAATGTCAAAAAAACCGTATCTAAAAACGGGTGAAGGGGCAGTTCATAAATGGCGCCAGCGAAAATCAAATTTTTGGTCCCACCCACATAACTTGTCACTCTTTTCAGGGTTGCGTAAATTGGTATATCGTTAAAATGTCGTGCGATCTATTTCAAAGTGGCTCACTATGAACGTGAGTGACGCTACTGGCGTACGACCCCGAATGTGTGCCTTGCATAGGCATACGCATTAACAGTTCTACAGAAACTTTGAACTAGTAGTACAGCCTATTGTTACTTTGTTAGCTAGCAAGTGACTTCTTTACGGGTGCATTGGGGAACGAGCAGTTGGGTAAATTAGCTTAAAGTGAGTGAAATTGAAAATTCCCAAAACATCCAAAACAATCAAAATACCTATACATGATAAAAGAAGCATAGTTAATACTCCGGCTGGTAGTGATTATGATAAATATGTGGGAAAGAGAGAGAGGGGCGTGGAGGGAAGGTAAGTGAAAAACACGACAATAGCAAAAATCTTTGCATTACACGTGTAACAATATACCAAACACCTATATACACGATTGTGGGGAGAGGGACTGGGAGAAAAAGTATAGTTAAAAAATCCAACGTAGCCATACAGTTAAAATGATTCAGTCATTGTTTTATTGCAAAGGTCCATGGATGACGTAGCCCATATCATCCCTCCTATAACTGCAGAGCCCATAAATGGCGTAGCCTAGATTTTCATTATTTTATTAAGATGGTCTATAATACTCTTTTATTAGCAGGGTTCATTACGGTATTTATGTTTGTCGGTATGTCTGCCTGTCTGTCTTTCGGTCCGTGAATTGCACGCTCCGAGAGGAAATACTAAGAAATTCAACTTTACGAATAAGCTTTAATCTAACATTAGGAATTGACTTCCTGTTTTGATGAAATTCTGCTTATCCATGGATTATCTTTTAGCGTTGATAAAATAATAATCAACTTATTTGTTGAAATAAAAATTCGCTATTAGCTCAGCATCTGCTTCGGGCCCACGGTCGCCAAACCGGCCGGATTTTTATGCTTTGTGCGATTAATTTTTTTGTGGCAAAATCTGTCCCTTATAACTGGAATCTAATAACCGGATTAACGGGTAATGTATTGTGAGTGGATTCATAAAAAATATTTAATTTTTATAATATAAAACAAACTTTTTGTTTCTTTACATCTTTTCTTTTTAGCTTTGTGTGTTTCTTCCTAATTACAATTGAACAAATACAGTAGAATCCGCTTATAAGGGAATGGGCGGGACCGACATTTTTTGTCCCGTTTAACCGAATTCCCGTTTAACCGTTTAAGGGATTTTCCTATTAAGCGAATGTTATTTATAATGTTAAATTATTGTATTTAGAGTCAAGAATATGCCGAGGGCAAGGTATTTACAACGTTGTTTAAATATTGTTATTGAGATTAAATCAAAAATGCAGTAAAATTCGGTTATTGTAGTTTGTTTTTTTTAATTTCATTTTGCCGCACACAAACACTAATATTATGAAGATTCGAGAAAATATTTTCCCCAGTATTCTTCGGCGCTAAACAAATGATGAAGTTTCTGTATCATTTCCATAGCTTCAGACACACTTGGAACTGACAGCAGTTCTTCTTCTTCTTCTGTAATATCTTCATCAGATTCCTCCTCTGAATCGTCACATTGAGGGATGCTACGGATTATTTTTTCCTCTGACACTTCCTCTACCGTTAATAAGTTGTCATCTATTGTTGCAAAATCAGAGAATGTAAGCTTCTCTACTGTAGAAGCCTCCATTTCTAACGCTGTAGCAGCTACCTTTAGAGTCGCATCGCCATCTTCTTCGTGGTCGGGGTGAACCTCGTCAAGTTGAAAGTATACTTGAAAGTATACAAATGTTAAAAACAATTTCATATTGGATTTTTAGTATTCAACTGTAGCTGCATTGCCAATTCTCCCTTTTATTCAGTAGTTTAATAGCAAGTTCGGTGGCTTTTAACTGGAGAAGAGTGCCACACACAAACGCACCTTGAACTATTTTCTGTGTGGACCACTCAATTATCCCATTTTATCTCATGTTATTACAATTTCCCTTATAAATGACCTAAAAAGGCCTAAAATGCATAGAAAAACTGTCCCTTTTAACCGAATTTCCCTTATATCGGTTCCCTTATATCCGGATATTTTAACCATTGAAACATAGGCTGGCCAACTAAATATTTTAAAACTGTCCCTTTAAGCCGTTTTCCCTTAAATCCGGATCCCTTATAAGCGGATTCTACTGTACTATTTTCAGTGATTACGTATATTTTTTTAAGGGCTTAATCTTTTGCAAAATATCTTACTTTACACGAATTTACATTACAAGGATAAGTACTTTTATCTATGTACAATCACGGGGCAGACTGGTGTAGTGATCGTAAGGTTGGGAATGCAGTGTGGATTTTTTTCATTGTTGAACGGGTTTCATTTCCTTGTCGTTGACATTGTAATCTGTATAAAGCATCAAAGATTAGGTTTAAATTCAAAGCTACTATCAGCAGCCTCAAAATCCTTGTGTACGATGACCTACGACGAGTTCTTTACAGACATACAGTAGGTTTTCACTACTTCGGCCATACGTTTCCCTATGTATTGTTATTATTATTTTAAAGATAATTATAGGTGACGATCTCCAAAAAACTGTCCAAAATTCGTCCCTTATAACCAAACTATCCCTTATATCACTTCCCTTAAATCTGGATAATTTTAACATTAAAAGCATGATGAGCCAACCAACTGTTTTAAATGCGTTCTTTTCAGTCAGGTTTCTCTTTAAAGCGTATCCCTCAAAGGCGAGTTTAACTGTAATAAAGCATTCATGTTTACATGCTGAGCGTAAGAATCTTTCATCATCTATTCACATCCATATAATCTGATGCTCCTTAGGTCCGCAATAGAATAATATTGTTCTTCAGTTCAATCTTACAAAGTTTTCTTTCAGTTCTATTGTAATTTGATTTGGATTATATATGCTCATACAAAAAAGTTAATTTCTGGGAAAATGTTAGGATTTTCACATATTAATGACAACTAGTTTTGCCATTATTAGTGACAATAGTAAAATTATTGCCAAGTTCGTAACCAACAAAGTCGTACTGACGCAATTTTTTTCAAACTAAATCGTACCCTGGCCACTGCTACTATTAGAACTTGGTACATATCCTACTCGTACTTGCGCAATATTTGTAAAACACATTCAAATCACTCGTACCCTTCTCACTGGTGCTAAAAAAACTCAGACGTAGCCCAGTTGTACTGACGCAATTTTTGCTAACTCCACTTGTATCGGCATCTTTCATATCCAGCCAGCTTAAAATTGTGGCGCAGTTACCGTGCGCATTCGTACCAGCCCTAATCGTATCCCGCACACTCATATTACTAAAACACATACTTAGCCCACTTGTACTTGCAACAACCTTACATAGCTCATTTTTTTAGCAAAACTTGCAACTACACCACTTTTAGTGGCGCTAGCGTTTTACGTTATACTTTTCTTGGCACACTAACATTGTTTCAATGTGCTGTTAATTTAGCATTTCATGCAGACTCCCGGTCGCAAAATCCGGCGCTAAGTGTCAAATATTTACTGTAATTAGGTATCAGATTTCTCCTCAGTGTCATAGTATTTGTGAGCAGTATTTTTGTTGTCATTACAGATAAACCATTCAAAATATACAGCAAAAACTTTCTATGGTACATAGTTTCTTTCACTAACAGGGCCCATAATGTATATTTGGTTAAAGTCTATCGTGATGAATATGCTACTGTTGAGGTCTATAATATAAACATACTATCTTACGTTATTTATTTATTTAAATTCTTAAAGACAGACACAACAAGCGGTCCAGACGAGAGAAAAAAAAAACAAGAGTATAAAATAAAAAAATTAGTAATAATAGGAAGCCTTGGGCAGTACATTAGATTAACTTATGCTAGTATTAATCAACAGAGGTATAATATTTAACAATGAATCAACATTGATTAGATCAAAATTTTTTTTTTTTTTAGTTGTTCCCCAAATATGAGAGATTTAGTACACTAGAACAGCTTATCACATTAATAATTAAATTGGCTGATTCTGCAGCTCTTCTTAGGAGAGACGCCTTAGCCAAGGAACGAACTTCTGTAAGATTGGACACATCATTCTCCCTAAACATTTCTGTGGCACTATCGTCTCTTTTGTATCCACAAATAATTCGAAAGGCATTGTTATAAGCCCCGGTTATTTTTTTGTTATTAGCACTTTGTAAATTTCATAGACTGCAGCAATACATGGTTGATAGAAATGTTTTAAATAAGTATATCTTGACTTCTGGATTGCATTGATGAAATCTGGACCTGATCATATAGGCTCGTTTGTAAAGCTCCCTCACTCTTTTGGAGATTTCAAAAGAGTCCGAGCTGACGTCATTGTTGAAGTATGATTTCTTCTCTATTTCATATCCTAGATATCTGACCGTGTGCTCAAGAGTCAGCATAAAACCTTTAAACACAATATTAATTTTTGGGTCCCAACGAATTAGCCAGGCAGGTAGAAAGACCTGTACGTGCGTTTTTGCTGGATTAAAAGCCAAATTGTGGGAGGTAGCAAAATATTCACACACATTTAATAGTCTGTTCATGGAATTAACCGTAGTAGTCAAGAGACAAACATCATCCGCATAGATTATGTTGTTAATGAGCACATCTTCCATTCTACATCCAATATCTTCATCATTTAAAGACTTACATAGGGTATCCATGTACACAGCAAAAAGGTAGGGGGACAGGATGCCCCCTTGCCTAACTCCTTTCCTTACATTAAAGGTCGCACTGATCTTCGCACCCCAACTTACACAGAATAGCTGATTTTCAAACCAATGACCGAGCAGTAAGATTAGGCAGTTGGGTAAGTCTCTATCTTTTAGCTTATTTAATAACACGTTGTGGTCAATATTATCAAATGCTTTCGTCGCATCCAAATAGCAGACATAGAGCGGTGTATCCTTACGCCGGTAAAAATTGATAATTTGCTTAAGTGAAAAAAAAATTATGTTATGTAATTATTTATTATCATTTAAGATTATTGCACTAATAAGCATGGTCCACGCCAATCGTATGGTTCTGATTACGTTTGTGACACGCCCGTCTCTATTTTAAACAGGTACAATTTTATTACGCTTTCCAAAGAATACTTTGATTTTCACCGCCCATCTTTTGTATTTTTTTATGTTTTTGGTAAAAGTTAGTAAATAATTTAATAACATAATGATTCCATGTAAAGGCGTGTACTTTTGTACGTTTGGTACTAGGTACACACAAAGTCACGGATGTATTTACTAATAAATACAAATAGGTAGTAAAATAAGAAATCGATAATTTTTCATTTGTGTAAGGATTTTTTTATCCGCATTGCAGTAGTTTAACTCATCGGTATTTATTTTTAATATATTCGTAACGTGATTTATACCTTATGCAACTGAAAAAACAAAATACACGCTGATGCATGAACTGATACAAAACGTATGAGTTTAGAACTTTCTTTCAACAAGCCAAAAATACGAATAAGCAGTGGTGTTAAAAACAAATTACTTTAATCTCAGCATCTCCTGTAGGCACAGGGTGGACATATCAATTACATGGTTTCTCTCAGGAATGCATGTTTTAACATTTAATTATTGTATTTATTATGTTGCGCCTATATTTACGATTAAAAGCAAATAGGTTAAAGTACTGCAATGCTACCGACAAAATTGTCAAAATCGTTATCAATATAAAATGACTGGATTAAAGAATAAATTATAAAGAGCAATTTTGGCTACTTACTGAATCTTGCTGTGCCTAAAAAAGATGCTGAGTTTTCAGTAGATTTAGTATACTCCTGTTAAATAATTACTTGATTGGTAGGTCATGCCTAGGTTAAACTTCCAGTGGCTTCCAAAAGTGCTAACATATGCATTTGAATTGAACCATGGCATTGCAGTGTGTAATGTGTTAGTAAAATCGTAACATGATATCATGCAATATGAGTTGAACAGTGAAACCACGATATACTACGATCGTATTCAGCATTCTGGCATGTAGTAAATAGAAACACAAACGCCACACCTCTCACAAATTGCTAGAGCTAGTCAAACCCCTTTGGTTGCTGGCTGTTCGTTTTTACCTACAAACATTTCGTTTTCAGCTAATGCATAAACAACTTTACGACATGTATAGAAAAGTGGAGTCAATAAACAATTCCGTTGCCACCCTAGTTGTCAACCAAAGCCGACTAGCACACGTATGGTGCTGCATTTTATACACTACACTGACATGCGAGCTTTTTGCAAACACATCGGACCAGGCAACATCCCCCTTCCCTGGTTTTGGACAATCACAAGCAGTATTAGTCGGTTTAACTGCACGGGGAGTAATGCATCATTTGCTTAAATATAGCAAGAGCTACCTGCGTATTCTGGATGAACTACCTAATACTAACTTATCTTGTACGGACGTTATTGAAATAAAAATTCTCCTTCACTTTAACTCTTTGTTAGATCTTAAATAGGAATTAGGAGCAATACCTCTTAAAGTCCCCTCTGATCCTATCTTCTTGAAACTTTTTCTAATTTTTGTCGTCTTCAATGCAAGTTTAACTGGTTACAACAGTTCATTCCTAATAAATAGGCAATACACGTTAATCATATTTGATATACAAGAGGACTTTTAAAGTGAAAAGCCTATATATCTGATAACAACACAACGTATCATAAACCTTCTTGTTAGACAAGGTTAACTCCAAGCAGCATGTACTTGAAACTAGGAATAACTTCATTGCTTACACCTATTTCTATTGATGAAACAGTTGTAGCAAGAACACAAGTTTTCTGAGACGTGAGGATCAAACTGGTCATTTATTTATTGAATAAAAAAACTTGTAGCTCATTCAAAATAGTAAAAGGCTACTGTATTTCAGAATAAACTTATTAGATATTTTTCCACTGAAAAACAGAAATACATTCTTAATTCGACCATGTGCTAATGCCACTATTTACCATTTTGTTTTCACTAGTCCAGACGTTTTTGCCTTTTATGTAGTGTGCTGCTACTCACTTTTAGAAACGTAGTTGAGAAATCTTGTTAAATGACCTGGATTGTGGCATTTTAAAATCACTTGATCGTATTCTTTGTTTGAAACAAGCCTCGCGCAATAGGTTTACCGAACACAAATATTAAAAACCTGTATACGTGCTAACAAATAAAAACATGCTTATTGGACCTATGTAAATCACGTGTATTTTTATGTCCAAAATTGCTTTTTTACAACACACACAGCTGTAGAAAATTGTATGTCTTCTTGTAAAAATTAAGTTTAATGACTTTTGTATCATAAATAAGTGGCACTTACAAACACTGTCACAGAATAAAAACGCACCTAAAGCAATGATTTAGCTAATGTTGTGCAATGAAGTTCTTTAAAATGTGCATGCTTGACAAAAATACGTGTCAAAGTGCTAGTCGTTTAGTTTAAATCTTGATTCACATTATTTAGGATTTTATTTCAAACAACATAGTTTGAACCAGCAGTTACTATTTGCAAACATAGTTCATGTGCGTTTTGGATGTTGCGTGAGTTAACCTAAGTTTGTAACAGCGTTAAATAAATGCCGAAAAATAGTAATTAGAGAATTGCGTGTCATATAAATAGGTTTGCAGACCCTTACACATAGAACTACAACTAAAAGTTCTTTTAATCACTTCACAAATTTCAAAGTGCATGTATCTGCAACTAGGAATAATCTCATTATTTAGACGTATGTCATTGAAATAAGCTTGAGTAATGTAAACAGAAGTATTCTGAGATGTGAGGATCATATTGCACTAACTTTCATTTAAATATTGCTTGCAACTACTTTCAGCTCATTTAAAGCCATGAAATGATATTGTATTTTAGTAAAAACCTATTAGATATTTTTCAACGGAAAAATTGAAATACATTCTGAATTCCACCGTGTCCTAATTCCACTATCCAGCATTTTGTTATCACTAGTCTAGACGTTTTTGCTTTTAATATAGCGTTCTGCTTTTTACTTTTAGAAACGAAATTAAGAAATATTGTTAAGTGACTTAGATTTTGTCATTCCAAAATCACGTCACCGTACGCTAGCACACAAAATCGCAGCTACGATTTCCTAATAAGGCTCAATGTGTTCTTACTTGTGGAAAGTATACGTTTTTTACGTCAACGGTGATGTTTGAACTATATTTATAGGTGCATACCTCAACATTTACATTTTGATGACTTGAGTAGCGCAATTTGTTTAACGCGCATTTGAGAAACATTTCATAGCATTGTGGTTTAAGGTTTTGAAATCAATTTTTGTTATATGATTAAACTCAATGTACTGCGGTGAGTATTATTTTGCAAGGTGTGCCACATTGTGACTTGTTTTTCTTGATCCTAAGGCAGTCCTAAGTCAATTCGAGTGGACTGCCGACTAGCATGTGTGCTAGTTTTACTATCAAATTGCTTGTCGTGTTTAAATCAGTTTTATCACCATTCAGTCTCGTCAAGTACATTGATACAGCATAAAAGTAAGTGAAACCTTGTAGTGAGTAAGACAGTATGGTCTGCTAATTTTCGAGCCTTTGAGTACCGCGGTCAAACTGAAGCCGACCAGTCGCATTTTTCAGAGCTCCTGCTCCGAAGTCGTTCAGTACTACAATCTATACACTAGTTGGTGCGCTGTTCTCTGATTTAGTAGTTCGGGCTTGGAGAGGAGGATGTGATAAGGCTATCGGATTTTCGAATCCAAAGGTGCCTATATGCATCTCCTTTTAAGTCTCACATGGGACATTTCCCAAGTGTAAAATCCGAAATGAAGCAAATGCTATCAGAACGTGTACTACGTGGTGGGGTCATTGCAACGTATATAATCATATAGGTGCAAATTGCGTTCTCGCGCCAAAAACTAAATTTGAAATTGTCGAAATTGGTCGAAATAAAAAAACTGAAAAATCATATGGGAAATTCAATAGGAATTTTTACTTACTTAATGGTCCCCCCTTACCACTTATTCAGTTTTCTGATATTTTTCAAAAACTATAGGCATTGTGTTATTTGAATACGAACAAGCCTGAAATTAGCAAGGGGTCGTCCATAAATGATGTCATCCAAATATTTTCATTTTTATACCCTATGACGCTGTCATCTGTATACCATTGTGTAAATGGATGTCTTTAACATGGGATTCCATTAATATCTGAAGATTCCCATTGACCCTACCCGTGAGGTCATTCATGAACGATCCCTAATGTATTAAAAATTAAAGTATAACATCTACAAAAGTTCTTCAGTAACAGGGTTTAGTGAGACAACTAATATTCATAGAAATATCCCGAGTGCAAACTTAAACTTGGAGCTTGGATTTGGCGTAATTTGATTTATGCTTTTCCACTTTTATTAATTGGATTTTTTGGTATTTGTCACTTGTGCGAAGTTTATAAAAATCCATGCTGGACCTAAATAATTACTGTTAATATTAAACAAAACAGAATTATTTAAGCTGCAAGTTATTGACTTAAGTTAACGTAATTTACATAAGACACAGTAAATTATGTTATATATTGGTTTCAACTTGTACACAAGGTATGTTGATTAAACCAAACAGCCGTAACAGTGTGATAAGGTATTTTTAGTGTCGAAAGTAGACAAAAAATTTTTTTTGTAACCTGATTCTAATTCAACAGTCGATTTCTATGAATTTTATAAAATCGGAAAATTTTAATTTCCCTCTCGCCAAATAATAAATTCAATATTTTGGACAAGCAAAATTGTGAATGTATGTACGTAATGTCTAATTTTAGTGGTAATGATTACATGAATGTAATAAACTTAAAGTCAGAGCGGCGATCGTAAATGGTTTTTAACTGTTTTCAAAATCAATGAGTAATACATCGTTTTAATGCTCATCTAAAAGGGGAAACCCCTTTAAGAAAAGTTTTTAACTTCCAGCTCGTACAACAGATTTTAGTAGGATTTGTTTTGAAAATACGTATAAAGCAATATTCACAAAGTTTCCTATCACAGCTTTGACTTAAGTTAATTAGATTCATATGTTTATTATCGTTCCAAAATGTAGTATATCTTTCGTTATAATTAGTCTATTCTTTCGAAATAACGGTATATTATGTTAATAAGTAGTAATAAATGACCCCCAATGTTGCAACACAAAAATATAGCACTAACCAAAATAAACTGAATTTGTGAATTACTGTCTATGCTTTCTGCCTAAAAACATGCCTGGGGATCGTCCATGAATGACCTCACGGGTAGGGTCAATGGGAATCTTCAGATATTAATGGAATCCCATGTTAAAGACATCCATTTACACAATGGTATACAGATGACAGCGTCATAGGGTATAAAAATGAAAATATTTGGATGACATCATTTATGGACGACCCCTTGCTAATTTCAGGTTTGTTCGTATTCAAATAACACAATGCCTATAGTTTTTGAAAAATATCAGAAAACTGAATAAGTGGTAAGGGGGGACCATTAAGTAAGTAAAAATTCCTATTGAATTTCCCATATGATTTTTCAGTTTTTTTATTTCGACCAATTTCGACAATTTCAAATTTAGTTTTTGGCGCGAGAACGCAATTTGCACCGATATGATTATATACGTTGTAATGACCCCACCACGTAGTACACGTTCTGATAGCATTTGCTTCATTTCGGATTTTACACTTGGGAAATGTCCTATGTCAGTGCACTCAAAAACAGAGATAGCGAAAGAAGGAATCAGTAAGGACAGTCTATTCAAGGTGGCTATTTAATTTTTCTTTTTCAGATCTCTACAATGGCAGTATGTTTTCATCACTTGTGTTTTAAGGATGCGAGTATTAAAAAGTTTCTCCCAAATATCACAAAAAAACTCGCCCCACCCCACTCGTACTGGCGGTATTCTTGAAAACCCTACTAACAAAGGCATAATTACTAAATAGCTAACCTGAACTTATACTCGTAATACTAAACTGACTTTCACTAGCACAATATGTACCCAGTTTATTGATTTTAACAACACTTGTACCTTGCCTACTCGTACTGGCGATAATCGAACCAAGCCCACTTAAAATGGCAGTTTTTGTACCTAGCCCACTACTATCTGCATAACTCGTAACAAATCAGCTTTTAGTAGTGCTAACTGCAATTATTTTATACTATCCTTACTACTAAAACATCATTTCCAATTAATCGAACTAACTCAATGTGAGCTCAGCATCTACTTTGGGCCAACAGTCAACAAATTCGGCATGAGTCGTTGGATTTTTTCCAATGGACAGAGAGCTTGCTTTATGTTGCAATAAAAGACTAAAATCACTTTGTAAGCATTTAAGGTTTGACTGTGGTTGTACAGGGATACATCAGCAGCACCGCTGGCGATGTGTAATAATGTAATTCCTGACAATTTATTTCATGCCAAACATCATATTATTTAAAAAAAGAAGAGATTGGAAGTTGGCGCCCTATTTCAATATGCTCCGTTTTGCGAAGGATAATTGAGCGAGTTTTGGACCGAAGGCTTGACGAATACATTTTGTTGAATGAAAATCAGGTGGGTTTTACCAGGCATCCAGGTACGTATATAAATACTTCTATTGTTAATGGGTGCCTGGCTAAAGCTAAGCAACAGAAACTTGACTGCTGTATAGTTTTCCTTGATGTGCGAAAAGCTTTTGAAGAATCATCTCATAACCATATTCAACAAAAACTTCAGCATATAGCTATCCCTTCAGCTCTTCGTGATTTGACCGTACTACTAATGAAAGAGAACACATCCCAGATACAAACTCAAAGTGGTCTGTCAAAGCCTATTGTTGTACAACGTAGTGTCTTCCAGGGGTCGCCACTGTCGCCTCGTCTTTTTAATGTCTCTATTGACCATGTCTTGAAGGAATTAACTGAACATGAAGTATCTCAAGAATATGGGTTTCCAATTCACCCTGATGTTCCCAACATATCCGCCAGGGGGTTTGCAGATGATGTAGCCTTATTTGCTAACTCGATTAAAGCAGCTAAGGAGCTCACAAAAATTGCAATACACAATTTTCGTAAAGTTGGGTACGAGATAAATTTTGACAAGTCCAAGGTTATAAATATTCGGAAAGGTAAAATCTGTGATGACCCTCTTATTCTTGATGATAACTGCCAGATTAGTTCAATTAAAAGTGGGGAGCGCATACGATATTTGGGAGTTAATTTTAGTGATGAAATTATTTTTGACCCTGCAAAAGTAATAAAAAACTTTGAAAAAGATTTACAAAATCTTGTGGGTACCCCGATGCTATATCCTAACCAAAAATTGAAAATTATAAATCAATATCTTTGGCCTTCACTTATCTATCCCTTGCAAACTGCTCCACTGCATAAATTGTCCTCAAAATTCTTGCTCAACTTAGATAAGTTGGTTAAAAGCTCAGTTAAAGAGATTATAGGGCTTCCTGCAGACACACCTGATGCCATGCTATACACAACAAAAAGCCATAGGGGTCTCCAAATTGTTCGTGCTACATGGGAGGCGTTTATTCAGCAATATAATATCTGTGTGTCACTACTTGGTTCTAAGGATAAGTACGTTCCTTTTGTTCGTAAAGTGGAAGAAGAGATGCATCAGTGCATAAATGCATTAAAGTTGGATGTTACGGAAATCGAGTCTCTGGTTGCAGCTCGTCCCAAAACTAAACCTGGCCAGATTATTCGCAAAAAGTTACGGGATCAAGAATATGTTAAATGGTGTGATTTGCCTCAAAAAGGAATGGGAGTCAAACTTTATCAAGAGTATACAACTGGAAATCGTATAATATTAGACAAAGTTGGGCTGACGACTTCTGAATGGGTGTCTATTTTAAAAATGTCATGTAATGTGTATCCAGTTAAGTCGATTCCTGGTCGCTGCCTAGGTGAACCTTGTTGCCGTCATTGTAACAAGAGAGAAACCCTTAGTCATGTCCTTGGTAGCTGTCAGAAAGGTGATTTACTTCGAAACACAAGACATCACGAAATTCGATCAATCGTTGCAAGTTATTTGCGTAAAGCTTTTTCTGGATCGCAGCGTTTTTGGACTGTTCATGAAGAAGTGACGTGTACAGACACAAGTCAACGTGTTGACATTTTATGTTATGATACTCCATCCCGAATTGGATACATCATTGACCCCACAGTACGGTTTGAAAAAAATGAAGACCAAGCAAAAGAAGTGGATTTGGAGAAGCAAGCAATATATAACCAATGTATTCCATATTTTATGAAACAGTATGGATTGGAGAAAATGGAAGTTATTGGGCTTTTTGTTGGTGCAAGGGGAACAATTACGGAGTTCTTTGAGCAGTTTAGAAAGAGTTTTCTATTGCCCTATTCCATGGTTAAAGAAGTAATTGTAGCGGCTGTTCGTGGTTCTAACAGGATTGCACATAATCATTTATATTCTATAGTTCCAGCTTAATTATTTTTATCCTTCGTCAGTATGACTTCATCGTTACTTTGTAAATCGTTTTTGTGAAACAATGTATATTTGTTACTGTGTCTTTCAGGCAAGTACAATTGTGTACCAGTGTAAATAAAAGCTTTTACTTTCTCTCTCTCTTAAGTGTAAAGTATTAGCTATTAGCCCTTTTTAAACCAACACTAATTATACTTGCATTAAATAAAAATATTAAAAATAAATAAAAAATCATTTTGTTACTGCATTCGTTTAGTGTCTGAATGTTTCAAACACATTAAACTCCGTATAACCTAGAAAATCTAATTAATTGCAGGCTATTTACTACACCAGTCACGTCAAACACAATTTTTGAGGTCAACTTCAGAAGCACAATGGTTTTCTTTCAAATAAATCGCGAATAAATAATCGCTGAGAAATCGCTTTAAAAGTAACTCTCACTAGTTCAATTTGAGACGCACTATTTGCACCGTACGTTAGTAGGTAGATTTTTTATTGAAATATTTTAAGCTTAAGTAGTATCAGCAAGTCAGGAGCTTTTAAATGATACCTCACATGCCATAGTTAAAGCATAAATACGGTTACATGTTAGTCACTGAAAAATCACTAAAATCGTTCCACTGGCGACATCCGTCTTGCAGCTGTAATCTGTCTCAGTCCTTAACGCTAATGCGCGTGCCTTAGGCCAGGTTCTCATAGATGCGATCTTGGATCGCATGCGTCATGCGCCGTGCGATGCCGACGTGCGAACACAAAATTGGCGCGATCGTGGCAGACGCGAATTCGCATTGTGGTTCTCATGATTGTCGCAAAACACATAACTGCGAATTTCGGTATTAATTTTAATTTAGTAATAAGTGCTGCTTTAATTATTATTTCAATAAAATTATTTAAGCTTGTGAATTCAGTTAAAATTGTCTGTTGCTACTGACTGGAGATTCAGCTGTCATATTTAAAGCATTTGAAGGTAGTTAGCATGCTTTTTATTTCGACTTTGGGTAACGTGAGACAGTCCTACTAATTTTCAATTTAATTATTACGATTGCAGTTAAACAAATCACAATCTAACTTGTTACATTTATGAGTATTAAATTACTAGTAGGATACCCTCCTAGGAGAAACAAGTATTTATAATATAGAGCGAGAGCTTGTTTCTGAATTGAAAAAACGGTCTGTCACAACACAGTAATAAAAGATCTGTTTTAGTGATTAGAAAGCAAAAACTTATTTACGGTTATTATTGAAATTCCAGTAAACATTAAATAGATTTCAGAAAGCAATACTGGCAATTTACTAATTCTTAGAACAGAAATCAAGCCGTTATTTTTTCGTGGCGGATAGTGCCTACATAAAACAATAATTATTAATATTATTATTTTAAATATTATAAATAGTAGCCAAATATTGCTATTTTGGTCATGTGTCAACATAAGGACACTTTATTATGGAACTGCTGTTGCTATGTAGGTATATGTTAAGTTGGTCTTTCTCACTGATGACCCATTCTACTATTTTTAATAATTACGTATGTACTTAATTTGAATAAGATCTGAATTATTTAAAGCGAATACTGCATAAATTGATATAATTACCTACTAAAATCTTAATTCCACAATTTTTTATAAAATTCATGCTATAGATATAGAAGCTTGACATCATTACGCACATAATTTTTTAGAAAACCTGTATAATCTATTGCTTCTGACTTAACGATTATTCGTAAGATAAGACTGTATTACAAATTAGGTTCTTATATGTTTGAATGTCCATCTAATGCAGCAAAAAAGCTAGAAAATGAAAGATATTTGGATTACAGAATTGTACAACGCATTGACGCAACGCTAAAAAGTTGAATTATTTCAACTTGTGCGTTGGTGCGAATATCGCAGACGCGCATGATCGCAACGACAGTTCGCGCGCTCCTGACGCAGGGCCGTTCTCACCAACGCATGAAATTTCGCATGTCCGTTTGGTGCGTCGTGCGAATCGCATGCGAATTCGCGTCTGTGAGAACTAGGCATTAAGGTCACATTCTCAAATTAATTACATGTACATTTTAATAATTTTTTTAAAAATTTCACTCCAGGTCAAGGACCAGGTGCTCCAACTTTGATAGGAATAGGAAGAAAGAGAGTTAGGTGCTGTCGTATTTTGATCGTTCATACAATAGGGATCTTTTTTTATTAATGCAAATATTCGCTGTAAGCTCAGCATCTACTTCGGGCCCCCGTTACGCAAATCCGGCGCGAAGCGCCGGATTTTTTTATTTTTAAATGTTCAAATAACAATTCCATCACAAAAGAACTTTATAGCAGCTTAAATTATTAAATGAAATTCTTATAATGGCTCTATTTTTAGGTTTTACATTGAATTCTGCAGGTGGTCAATGCAGGCTACAACTATTTTATTGTCTTTAAATATTGATATTAAAAAATTTTTTTACGAAAGCGACCCAAAAGACTTTGCAACATGTATCAGAATAAACAGTGCTTAAACAGTTATTTCATTTCACCAATGTTGGCGATTTTATTTGGGGTCAGGCATTTATTAGCCGAACTACAGAGAAATGGTGCTGGGCAACGCATTTTAAACGGAGCTATTAGAAGCAGCAATGAATCTGGTTTGCTCCGACGGATCGGTGGTGGTACACAAATCGGAGGTACAAGACAGCGAATTTAAATTCAATGGAGACTTTGTGCGCGTTAAAAGCATAAATTCTGGTTCACCTGATGCTAGGGTTGAAAGTGACAGTATCACTTTAACCAGTCCAAGCAGAACAACCTCTCAGCCTGAAATAATTGTTGTGGCAAGTAGCTCCTTGAAAGAAGACGAAAAAGAAAATCTAACTGTTGGTCTTATCCTTCCTCATTCAATGTTTTATCAAAGAGATTACATTCGAGTCGTAACCACTGCAATTTCGTACTTTAAAAACAAAGCCAGGTATAAATTTTTAGAAATATACAGATTAGAGGTTCAGATGGTTATGATAACCGTCAGTCCTAGTCCAAAAGGTAAGCAAGATTTAATGGAATCTTTAAATAAGTATCTCAATATTATTAGGTCATATTTGATCTAATAATTACTAATTATTAGTTTCAAAGATTACCATAATTAGAGCCGAATGGACATATTAGTTAAACAATTTCTGGAAACACAGTAATCAATAATAATGGTCTACTGCATGTCAGCTATTCATGGACATTGCGAAACACCTGATGCAAAGTAGTTGAGTCAGAAAAACGGACAAGACTAAAAATATTTGAAGTTTTTAATTTTCTGCACCAACATGTATAAGAGCTATAAAATAATTTGCATTAATTAAAAATGGTTGATCCACCCAAATCGTACAGAGGTCATTTTTCTCCCAGTATCAAAATAATCACAACCAAAATGAGCGAGTGTTCTATTATGGAAATTTGTAGGTATTTTTAGTAATATGCTACAGTCCTGAACTGAAGCACAAAAAGCGTCCTTTTCGACATTTTTTTGTGAAGTTGTTAAGGTTTGAAACTTTAGCTTCGTATAAAATACTAGGATAAAGTAAGGTAACCAGTAAACCTGTCGGATAGTGCTGATAACGCCCACGTTAGGTGTGGGGACCCAAACTCAGTTGGTATAAACGAGATTAATGAAACAGGTAAGCATGCTTTATGAGCTGACTGTAAACTAACACCGCAGATATATGGGGATGCAAACAGGGATGGAGCAGTAGACACTTTCCTCGTCAGGCCGTCTCGTAGCTCGGGTAAATGAAAAGGATTCTGGACATAAGAAGACTTGTTCTTGACACGACCACAGATTCACGATTGATTTTTATTCTCTTTAATTCTTACTGAATTAAACTCGGTTGACAATGGTAATTGCAATTTATTAATTTGGTTGTTGTGGCTTGACTAAGACTACCGCATTCGTATTATCGTCAATTTTATAATTTTAAGTAAATACATTTCATCATGATTTACCAATATCCTTAAACTAATGGTTCTACCCAGACACATTAATTTAAATATTCTGATACTTTACGAGTTGTCCTAATAATTAATTAATTAGAGAATTCCGTGATTTCTACATATGTTTAACTCTTCTGAAGAATTGAAGAAAATAAATAGTTTGGTTGCAATATACGAAAAGAGAATATTGCTGTCACTGTTTTTGTCTATTGAAAGGAATGAGAATGTCAATAGAACTTGAACTTGAGTTCTAATCGAAGTCGCAGACACAAGCGACAAAACAAACATTGATCTCACACATACTTTGCATGTAGTATGTCTGTGCATAGCTCAGCTGTGTCGACATCAGCATTCCATATTTATCTAATGAAGCTAGACTCATCAAATATATTATTACTCATACTTCACACATTTACAGATGAGTGGTATGTAAAAATATAAATCTTTCTTAACCTACGAAGTTAGAGCACACAATATCAAACTTATGTATGACTACCTGTTACTACCTGTAACTACCTGTATGTCTAATATACGTGAATATTGTATTCGCAATAATTAAAAAGGTAAATCAGGTGCAAATATTTAAGGGACATTGCCACTTTAAAAAACATCATTGGAACCCAATAAGGGTTTGGATTTACTTCAAGAATCAAAACGAGTGAAAGAAATTGGTGACACTATAAAGCTCCTTACAAAGGAGCAGGACAAAGCTGTGGAGTGAGTGTCTACTTCACGTTTACTCTCTGTCTGATGTGACTCAGATTTAGAAGAATTAGTCAATAGGTAAATGTATGAATTATAATTGAAGTCAAAGTCTAATTCGTAAGCTCTTTTTTAGGGCCAGTATTTTTTAACTACGGAAGGAAGAGGCTTAGTTTTTTGAGAAACCTCACTCAAGTTGGGCTCATCAAAATAAGAGTGAGGAGTACGAGCGGTGGAATCTTGTGTTTCAGCCACGACAGGATGAACCTCTGCATCGTTATTTATGCTAAAGGTTGATCAAGTGTCCAACTGTGATGACACAGCCTCAAATAGAAATATTTTCGGCACTTCTTTTTTTAAACAATTTACATGACTAGGTAGATTTACGCTATCATAGTTTGAATTGCTGCAAACGAGTTTAAATGTTGTCAAGGAGCAAATTTGAAAGCGGGGGCCCCAAAACAAGGCGTTAGTAACTAATTAAAGCCTTGTGTCAGAATGTTGGTCTTAAACTTAACCCCAACGAAACGGAACTAGTCTTTTTTACAAAAAACTCAAGGTTACACCCACCGCCAATGCAGTTTGATGGCGTTTTCTTGGAGATTAAATCTACAGTGAGGTACTTGGGGGTCGTTCTAGATCAAGGACTTACGTTGCTGCCTCACTGTAAATTTATTTGTTTAAAAGCATCAATAGCATGCAAAAGAAGGGTTGGAAGGAAGTTGGGACTATCTCCAAGAGTGGTCAAGTGGGCTTACACTGCCATCGTCAGGCCTTTATTAGAGTATGACATAGTGAAGTGGGCCCCGGCTCTCTGGAAGGTCTCGTATGTCTCCCTCCTTTAAAAACTTCAAAGGAAAGCATGCCTTATGATAAAAAGGAGCTTTACGCTCAATATCAACATCTGCCATGCAGTGCTTGATTGGCCTCACGCCTATAAAGTTAACTCTGACACGGTGGCTATACGGTCCTGGCATCGGCTCAATACTAGGGGTCTTTGGACTCCTAATCTGATGTTTGGGAGGTCGTTACGTCACACGGCAATCTGCGAGCGGTGGGGTAATTCCAGTCCTACCCTTTGCATGCCAACTGACTGGACGAACCTCAAAGACATCAATACTAAACGCAATGATGTTGATATTCAATGTCGTAGTGTGTGGTCTTCTGATCTTTCTGAACTAACCTCAGGTGTTGTCTGCTACACGGATGGTTCCAGTATTGGAGTCCTCACGGGTTGCGGAGTACATATTGAGGGGAGGGCAGAGACAAGGACAACACTATTTTTTAAATCAGTTTATTTTGGTGAATACACCTCGGTTTTCCAATGTGAAGTATTGGCTAGCCTTCACGCTATTACATGGCTGGAGGATAATAACGTACGATATACATCTATACACATTTATGTAGATAGTCAGAGTGCTCTGAAAGCACTGTAAGCGAGGCTATCTATTTTGCTATTTGTCCTGGATTGTCATCACTGCCTTAACAGGGTTGCTGCAAGCAACTGTGTAAAGCTGGTGTAGATCCCAGCCCATTCCGGTTACTGTCGTAACGAGGAAGCTGACAGACTGGCAAAATTGGCATATGATGCCGATCATTGCCGTTTTATTGGTCCTACTCCTGTGGTCCCTATCCCTCTATTGCTTGTTCACTGGACAACCAAGGAGCTGTCCTGGGAGGAGCATAGAAGGTCGTGGAACATGGAGCGAGGATGTAAAAAAACAAAAATATGGATTGACTCGCCACTCTATGGTAGTCGATCTCTAATTCGTCATTCACGTAAGCATCTTCGTTGTGTGGTTGGTTCGATAACTCGATACTAAGAGCTTAAAAGGCATAAATTTCTCTTGTGCTTATCGGACTCGCCTACCTGTTGTACCATCCACAGTCAGTGCCTGACTGCAACTATTACTTTTTACTTTACTTTCCGCTTTCAACTCTGTTGCTCTGGGCCGTGTCAGTAGCACCATGGTGGAGTAATGATTCATTTGAGTTTTAGCGCTATCATTGCTCCACCCTTGCCCAGCCTCCACATTACAAATCTAACTGGTCGCATCCAATTATCATGCGGGATTATAAATTCCCATTTATTACCTCGTTAAAACCTAATTATGTTGGGAATAAAAATGCTAACTAATAAATATTAGCATTTTACACATTCTATTAGATTGCTGGATAATTATTATAATCAGATTAGTCAAAGTTAAGTAGGTAATGTCCAAAGCCGTTTGTAATGGGTGATATAGTTGATAGTAGGTTAGCTTAGAAATTAGTCAGAAGGCAGCGTTTATGATTCTGTAAACCCTCATTGAATTCTCTATTTGAACTATTTGATTGTGTTCTCTAGGTAATTCACCTTAGTGACTGGTAAGTAATTACTGGACTTCTTGTAAGTGTCCTATAAACTACACTATCTCACTCATAGTACTTAGCTGCATCAGATTACTGCTTTTCTCACAGTTGAGTTTTACTCTACTACCTGTGTACTCTATATGATGCAGGTTATTGTGAGATATTTACGCCTTCCCAATGAAAGCCGGGTCCTATTGTAGATTGCACCATTGTGCACTCTTGGACCACCACGCTTACATTTAGGCCTTAAGTCACAACCTTAGTTGTCACTATCATTCTCTGGCCTACGCGCCAATAATAAAGTTTATCTTCAAAATTAAATTATCTCTTTCCCTTGTTATATTAGACAATATCGCAGTTTTAGGTTATTTCAAGACTTTCTCTATAGCCGCTAGATCGCGCTTGCGCCCACTTCTAGGTTATGGAAGCTAAGCTGTATTTATTTAATGTTAAGTGTATTTGCGCCCTTTATTAATTATAATACACTATAAGTAATTAAGTTGCTTTGATCAATTTAGATGGCGCCACTAGTCTTAAATTAATGCATGCAATACCTTTGGCTCTATTTATACTTGTGTTAATATTGAGTAAAAGACTTTGAATTAATGAATTAATAAATGACAGCGTCAACCTTGTTATATTATAGCATAAACCATATCGCTCTTTACAAACACTGTCTAACGTTATTGCATGGGTTTCGGTAAAATTACTTAAATAATTCATTATTGTAACCTAATTAAAATAATAGAGTATATATTTAGTTAATATCTGGTCCAAAATAGATTATAGCGAAGCGAGAATCAACCTATATACTTTGCCTAAAGTTTCAGTATTGCATTATTTTACCAGAGATAAGGCGTACTGTTACACTGTTTATGTGGTGATGAAGATGAAGCTCCTATACATTTTCTTACCATGTGTCCGAGGTTTGTTTTTACCTGGAATTTATATCTAGGTAGCTGCATCCTCACATTAGGTATGTAAGGACAGGCCACCGCGGGAGAACTGCTGGCGTACTCATATGCAACGTGTTATTTTGTCGGCCAAAATTAAACATTATTAACGGGACGTCCGCAATGGGCCTTATTTGCCTCGGCGGTGTCCATGTGGACCAGTTCTATTGATCTACATTGTGCCCAATAAAAATAATAATAATAATACTATGGTACTAGGAAAAGTGTAAATGAACCCAGTAAAAAATGTAAATACTGGACAAACATGTAGTGACCCAGTTCAGGCAATGTTTATCACATGTCTTTTATTGTGATTTTTGAAGTAAGAATGTACGATAAAATGATAAAAACAAATGTAGGCAGTTGTAGGAGCATAAGTTATTAAGTGTGAGTGTGAAAGTGTGCACTTTGTAATTTTTAAGAGAAAGTATTTTCTTAAGGTGCGTACATTGTGAATGTTTCATAAATGCAGTTGATATATTTTATTTCTGTTTTATTGTATTTTAATAAAGAATATTCTAGTGTAATTTTACGTATACATTGTTAATATGATGACAGAAAAAGTAGAATTTAATGGTTTCCATACTGCGTTAGAATTAGCTCTGTAGTTTTATATGCATGCAGTTCATCAGTATAACGGTTGCTTCCTATGAAAACTCTGTATACGAAGCATCTTTACGTTAAAGAAGGCATAAAGTTTACCCCCATCCCCCCGCTGCATGGAAGGCATTGATGAATTGGAAAGAATGGAATTTGTTTTAGTCTCTGGTAAAGGAGAGAGCTGAGTGCAAAAGGGCACAGTTTTAGCTATTTATATAGTAAATCACACATTGCCGTGTGAGGCTGCGTACCTACCTGCACATCTATAAATGTATATAATTCACGAACATCTCATGAAGTCAATAAAGAACGTAAGCCTTTGCTCTACCATTTCAGGAGGTATAAGCCAGAGCTTTGACTGTGACTGCAGACCGTTACTACAGCCGTGAGTACATTTATCAATTTTATTTATTTCCTGGCTCAATGTGTATGGGGAATACTGATATAATTATGTATGGTGGTAACGGCAGAGCGCAGAGTGAGGAAATGTTTAATGTAACGACTCACCTTCAAACTGCGAATACAGATATTTGTCTCCGTTTCTAACCTCCCGCTTTTCCAATTCATAATTAGGGAACCTTAAATGATTCCTAAATCTGAAATACAGTAGCCAAAGTTCAGTAATTCCGCTTTGGGGATTTTAAATTTTTGACCCCACAAAAATAGAGTGGGAAGGAAACAGAAAGAACGAGAAAATAAAATTTGTATAATGAAGGTAACTCTTATAGTTTTAAATTGCTCAGAAAGGCCCATTACTGGAGACTATAGAGAAATAAACATGTGCTGTAGAAATGGTAGACTTGAATGCTCGTACTCTTGTTTCTCGACGTAGCAGTTTCTACACATCGTTTATGTCACCATTTCTATTTTTCTAGTTTCCATTATGTATACCATTTTTGTTTTACCTAGTAAAATGTAAATAATTATTGTGGCCATGAAAGCCATAAATGCATTTAAAATACCAGAGAATTTTTAACTTGGTGGTGTCTGTAGATTTCATTATAAATTGTGACCCTTGCCTCCCAATCTTTCTCAAACTGATGCTATAGAAAGAAACGTATAGTAGTGTGTGTGTATTTTACGTATGGTTAAGTATGTATTATCAAAATATAAAGATCTTCATAGATTTTATTAAGTAATTTGTCTACTATATATTAATTTGTTTTCAAAACTTTCGTAAACTAAAACCAAATTGAAGCTTTGTGTCAATATCGAGTCTGAGTGTGTGTTTTTCTATAGAATAAAATTTTATACGAGTAAAATGAGTAAGCGCACGAAAGGCTGCAAGGAGTGTGGTACATAAACAAAGCCTAATTTTTACCCAATTTAAATTTTTTTTGTATCAAAATAGCCCTGGTCTACTCAGCTATTGCCTTTGCATTTGCTGACGTTAAAAACGCCTAGATGAATGTGTCATTCAGTGATATAACTTCAGCATTGAATAGGTTTAGTATTTGCTTTTTAGTGAAAAGGTAAATCAACTTTAGTCTAAGATAAAGACAGGTGGTGTCTAAGATTAGTAGTTGTTCTGGGGAACGAAAGGTGAAAAAATAGGCCCTGCAATGTCAAGTAAACTCACTCCTCCTGTGCAACTTGGTTATGGACGGTCTGTTGACTAGGCTTAGGCAAAGGGCGTCGTCTACTCTGTTAAAAAGGTATGCCGATGACTTTCAGGTGATTAAAAGCGCCAGAGTGCTCTGCACACTCACACATTGGGTCATTGATTGTCTAGTTATTATCAATGATCAGTGTGTGGATGTGAAATTAAACCTTAATGCTGAAAAGAGTAAGTTACTTTTGTTTACTAGGAACACTAAGCTTCGTCCCAATACTGTTAGGTACAAGGAAGTGAGCCTAAAGTTTCGGCAAAGGATTAGGTATTCAGGCATTGTATTGGATAAACACTTGACCTGGATGCCACATTGCAAGTCAGTGGAGAGCAGGACGCAGGTTACCTTGGCCAGATTCAAACGCATAGTTAGAAGTAAATTACGTCCATCTACCAGCGTGGCTAGATAGACTTATAGTGTCCTTGTCCGTCCACTGATAAAGTATAGGGTTGTGGCTTTGGTTCCTGCTTACATCAAGAGCTCGTATGTTAAATTGTTGGGCAATGTACAACTTTAAGCGTGCTTTATGTTTACAGGTGGGCTTTGATTGACGCCTAGGAGGGCAATGGATTGTCTTATCGGTCTCACGCCTCTGGAAATCTGTCTAAAGGCGGAGGCTGTTAGGTCTAGGCATAAGCTAAAAAGAAAGGATTTGTGGAGGAAAAATCCTTAGTTTGCGGGTTCAACCAGCCATTCTGTGATTTGTGAGAGGTAGGGCTCTTTTGTCGCTATTCTGCAGATGCCAGTAGACTGGATGTATAAGAGCCAGAAGAATAGGAGGTTTGCTGTTAAACTGGGTTCGCGAGTGGATTACGCTTGTGATCTATCTTTTTGGGGGATGGGGTGATTTGCTTTACTGACGGCTCACTTGATGGTGATAATGCTGGCTGTGGAGTTGTGATCGAGGACAGCAACCATAGAGTCTTTCTTATGGCTTGTTCTGTATATCTTGGTGCTAATGCCTCTGTATTTCAGTTTAAGATCCTTAGTATTTCCTTGGCGGCCTATTTGCTGCTGGAGAATAGCACTAAGGATTCACCGGTCAGAGTAGTCAGTGATAGTTAGAGTTCTTTGCGAGCATTGTCCATGCCCTACACTGTCTCAACTGTTGTGTGGGACTGTCAGACAAACCTCAACAAATCTGAGGGGTTGTGTTAGTATGAATTCTTGCGCACTAGGGTTTCAGGGGTAATGAGAAGGCGTATAGGCTGGCAAAAGCTTGATATGATCGGAGTTACGGTACGCAGTTGTAAATTGGCTAAGACCAATTGTTCCAGTTCCACTCTCCGCTGTGCACTGCGCAATTACGCAATGTGCTAGACTTGAGCATGAAAGACAATGGACTGGACTGCGCAACTGTAGCCATGCCAAGCTCTGGATATCGGCAACACTTTACGGCAATGCGTCGTTGGTGAATTAAGATGGTTGACTGTGCTAGTGAAGGGTAATGGAGCTCACGGTTGAGGATGGAGTGTTGAACTCTCCTACGTGCGTGCACTGTGGGGAGGAGGATGATACACCAATTCACTATTTGACTGTGTGCCCTGCCTTTGTACTTGTGAGAAACCTCTATCTTGGGGTGTGTCTTATATTATTGGATATGTTGAGTAAGGCCTCGGTAGCTCAGTTAGTGGCGTTTTCGCGCTCTACTGGCAGGCTAGCGTCTTGATCTAGGTTTTTTTGCTATTTGTAATGGGAGTCTGCAAAAGGCCATAATTAAAAAGGCCTCAGCGGCGTTGGTCTCTTTGGGACCGAACTCATGTCACATAATAATAATAGCACTCGGCTATTCGGCTCCGGCTTCCACAATTATCTGCTACAGAGAGCAGTTTCAACATTAAAAACGCACCACTCCACACATACTTAAATGGCATTGCGTTAGGTAACAATAGTAATAGTAGGAGAAAGACTAAAGGAGTGACAAGGAAACCAGCATATGACTGGAATTATCTCATAATATTGTAATGATTCTGTACTTTCTTTTTTGAATTATGTTACTTAAGTAAGGTTATAATAAAATTGAAAATATATAATGCTCTCAGCACATTCTGAATACATACAAAAATATAACATTACACTGGTATGAGCGTACATGTCACATTTGTGTGGGACGTAGAGCATAAATTGTTGTTCCCATTCCCATTTAATCACTCAAGGAAATAAAATATCTTAAAATAAATTGCTACCGCAAAAACACTCATATCTTAACATAGTTTAATAATAATAATAATAACAATTTATTCATTGGGTCGATTTAACCGAAGTTCATACAACCAGACTCAACTAGTCACTGTGAGTGAGAAAATAGGAAGCTACCGCGTTAGATCGTCTCGGTCTTTGTACCCTTTCACCTATCCCAGTCACCTTCTTCACAGTAAAGGAGTCTCATTTCCTAGGCCCCTACAGTAAGCAGTGGTCACTAAGGAGCACTAAAAGGAATTCAATTAACCATCCAGTGACGTTTACCGTACAACACCGAGCCGTAAACTATTAGCAGTTGCAAAGGACCCAAGCCAGGTCTGAGACTGTAAATTTCGTTACAGTCTGCAGTCCTAACTGCTCACCCAAGCACGCCTGCTTATTTTTAATATTTGTCAACTTGGTGCTAATATCTTTTAAAACATTAGTACATCTACTGTTTAAGCATAAATGTGTAATACATGCACCTATTTATAAAAATATAAATTTATTGACTAAACGGTTTAGTGTAAAATTCTTGTGTTTTTAGGTTATATTTACCCAAAATTTGTAACATTGTTCTTGATATTTTTATTTTGTTATAACACTTTCTTTATTTATCACAAAAATTTCACCTATCCCTATCCCCTCCACAGTAAAGGAGTCTCATTTCCTAGGCCCCTACAGTAAGTAGTGGTCACTAAGGATCACCGAAGGAGATTGGGTTTCAATCAACCATCCAGTAAGGTTTACCGTACAACACCGAGCCGTAAACGATTAGCAGTGGCCGAGGATTGAAGCCGGGTCTGAGACTGTAAATTTCGTTACAGTCTGCAGTCCTTACCGCATACCTAAGCGCGCCTGCTTATTATTTACAATAATTATTTAATCATATCATATTTATATTTTTAATAGAAACAAAATAATAAGACAAGTACAAAATCTGAATATCTGTCCTGTTTACACTTTATAAAATAATGCTATTGGTAAAATAATCGAGAAGAGTCCCATGCCATTTACCACTAGTTATTGGGACTCAGTTAAGACAGAGAGAGTAAAGAGACGGTAATATAAGAATTTGTAAATACAGTTCAGCCGCTCAGCGTTCAGCTAGTTAGTAAGTCGTTGTCTCATTGTAGTTGACTCGGGTATAGAATAGTTGCCGTCATGTGGCTGGCATGTGTGAGTTGTAAAAGTCAAAAGTGTCAATGTTTTATTCGATGTTTTCAATATGCGCAAGAAAAGGTATTGGTATGATTTTAAAATGTGCAAAATATTCTATTTACATATTCTTGAAAATTATTAAATGTCCCATTTAAAACCCTCTTTTTTTGAAATTTCAGGCAGCGAGGGCTGCCTTTCTTGGCTGCATTTATCTGGACCTTACTCTAAATCTCACTTCGTTTAAACTTGACTCGACGAGACGAAACGGAGTAAGAGAGGAAAAGAGTAGTAGCGAGAAGGACGAGCGTAAAGAGAGCACATTCAGTATTTTAGTCAGGATATTTGGGGATGAATGCCTTGAGTCTTTGTCATTTTTGTAGGACCAAAACGAACTCCCGATCCCAGTTGTACAGGCATGAAGCTAAGAATTCCAGTTGAAGGATTGTTTTCTTTTTATGTACAACTACAAAAAATAAGGCGCTTCGCATCGAATTTGTCGACCGGGGGCCCGAAGTAGGTGCTGAGCTTACAGCGAATATTGGCTTTAATAAAGAAGTAGAACCCTATTGTGGCAACGCTTGAGCTACGACAGCGTGTAACCCACTTTGACTTCTGCTACTTGAATTTTTAATTTGATAAAGTCGCAACAAATAACAGGGGAATTAATAAAATGATAATACTTGGATAACGTCATTTATGAATCTATCTTTTTTAAATATTATTATTATGTATTTTCGTAACATCCTGCGTTTAAAGTATCTGTTTACCTTATTTTTGAGCAAATGCCGAGCGGATCTTTAAAATCGTGAAGTTTGGATGACGTCTTTAAAGAAGAAGAAGGAAGATCTCAGTATAAATACTAGAAGAATTTCATAATATGGGTACCCGTTTAACTAATTTTAAAACTAATGACAGGCGGGATAATTAAAATAGTAATATTGTCATATATAGAGATACACTTGCTTCATATAGGGATGCACTGGAGAATACTCCCGAGTGTATCCTCTGTAAGGCTCTTGGTTTGGACTCTGCGAGCTCCAACCAAGAGAGAGAGACCAAACACATTCGTTTTGGTGGCCTCTCTGTCAGGTTCTCCCTCGTGCTGTCCCAACTATACAAAAATAGTGCTTACAGGCTTTGGTTTACTGCTCCAGCGAAATAAAAATAGTGCTTACTCTTCTCTGTACTCTAAGGTATACGCCCGCTTATTTACACTCATATTCACAGTCATTCACTCTCATAGTCATACAACATCCTTACTGTAGAAAACCTACAATCTTGACAATATTTAAACAAAGTCATTTATGAACGATCTCAATAAGTATACTTCAAAATCCTACGTTGAGGATTGAGGACATACGTCTACCTAATTTCTGAACTATTGACCGTGGGGATATTTAAAATAGTAAAATTTGAATAACTTCATTTATGGACGATCCCTGTACGTACGCATATAAAATCCAATGCTAAGGATATATGTCAACTTAATGTCTGAACTAATGACATTGAAATCTCTACAATAGTAAAATATGTATGACGTCATTTATAGACGACCCCCGCATGTATACTAGTAAAATCCTGTGTTAAGGATATATGTCAACCCTATTTCCAAAATAATGACATTGAGGATCCCTAAAATAGTAAAATTTGTATGACATCATTTATGGTCAAACCCTGCATGCATACTGGTAAAATCCTATGTTAAGGATACATATCAATCTAACTTCTGAACTAATGACATCAGAGGTCCTTAAAACGGTTAAATTTTTATAACGTTTTTCACTTCGGCTCTGACTGCCGAGCAGAGCTGACCTGTTGTTTGTTTGTCCTTCTCTTACCTTTTTGTTTTTGACTACTGAGAGTCTGAGGCTTGGCCTGGCCTCCATCTGATACGGCGCTGGGTTGGATTGACACCCGTAAAACTGTCAGCTGGGGTAGAAGTTCAGCTAACTGATATGGTGCTGGGTTACTAATACCCATAAAATAATTAGCAAAGTAGAACGTTGACTGCATTTCGTAAATTTTGGAAGTTACTTTCTGGAGTATCTGCTCAGCGAGACCATCCCTGTGGTGTGCTTGGGAGCCTTTCTGGATTGGATCGTAGTGTAGTTTTTGTATAGTGCTCTGCCTAGTTAATATTTAGTGCTTCTTAAATGATTTTTAATTCTGCGTGTTAATTTTATTTTTGGATCTGGTATGTATTTTTAATTTGTTATATCTACCGCATATTAAATTGCATCTAAAATAAAATTAGATAGGCATAGTAAGTACCAGGAAAGAAAATCGACAATTACAACTCAAACCCTCTGGCCAAGGGATGAGAACCGCCGTTTCTTAGCGGCATGATGCAGGTCCAAATCCCGCTCGGTGCAATATGTCAGATTAACCTAAGATTCACCCTTGGTTCAAATATCCTGTACTGTTCTCCCGGGTTACATATTTTAAGATTTTATTCCACATCTTTCGGCAAAATCTCACATATTGCTGAGTTATTTTGCTCAAATTTGTCTATTTTAGTATGTATATTACACGTGTATTTTAGCGTAAGTAACCTTAGTGTTATTTATTATTTTAAATCCTTATTTGTTCTGTGTGCTTCAATTCTACTATAAGTAGGTATTATAAAGCAGGTGCTCGTGAAGTGTGCATGATTTGTGGTAAAGCAGATGCTAGGAAACTTGCCATCAGGTGTCAGAATTGCAGTTCATTTTTTCACAATACAAACTGCCTCAAGCTATGTAAAAGAAATTCTGCATTTAAATCAATTATTCGTTCTAAGACCTGGTTGTGTAGTATCTGTGAAACTCAAAAATCGCCTGCATATAAAGATTCATTTATTGCTTATTTAGGTGACAATGACGACTCGTTCTTTCTTTCCTCTCATAATTTAATTATTTCTATCAATAATTCCTTTCAAACGGATCAATTACCTAAAGGATTTTCAGTGTTTTATCTTAACATTTGTAGCTTACAGCTTAAGAAAGATAAGTTAGCAGTCATTAAAAACCATTATCAAGTTGACATAAAGTGCATATCTGAAACATGGCTAAATGTAAATTGCGAGGATAGTGAAGTAAGTATTGATGGTTATGCATTTTTTAGAAAGGACCGGGGAGCTCATGGAGGTGGGCTTGTTACATACATTAAACGTGGCATTACTGCTGATATAGACGTAGTCACTGTAGGTTGCGAGTCGTTGGTAGTAACTGTTAAGTTTCCACACTCGTCTTCTATAATTATATGTAATATTTACCGACCCCCTGCATTTCTTAAAAATGACGATCTCTTATTTAAGGACCTAAATGATATAGCCCAGCTTGCTTCATTAGCCTTATCTGAACTGTATATTTTAGGAGATTTCAATATTAACCTTTTGACTGAAAGCCTTGAGCTTTAATTTTTGCATTTTTACACTAACGCATTAAATTTGCATCAGGTCATCATTAAGCCAACAAGAATAACTAAAAATAGCTGTACTCTTATTGATAACGTGTACACAAATGCAGTTACAAAAGTGAGATATAGCAATGTTTTGGTATGTGGTCTGTCAGACCATAATATAGTGTAAATTATACACAAGAAACCTAAAAATGTGGGAGCAAACATCTTTATTACTAGTAGAAACTACAACATGCTGAAAGTGAAAGATTTTGAGACCGAGCTAGCTAGGACTAAATGGAAAATTATTAACAGTATGGACACTATTAATGACAAAGTGTATGTTTTTGAGTCTCTTACTCGTTGTATTATGGAGCGTAAACTTCCAATAGTCAAATTTAGGATTAAATTTAAGTCTTGCAAATGGATTACTGCTAATATTAGAAATTTATACATTTAAAGCGCTACCTTAAAAGATTAGCTATTAAAAGTAAATGCGATAAGGACTGGCATGCATAAAAGAAGTGTAGAAATCAGGTCATTCAGCATGTTCGCTATGCTAAAGTTAAGTTTGCCCAAAAAGAATTTTCCGCATGTCAAAAATCTAAAGAATCATGGGATAAATTCCAATGGCTTATACGGGAAGGCATAACATCAACATTGATTTGTGAACTTATAGTAAATGGTAATATAGTAGACAATAATGATGATATTAGTAATGCTTTAGCAAATGCCTTTGTAACAAGTCATGTAAATTGTGATATTGAACTGACAAGTTCTAAAAACAGCCTTATATTAGATAATAGTCAATACGAATCGGTTACAGATGATGATGTAATTTCTCTCCTTAAGTCTACGAAAGGTAGTCTGACCGCAGGTTTCAAGAATATTCCGCCTCAAATATTAAAATTATTTTCTGTTTAGTTTGCACCAACACTAGCTGATATATTTACTGATGCTCTAGTTAAGGGTGAAAGCCAAATGCTAATAAGTTTAATGCTACTTAGTATAGACTAATATCTATCTTACAATTTCTTTTGAAAATATCTGAGGCAATTATAACCCTGAGAATTATAAGCTATGTAGAAAGTAATAAGTTGCTCTCAAAATTTCAATTTGGATTCAAAAAGAACAAATCCACTTTACATGCTTTTATTTACCTTTATTAACAAATTTACTCAGTCATTGAAAAGAAAAGTGTTAAAACAGCTTGATTTGTGGATCTTAAAAAAGCATTTGACTCTGTTAAATATGATAATTTAATTCAGGTTTAATCTACCTACCTACATACTAACAATACTTTGTTGCTACTGTACAGGCCGCTTTTTCCGCATTAAGTTAAGGTAATACATATCTACTAAATATGAACTAAATTGAGGATTCCCTCAAGGTAGTGTTCTAGGCCCAATTTTGTTTATTGTTGTCTTTAATAATATTTGTAAAGTCTTAACATCCCCTTCTATTTACGCTGATGACGTTAATAGGGCTTGTAACAGTGATTCATCTGAAGGCCTTAAGGCTAAACTAGAATCGACTGCTAGAAATATTATTTCTTGGTATATTCAAAATGACATAGAGATGAACTTTTTTAAAACTGTATTTATGGATTTTTTTAACACTAGGTCTAAAAAGAAATGTGAGTTTGATAACCTTAACTGTGATGCTAAAAATATTCTTAAAGTATATTCTTTTAAGTACTTAGGTATATACTTCGATAGTGAGCTAAAATTTAACTTGCACTGTAAGTATGTACTAAAAATTATTTCGTTCAGGTGTGCTAGACTAATTAAATACAAGCGTATGATTCTACATTTCTTTAAGGCAATAGTTCTAAAATCGCTTGTTCACTCTGTTATTGATTATGGTCTGGTAATATATGCAGGGTACTTGTTTTGATTGCACATTAATTTCCGCACAAGGTGTGGGTACCGTAATAAGTTTAACGATAGGTCACTGTCTGACATTAGATATATGAATAGTGTTAAAGAGGCAATGCAACTATTACATAAAAAAACACGTATGTTCGTTAAAAAACATTGAAGTGAAGCAACTGTATTCTGATTTCAACGTAAGCGTATCATATGTAGATTTTCAGGGTTCAATTACTAATTAATAATCATTGTTAATTGACCGAATATATAGGATTGTTGTAAATCTCCAAAAAATGAATAAATGAATTAATTTTGTAAATTAAGACTGGTAAATAGAGTTATGAAATGCATCAAATTTAGGTATGTTCATAATTAGTTTGTGCGTGATCATACTGATTGAAATTAGAAATATTTTCTTTTTGGCTAAGGCTAACGTGGTATCATATATTTTCTGTTTATCAAAACTTTGTAATCTCATTTAATCCGAATGTGTGTAGGCCTTGGCCCGTGAATGCAATAAATCTATACTACTACTATAACTACTATAACGATATGTCCCTGACATGTAGCTGAAATAGGTTCAAAAAAATATAAAGTTGGAACTAGGGGTATAAAAAACTATGATATTTGAATGGCGTCATTATGGACGATTTCTGATTATCTAGATAGATAGATGGATAGATAGATAGATTTATTCATGTTTTGCGGGGCATTGCACATAACATAATTTTACAGATAAATTTATATTTGTATGTGATTACTTAAATCCAAATTTTTTACAGCAAAGTTATATAAATTATAAATATTAAATACTAACTGGTCGCGGAGAAATTAAGCAAATTAATTACGGTTTCAGATAGTTGACATATACAGGAATACACTGTTTTTTTCATTTTTGTAACGAAAACATACAGCAAAACAGTTAAACAGTTAATAGTGAGGTCTAATAGGCAGGTAGAAAGGCTATTTTGAAATTCTTTTCTTTAGCAGCTAAAGGTTTTTAGAGTGATGTTCGTCCTGGTCATGCTGCTACTCGTAATTGTCTTGAGAAATTTGGTTCTGGGCAGTTTGTAATGGGGGCAATTAAGCATTATGTGAAAGGTGTCTTCTTCTCTCAAACAAAAGTTGCAGTCAGAAGGTGCTTCTTGCTTCCAGATACTGTTCATACTGTTTAGGTTAGTTTTCTTTCCTCTTAGAACTATTCTTAGTAGGCCTCATACTAGGTTTACCATACATTTTACCATGACAAACTCAGTGTAAAATATTCCGATCTTATCGCATGCTTCTTCAAAAGGTTGCAGTGTCTTAGTGTGTTGCATCTTTAGATCTGCTTAATGTCTAAGTTAATGCAGTTAAGGCGGTATTGTTTGACGATTTCATTTTTTTGCTTCACTAAGTATTTACCGTTCAGCTTTTGGAACTCTTCGTAAAGAGATGCATTGTATAAGATATTCGTTACTTCAAGCCTCCAGTTATATCTAGAGTCTTTAGCTTTGGTAATAATTGCCTTCTAAAAGCAGTTCTTGGCTATACTGTTTTCCTCTGCAGTTATAACTTTCTCCAAGAATCTGACTAGAGCTTTAAATAGCTGCAACTTTATGTTCTGCGCTCCTGTTTCTAGTCTAAGGTAGTATCCTGGCGCGGAGTTAGAAGTCACTGTGAGTCTACTTAGGGACATGGTTTGAAAAATTAAAAGTTCATCGGTATAACAAATCCCCCAAATTGGTGCAGCATACATCAAAATGGAGCTTACAAGTGAGTTCAAGAGTCCTATAAAAAGTTTAATGTCTGTAAGTTTTGCTCAGTAGAATACGTTAAAATGTTTAGACTCTGCTACTCTGGCTTTGATTAAGAAATGATTTTTCGCTTGGTGAAGATTTTGCTGTGTAAAGGAAACGCCTAAGTAGATGTATTGGTCTACATCTTTCAGCGGTTTGCTTTTGCAGTTAAACGCAATTGCTTTGGAGTTTCTGTTTCCTTTTTTAAAGATCCTAATGTTCGTTTCAGATAGATTAAGATTTATGTCATGAGCTTTAAAGAAGCTGCTGAGTGTGTCAATTTGCTTTTAGAGGTCCAGTTAGTTGGATGCAAGAAAGATGATGTAATAGGCGTATGAAAGGATAATTATTTCAAGAGTTAACATTATTATTCTATGTATTATACTTTTTCTTAGAACCTCAGTAATCTCATCTATGGATATAGTTAAAAGTGTAGGTGACAGTGTTTTTTCCTGTCAAACTCTCCCCATCATTTTAATCAAGTCTGTGTATTCATATTTGCACCTAACTTTTGTTTTGGCTTGATCATATATTTCTTTAAAGTTTGGGATTAGACAATCACCTTATCCAGCTTCTTTAAGCCTGATCTACAGCTTTTCGTTCTTTATAGAGTCAAAGGCCTGACTGAGAACTACAAATAGGGCAAATAATTTACCTTTCTTTAGGAGGACCGGTCTGTTGAGCTGCTTTAGAATAGACGTATAGAGTCAAATATGTTGTCCATACAGCCCTGCCGTTTCTTGTAGGCTGCTTGGTTTTCTGAGATAATGCCGTTTGTTAAGCAGAAACAGTTCAGTCTGTTTGACATGATACATGTGTATAGATTGCATTCTTGTATATCGGTGCAGTTATAATTTCAACCCATTCGTTCAGAATCCGTTCGTTCTAAGCTGTGTTTAGTAGTTGAAGTAGGTAGTTGTATGTTGCATTGTCTAAGTTTGTCCATACTTCATTGGGAATCTCATCAGCTTCAGGAGATTTATTATTTGCAAGGCTTTTTATTTCTTCTACAAGTATTGTCGTGGATATTTTAGCGTCTAGTCAGGCAGGGTCATATTTTAAGGCTATTTTGGTTAATGGCAGAACTTTCTCGACTTCAGCCTCTGTAGTGTCTAAGCAAAAGTGGGCATCCCATTTAGATCTTGTGATGTCATTTGGCCGTTAGCTGGCTCACTATGCACTGTGTTTTCTGAATCTGTGCAAAAGAGTGAGTGCGTATTTTCTTGCCCTACTGCATTCGCTGTCAAACTATTTTTGACCATAGTTTCTCCTTGTTCTGGTTTACATGCCAGCTTTGTTTACCGTGTCGTAAATAAGGGTTTTGAGAGTTTTGAAGTTGCAATGGTCTAGGTTTCTATTGTTTTTCTCTGCAAGCGCTTGAAAGTTTGTTTGTTTCTTTTTTTCCATCCTATACGGGATTCAACAGCTGCAGCATTGACTTTTAGTGTCTGTCTTATCTGTGTTGTTTGAGATAGTGTTAGAAGATGATCTGATTCTAGGCATTCAATTAAGTCTTCTACGGATTCGCTCATTTTGTCATTGCATATGCAGAGGTCCACCAGACAGTTTCCATTGTCCAATAAATGTCGGTGTCCCATCCCTATCAGAGAGGCTCATTCCATTTAGCATTATTAGGTCATTGTCTTTCATGAATTCAAATAATTTCTTTTTTCTTATATTTGTGTGTGAGTCTGACGAGTTTTTTGTCCTTGTAAAATTTAGTGGCGGTTCTGACGTATTCTTCTTATTACTAATTTTGCTATTAAGATTACCCATATTTAGGCATCTGTGGCGTTTCAATTGCAAAGTATCTGTAAAGAGGTTATAGATTTCGTTGTCGTGCTTGTAACTTGGAAGTATAAAAATAAACACAACAACTGTATGTTTGCCTTCTTGGGTGTATTCGATTGTCTTATATCGGTCTTGGTGTATCAGTTTGCATATCAATGCTATGTTATTTCGCTTTCCAACAATGAGTCCTCCATTATTTTTCCTCGTTCTTCTATCGCAGGAGTCATTATTTGCAGTAGTTAAAAAATAATTTCTTGTTGTCATTAGGTTAAAAAATAGAGGTTTTGGATAAGCAAAACAAATTCACGTCATTTTGTACGATTATTGTTGCCTTGTTCGTCTCCTATGAGTCCATTTACATTCTAATATAAGATTCTATATACAGTTAGTATTTTTGGTGTGTGCTTAATGTGTATGGGCCGGCCACTGTCCTATGTAGTGTGCATGTCTGTAACCACGTTGTTGCCTTGTATCTTTGCTGCATTCTTAGCTTGGCGCTCCTCGTATTTTGCTTAAGCCAACACCGTTGGTAGGTCAGGATTGATAAATATGTTTTGTCTTTTGCCTCCTTTAGTATCTTGTTGGCCACCATCACATTGTTGCAATATTTCACTGACCAAAGGTAACACAGACTTTGTCCAGTAGGACGCCTTCTTTGCCTTTTATCCTTCCTTGTGTGTCAGGTTTTATTGTACCTAACTTGAGGATGTCGCAGATCTGTTGTTTTTTGTTTACTAGTTATATTTCTTCTGTGAGCGCTATAATCATAAGGATTCTCTTTTACTGGCGTGCTACCTAGAAAAAACGTTATTTTGCACGGATTAGTCTTGACATGCCTTACAACAGCCTTCCTAATAAAAATTCTTTTGAATTTCTCTAGAAGTTTTAAATGTTTTTTTCGCTCTTCTGTTTCTAGGCTCCTATTGATCTGCTTTACCAAGCTCACTATCGTCAGTGGATTTACTTTTTAGTCATTATTCACACTGTAAACATGCAACATTTTATCAAAGCAAACGTTATTAAATTTTTCTAACTTAGTTGACTTTATTTTTGTGGGCTAAAACGTTTCCTGGTTAGTAATACTTGAAATAACTACACTTTTGGCTTATTGCCTGACTAGTTGAGTTGAAATTTTATATTTTATTTGTGAATTATTAGGCTGCAGTTTCTCAATTACATTTGAGTTATCCTGTATTCTCTCACTCAGCCTAACGGGAACTTGAGTACGAGTAAAGGGTTTTAACTTTGCAGTTTCTTTAATAATGAAGTAGACATCAGTTACATTTTCCTCTGTTTCTATTAAAAATAACCTATTAGCTTTAGCTTCTAAATTGTCTGTTTAATTATATATATTTATATCCCACGGTTTTGAAAATAAGGCTAAACTCTTGTTGTTACGGACACACATGTCCTCCTAATGTTTTATTTATTTTCCGTAACCGGTACATTATTTCCTATAATTTGATCATGTCGCATGGCTTTAATTACATAATTATTTATTTGGATATTTAAATTGCCTAATTTTGTGTTCATTTTTGTTTTTTTACTGTGCACTAACCTTAGCGTCCTTAGTCCGCTTACTATCATAGGGCTTGTCAATCGCTTAATATCTTAAGTATTAATCATCTTGGCATTTGCTGTGCTAACTAAGGTGCCAATATCAAGAACTGCAACCATACTACCTTTTTTATATTTTGATGCAAATCTCAAAGACAAATTAGTATAACCTATGGTAAATATTTGTTTACGTTTGATTTTTTGTATCGTTTATAAACAAATTGCTGGTCCGTGCGTCCTGGTTTTCCTAAAATTGTCTAAACTAGGTATTGTTTGCCAGCAAAAATCCTAAATTTAGAGCCTTATAGGTTTATCTACGGTAAGAGGGCCTATTTTCTTTATTTTGATCATAGGTGTTTTTATTCTCAGATCTCGTCTGCAGTCACAGTCAACATGACCAATTGCATTTCATGTCAAACACTTGACCTCTTCAGGTCTGTACTAACATTGCCCATTATTATTGGCACGTTAATATGATCTTAAGTTTAGTTTCTGCATTTCTTTTGCAATTATGCCGATTTGTGACTTATTGTCTGCCGTCACTGTCTCATAACTTATTATTCAGTTTTTCGGTTGTTTTAATCAATTGCGTTGTGACAATAAACGTTCCGTTTATATAGTATACAGGGTCAGGTTTTCACCTGTAAATGATAACACTTCTACCTAGACTGACTATCTAAGAAGTTCTAGGAGTTCGAACGTGGTCTTTGTGTCATGAGGTATTACTTTTTTTTAATATAAAGTAGTAATCGTTTTATTACCTTTGTAATCCGTCTTTTCTCAGACATGTCTTCTTTTACCTTATCTGATAAATCTTAAATGTGGTAGTTATAATCCTCCTCTGTGGGGTTTTGCTTCCTATCAACTAGGCTAGTCTTGTCCATCACATTCTTAGCTATGCTAATAAACTCTTTCTAAAACTCATCTTTAAGCATTTTCCAAGATAGCAGGGGCTGCCTCTTCTTCCTGCACTAATGTGTCTCTTACCTGTGTAGTAGACAACGTACGCCGCCATTGGGAGATCTTCTGCTTTAGACCCTGAGAACTTTTTCTAAATTACTAAGAATTTGCAAGGCTTATGAGCATAAGGGTCCGCCTTCTTGCCTAAGTGATCAGATACCTGCCTATTTATCTTGAGCACTCTAACTAGCTGTATTAGTATCTAATACTTATTTGATAATTTATTTCGATTATTTTAATTTAATTATTAAAGTTATACCTTTACTTATAATTATAATTACTAATTTCATTAATTCCTACCTTTACTTTTATGAATGCTGTGCCACTTTAATTGATCGATAAAATATTGATTTTGGTTTTTTTATCAACTATTTATTTTTTAAGGACTGTCAATTTCATTAACATAACCTAAGAAATACCTTAATTTACCGTTTAGCTATTATTATCTTCAATAGTAAATTATTTATTTAGCTTTTTAGTGTAAATTTTGCTTTAGCCTACCTTAATTAATAGTAATAATGATAATAATAATTTTTTTATTGAGTCGATTTACCCGAAGTTCATACAACTAGACTCAACTAGGTCTCATTACCTAGGCCCCTACAGTAAGTAGTGGTCACTAAGATGCACTAAAAGAAATTCAATTAACCATCCAGTGACGTTTATTGTACAACACTGAGCCGTAAACTTTTAGCAGTGGCCAAGGACCCAAGGCTATTTTTTTGGCTTATTTTTGATATTTGTCAACTTGGTGCTAATATCTTTTAAAACATTAGTTTACCTACTGTTTAAGCATAAATGTGTAATACATGCACCTATTTATAAAAATATAAATTTATTAACTAAACGGTTTAGTGTAAAATTCTTGTGTTTTTAGGTAATATTTGCTCATATAACTTGTATTAAAACTACAAACATTAAAACAGACAGTACTACCTGGCCTGAAGGGAACTTACTGAATCCTTTTTCTGTTTCTATTTAATAATATTGGAAACTGAAATTTAAACATTTTATGAAGTTAAAATTTCCAAATCTTTTGAAACCATCATTATCATCATCACGCCGCCTTATTTATCTTAATCAACATAGTTATTGACAATTGAAGTCTCGAAAAGAATCCAATACCAAAACTTCAAATTGAAACGAAAATACATTCTGGAAAATTGGGAATTGAAATTAAATTAATTTACATATCGGAAACACGTACATCTTAAGTAGTGAAAATCACTTCTCAGTATACGGGTCAGGCCAAATTATCCAATTTGTAATTGAAACATACAGTGGGACGCGATTTATGACGGCCTAACAGTGGGACAAATCCATACTATAGTCTACGGGTCACGCCAAAATTTGTCACAAAATCTCCCTACCAGCCCTATGCATGACAGTTATCGTAGGCGATGCCATGGATGCTGTCACTGCGTAGGTCTGTTGGCTTGAGTTTTCATTAACTGCAAAATACAGTGAGACGTGATCTAGGACGGACCTGTACAGTAGGACACTGATAACACGGAGTCTCAAGTAATTTTCTTATTTAACTAATACTACAGTAAGACCGAGATAATACAGCTACCACTACAGTGAGACCTGAATAGGACGGACTTATACAGTGGAACTCGTATAACAAAAAGACTACAGTGAGACCCGAATGAGACGGACTTATACAGTGTAACTCGGATAACACAAAAACTACCCTTATATCACACATACTACAGTGAGACCATGATAATGCGGCCACCATAAGAAGACACAAATAAATCGTACGTTACAGTAGGACACATATATTACGGATACAGATAAAGTATTGACTCGACAGGAAACGAGCAAAGGTTGATGCGAAGCATACTTCAGCATAACGATTGGCGACGCCGACCCTGAAATAAGTAACCACTCATTGGCGACGCTAATGAGTGTTGCCTGTTTAACCTATGCCGAACATAATTATGGACGGGAACCAAATAGACCGAACCCCCCCTCCCTCCCAAGAACTGGATAGACTGACAACCACTGAAAAGAAAAAGCGTAAACTAACATTTGAGGACGACGATAAAAGCAGCAAAAAAGCGAAACCACAAGCACTGACTGTCGACGATTTGCTGGAATTTGACGAATTTAAGGAAGGAAACGTAGCTTACAGCAACAAAATGAGTTTTCAGGACGTACTGGCAGCCATAACGCAGGGAATCCTTGAGGTCACAACAAATTTATCGCAAAAACTAGCAGCAACGGAAAACAATATTCAAGACCGACTCGACTGAATCGAACTTTCACTAAATGACAAGATTGAGGTGCTATCGTCACGAATACAAATTCTAGAAGACAAGAACGAGCTGCTCAAAGCTAGAATTGTAACATTAGAGCAGAACCCAATCTCATCAAACGGCTCCACAACGAACAACGAAATGAAAAAAAAGACTTCTCAGAGTGGAACTAGAGGCCAGAAAACTCAATCTTATCTTCACTGGCATCAACGTTCAAAAGGAAGAAAACCAAGAAACCCTAAGAACCCTTGTCACTAGTTTCATTGATGACACTCTAGAGCTTAAAACTATAAGCCTAGCAGCGGTCAGAAGAATCAAGATCAAAGGAAACATCCCGCTAGAGAAAATCTGTGTCACCTTCTGCTCTCTGGAAGACCGAATTACGGTGATGGGAGCCAAGAAGAAGCTAAAGGAGGCAAAGAACTCTACCTATTTTATTAACCCTGACCTACCGCCAGCGATGACCAAAGCAAAATATGAAGAGCGCAGAGCTAGGGATGACGCGAAATCACAAAGCAACAACGTCGTAACAAACATGCACACTACATAGGACAGTGGCGGGCCCATACACATAAAACAAACCAAACATAAACTAAACAAACCAACTGTAAATAAAATTCTATACTGAAACCTAATTGGACTCATGAAAGACAAACAAGATAAAGCAGCAACAATTGTACAAAATGACGTGGATATTTTTTGCTTATCCGAAACCTGGATTTCTGAAATAAATGACGACTTAAAGAGAATTTTTAATGACTACACTATCACTGTGACCCCTGCTGTTGTCAAACGAGGCAGAAAGAGTGAAGGACTCATAATGGGAACGCGAAACAGTGTTACCAAGCTGTGTAAAACTGTATATCAAGACCGGCACAAAATCACAATTGAATACATATGCCAAGGAAAACCCACCCTCATCTGCTTCGCATACATACCGCCAGCATCGCAGTATGACGAAGAAATCGAAAACGTTTTTAATGACACCCCTTAAATCAACAGACAAAGATGCATCTTAATGGGGGATTACAACAGTAGGACTAGGAGCTTTGAAAACCCCTCAGAGGCTATGCAACATTTTAACAGAACCAGAAACTCGTCCGACCCGATTACTAACAAAAGAGGAAAAACGTTAATAGAGCTTATCACGGAGCATGAACTAATTATACCTAATGGAAGAAATCCCTCTGATCAGCATGGCCACCCTACTTACATAGGACACAATGGTAGCAGCCTCATAGATTTGTGTATATTCAACGACAAAACGATAGACTACGTTGAAGATTTCTCAGTAGTTGAATGCTTGAAATCAGATCACTTACCAATCCTGGTTAGAATCGCGCATAGCGGTCAAAACCAAGCTTGTGCTCCAAATGTTGTTGAAGATAAAATACAATGGAACAAAGAGAAGGCCAGAGATTTTCAAAACCAGCTCAAGGAAGACAGCGGAAAATTGAACTTTAACCGATGTGATTTCAAAACTCTCAATAACTTAATCTACCAAGCGGCCAACAAAATTGGAATGCGCACTAAGACCAGTTCTGACTTAAGAAAGAATCACGGCCCCAAATGGTTTAATAAAGAATGTAGCATCGCTAAACGAAATGCTCTCTTTCTCCTGCACAAGTACAGAAATGACACACGACAAAATCGAATAAATAGTGACAGCCTCGACTACCTGATACAAGACAAGAAAGAATACCGCAAACTCTGCCAGGAGAAAAAGAAAACATTTTTTAATGCAATTCAAACAAAAATATATCATAGTAAAGACTCGTCAGGAAACTGAAAGGCATTGAATATGCTAAGAGACAAAAAACACAGTTTCATAACAAACAACATTGAAAAATCTCAATGGGACTTGCACTTTCGATCTGTCTTTGAAACCTCCGATACCGACATTGCGGAAGTGTGCAAACCTCTCGTAAAAGCTTTTTCAGGTGACCCTGCTTTACTTGACGCTGAAATTACACTGCCAGAACTGTTTAAAGCAATCAAGAACCTTGCCAATAACAAATCACCGGGAGCAGATGGCATACCCAATGAAGTGTGGAAAAATCTGGACTCATTATCGTACAACTACCTACTTCAGCTGCTTAACAAAGCTAATGCCGAACAAATACCAAATAGCTGGGCAGAAATTATAACAGCACCGAATTACAAGAAAGGCGACGCAGAACTACCTATCAACTATAGGCCTATTGCCCTGATCAATACAATTACCAAGCTATATACCTGTATAATGTCAAACAGGCATAACTCGTTCTGCTTTACATACGACACAATATCGGAAAACCAAGCAGCCTACAAAAGAGGGCGAGGCTGCACAGATCATATATTTGCACTCTACTCTTGCATCCTGAGACAACTAAATAGGCCAGTTCTAAAAAAGAAAGGAAAATTGTTTGCGCTGTTTGTTGATCTAAGTCAGGCATTTGATTCCATTAAACGAGACAAACTGTGGTGTAGACTGAAAGAAGCGGGTCTGAGCGACCAGTTTACAGCTAAAATCAAAGAACTGTATGATTTGGCTAAAACCAAAATAAGGTGCGAGGACGGTTACACGGACATGATAAAGGTGATGGGAGGGGTTCTTCAGAGTGAAACGCTGTCGCCAACTCTCTTTACGATATACATCGACAAAATAACTGAAATACTTCGAGCCAGTAACATACAAGGAATACAGTTGTTCACTCATGAATTACTCATTCTCGTGTACGCAGATGATATCATCCTTCTTGCATTAAACGAACTAGACCTACAAAAACAAATAAACACGCTCAGCAGCTTTTTTAAGGATAATGACCTAACAGTCAACCTGTCCAAAACCAAAGTCATGATCTTCCGCAAAGGCAACAAAATTAGTAACTCCATCAAATTTAAATAGGAAAGCAAACCATTGGAGATTGTGAAACAGTACGTTTATCTAGGCGTCCCCTTTACGCATAGTGGAATCTTCAATGGAGCAAAAGAACATTTCTTTGGGAAAGCAAGATTAGCGCAAACAAAGCGTTTTGAACCATTTTACCGCGCAAAATTGAAAGACATAAATATACATGTGAGACTATTTAACTCTCTTGTCAGCTCGATCTTAATGTATGCAGCACCTGTGTGGGGACTACGATACAGCGAACAACTAGAAACTTTCCAAACAATGTTTCTTAGAAGGCTAACAGGAACATCTAACTCAACACCAGGATACTACCTGAGGCTAGAAACAGGAGCGCAAAATATCAAGATGCAACTGTTTAAAGCTCTCCTGACGTTCATTCAGAAGATCATTAGCTCTAAGGAAGACGGCATGTCAAGGAACTGTTATAAAAAGATGTTGCAGATAAAAGGAACAGACCACAGAAACAACTGGATGTTACAAGTGAAAAAGATCTTTGCCGATGCTTCAATGGAAGGAACGTTCCAGAAACTAAACAGTGAGTATCTGAAGCTACATAAATCTGAAATCCTAGAAACGTATCAACTAAGCTGTGTTAATATGGACGTGCAAAGAATGCAAAGCTGCAACACACTCACATACTATAGCCGCCTGAAGACCCACGCCCTAAGATCGGAATACTTTGGAATGACACTAGCATGGAACATGGTGAAGTTCATACTGAATCTAAGATCTGGCCTGCCTAGAATTGTACTTAGGGGAAAGGTCACCAACCTCAACGGAATGAACAGAATATGGAACCGAGCAGAGACACCTGACTGCGACCTGTGTGGGAGAGAAGAGGAAGACACCTTCCATGTAATGCTCAACTGTCCACATTACGCACACCCAAGAACCAAATTCCTCAGAAAACTAAGCGACGCAAGACCAGCCAGGAAGAGCCTCATGGAACACATCTTCAACAAATACCACAACGCCGAGGGATTTGAACTACTTTTTAATTTCTGGGATACAGTCATCAGAACTCGAAATTTTTACTACGAATGCATCGGAGAGGCCTGACTTCCCCCCCCCCCCCATCAAACACAGATGACAACAATACTCTATATCATATTCACATTATAATCTATAACAGGACTAAGAATGACTATATTATACTGTGTAAGAATAATTACTAACATGCTCTCTTTTCATCCAAGAAATAACCATAATTACATGTACTAAATCAAACATATTATATTAACATATCGACAAAATCGACTCAATGAATAAATTATTATTTATTATTATATTAACATATCAAACCGAGGATCAATTACCTCTGCAAAGCTAAAAATGTAAATAACCAATGTTGTATGGGCTGCGGCCAAATCGACTTAATGAATAAATTATTATTATTATTATATAACTTGTATTCAAATAACCTTAAAATTTGTAACATTGTTTTTGATATTTTTATTTTGTTATAACACTCTTTATTTATCACAAAAATATCATGTTTTGTAGTAAGTTTCTAACTAAAGTTTTATACACGCTTTTGCATCTTTATCAGCTTACCTTTTTTACTATTTGTGTATTAATTTGCAAATAAAAACTCTGTACATTGTGCATAACTTAGTTTGTCTTATACAAGTATAATTAAGTTTCTGTTGAAACAAAAAATAAAAAAAAATTAAACCGTGTACTGTTAAATCCCATTTTTTGTTCCCTATAAATCGATATATCTATTTACTTACATATTTACTAGTTGAAAATTCGACACGATGATCTGAATTATCAACACACACTACGCTATTTGTATCCATGTATAAAAATATTTCGTTTAATATATTAAGAGCCTAATAAATTTAATTTTGCAATTGCAGTTGTAAAGGCTGCATTATGCATATTTGTATCCTTTGAATGTACAATTCAATATTTTTGGTATTTATATTCAACTCATACAAATTTATTTGTTCATGGTGTATAATTTTGAATTTTTTGTATATTTTGACCTAATTTTAACTAGTTTTAATAAATCGTTTGGACGAAATTACCCTATGAACTATTTAAAAACATTTTTGCTACAGCTTTTATACATAAATTGTTAATAAGTTTATCAGGATTTGTTTCTTTCCCAATTTGTTTAGTTTGCTCAATAAAATGATTTGATCCGTCTTCAGTACAATTTATTCTACTATATAAGGCTTAATTTATAATTATTATGTCTGTATGTAATCCTTAAATAACTCATTTGATTTTTTTTAATTTTGCACTGAATAGATTTTTGAAATAGTTATCTTTTTGTTAAATCTTAAGCTATTTCAACACTAGTCTATGTACCAGTTAGAGCTTTTTAGATGCTGAGCATCTATTGAAATGGGTTTGTCTGTCTGTCTGTCCGTCTGTCCGTCTGTTGGGGTTGCTCTACAGGTCACAGTTTTTAAGTGATTACTTTCCAACTAATTTAAAACTCTCAGGAATGCGAGCAAGAGGTGCCCTATTGTTTTTGAGGATGATCAGACTAACCATTTAATTACAATTAACAGTTGAGTGGACCCATGTCAGAAATCAGGAAAGTGAGCTTCTAAAAACAACTAGAATGCGTGTAAACGCATACAAAACAAATGCAGAAAACAAAAAAATACCATTGTGTTCTAACTCGGCCGGCAAATACAAGTATTTCAATCTATGCTACAGTGCAGTGCAGGCAATTGGTCTCTTACTTCAGACACGCAAGAAATGTCGTTCTAGGGGCTTAGGGGTTACGAACAAATGATGTCCCGTGAATAATAATTCAAGTTTGTATATAGCTGTAGTATGCATGCAGAAGTCGTCCATAAATGACGTCATACAAATTTTACTATTTTAGGGATCCCCACTTTCATTAGTTTGGAAATAATATTGACATATATCCTTAACATAGGGTTTTCCTAGAATGCATGCAGGGGTCGTTCATAAATGACGTCATACAATTTCACCATTTTAGGAATCCTCACTTTCATTAGTTTAGAAATTACATTGACATATATTCATAAAGCAGGATTTTACTAGTATGCATGCAGGGAACGTCCGTAGATGACGTCATACAAATTTTACGATTTTAGGAATCCCCAATGTTATTAAATTAGAAATTAGATTGACATATATTCTTAACACAGGATTTCACAATTATGCAAGCAGGGATTGTCTTTAAATGACGCCATACAAATTTTACTAGTTTAGAGGTTCCAATGCCATTAGTTCCAAAATTAGATTAACATATATCTTTAACATTAAATTCTTCAAGCATACGTGCGGAGATCGTCCATAAATGGTGTTATTTAAATTATGCCATTTTAAAGATTGCTATTGAATTCGCATTAGGTAAGCAGGTTGGGGATGACGCGCAAATGACGTCAGGCGAAAATTTCTTTTAGACACCCCCACCCAGCTGCTATCACATTCACATTAAGAAAGCAGGCTAGGGGTGACGCGCAAATGACGTCACGTGAAAATTTCTTCTAGACACCCCGACCCAGCTGCTATCGCATTCACATTAGGTAAGCAGGTTAGGGGTGACGTGCAGATGACGTCAAATGAAAATTTCTTTTAGACACCCCCATTCAGCTGCTATCGCATTAACATTAAGTAAGCAGGCTAAGGGAGACGTGCAAATGACGTCACGTGAAAATTTCTGTTAGACGGCCCCACCCAGCTGCATTCGCATTCACATTAGGTAAGCAGGCTAGGGGTGACGCGCAAATGATGTCAGGCGAAAATTTCTTTTAGACGCCCCCACCCAGATGTAATCGCATTTTTATTAGGTAAGCAGGTTAAGGGTGACGCGCAAATGATGTCACGTGAAAATTTCTTCTAGATGTCACGGACTGACCTATATGTGTTATAGATGTTCATAGATCGTCCCTAATAACGTCCTTTAAATGCCATAGTTTCTAGTATCCCAAGTCCCAACTTTTAATTTTTTTGCATCCTATTTTAACTACATGTCACGTACGTACCTATATGCATAACAGATATTCAGGGATTGTCCATCATGACGTTATTTGTGAATGGTGCAATTTATACAAAAATTTCAGCTATATTAAGCTACGTGCTACGAACATTGGTATATGTCTTATTGATTGTAGCGGAGCTTCCATAAATCTTATATCATCTTTTAGCGTAACATAAATTGTCTTGCGCCTTTGTTGAAGCTCAGCATCTACTTCTGGCCAGCCCACGGTCGACAAATCCGGCGCGAAGCGCCGGATTTTTTTCTTTATTATTATTACTAATTGCATTTTAGTTTGAAATAGTGCAGGTATAACACAAGTAGAATATTTATTTTCTATTTATTTATGCTTGCTTAAAATTAAAATGTAGACTATTGGGTATTACAATTGTATATTTATTGAAACTAAACAACTTTGGATTATAGATTTTCTAATTAATAATTCTAATAAAATGACGATATTTAAAATATACGGTCATTTTTTCTCTATAATTTTTTTGCCTTTTTTGTAAAGCATACTTTAATCATACCATTTTATGAAATCCTCTGGATCTTTACATTTTATTTATTGTGGCTTATAGTACTCCTTGCCTGGTAAAGTTACTATATAATTTTAGTTGTTTGGTTAAGTAGTTATGTAGAAAATAACTTGTTTTCAAAAATTCACAAGCTACTTAACCTAAGTAGCACTACCTTACCTAACCAAAACTCATTCGGCTTCAAGGCTCGGTTGAGTAAGTAACGCGAAGTGTAGTGTCCGCAAAACATTGAGTTTTTTGTGCGTTTTTTGAGGAAGTGGGAAGACTTTGGTAGTACGGAAAGATGGAGAATACTGTCGGGATTAGGGACCAGGTCTTGGATGGTCCGGGTAAGTATCTCTTGTCTCCGAAACCCGGGGTCTTCTGAAATTGGTTGGGATTTTTTTAATTTAGTTTTAAATATCTGTAGTGGAGGGAAAATACACTTTGGTCTGGTATGCTACTGTTCAGTGCCTCGGTTCCCATGCTGGAGCCTACCAGGTCCAATAGTGTATTTTTTAGTTAGTATGTTGGTTAGCAGATGGCGTTGCATATGCATTTATGACATCGTAGCCTTAGTTTGTTATTTTAGGCTTTTGTCTAAAACTACAATTGGTATTAGCATTTGGATTTGGATTAGTGGATGTAGTGTTGTAAAAGGCCATGTCCCTGGTTCCCAATACACAGTTCCCATGTGTAATTGTGGATTGCCTTTATACGTGGTCAGGTATAGCACACATTTGATGCATGGTAGGTGTTGGTGTTGGGGCGGATGTAGTGTCGTTAAGTATCGAGTCTTTGGTTCCCAATACATAGTTCCCATATGTACTTGTGGATGGTCTTTGGACTTGATTGGGTTCGGCATATATTTGATGAGAAACAGTATGAGATGGTGGTGGAGAGGATGTAGTGTTGTTAATAATCGTGATCTGGGTTCCCAATATGCGGTTGCCATGTGTACTTGTGGAGTGCCTTTATGCACGGTTATGTACAGTACACTCCCTATATTCCATAGTAATACGTGGTGGTCACTGGTGGGTCATACTGTGGGCGGCTGCGGTAATGGTTTCCCATGTGGGACGCATATGTATATATGTAGTTTAACATTATTCTCAGCCGTTTACAGTGTGACTCCGCTTGTTATGGTTAGGGCATGGTGCTGTTGTGTTTTGGAGGGCCAGTTTGTTTACAGGGCTGCAATCATGTATGAATGGTTGTTATTTCATGTTTCAGAGATGGCGATTGAGATGGAGGTAACCTCTGTGGTTACTGCTGAAGTTGAGGATGCTCTTCTTGGGGATTCCTCATGTGACTCGGACATGACGGTGGTGCCTGTGAAAGACGTCAAGGCAGCCAGTGTTGTGTCCTGCAGTAATAATGTGGGGGTTTCTGAGATTAAAGGGGTGACTTCTGGGGTAAAGGCTATAAAGCTTCACAGGAACTTTGACAGTTTTGGTTCGGGGTCCGTTAGTGTGAGTGGGCCTGTTAATCAGCAACTGGGAGGTAATACTCCATTAAACACCGGGGATGGGGGGGATGCGAGAGCTGTTCTTGTACCTCGTCGGTCCTCAGTCAGTACTCATAATACTGCTAATGCTTATTCTGCGGGCACACCTAGGACTAGGAAGGCGTTTCCTAATAAGAAGAAAAGGGCGCAGAAGAAAAGAAGGTTGAGGGAGGCTGCCCTGGCCAGCGGTGGTGGGTCGGGTGATGGTGAACCCGTAGTGCAACCGGGGTCTAGTGGCTCTCCTGTTCCTGGAGCTGCTAAGAAGAAGTTCTGTGACAAGGATTTACTTGTTAGGGATGAGAAATCCAAAGCGGTGGTGGCTTCTGAGGGTAGTTTAGAGTCTGGGGGCACTAAGGTACTTGTGCTTGTTGATGGTTTTACGAAGCGTCCGGTTCCTCCAGGCGACTTGAATTCGGTTCTAGTTGGGCTGGTCGGTGTACCTGATGATCAGGGTATATCGCGGGCAGCGTTTGACCATTTTAAAAAGGAGCTGTTGGCTTTGGTGAATAAGGTGGTGGACTCTAGTGGATCGGGTTGTTGTAGGTTCAATGGAGTCCACTATGTGCATGGGCGGATCAGGATTGATGGTGAGAATCCGGCTGCTCGTGACTGGGCTAGTGCTGCCTGTGAAAGCATTGTGTGGGGTGGCACTGGGGAAGAACAGAAGAAGTTCTTTCCTGGTGCGGCACCTGTTAATGTGGCTAAGTTGTGGAAGATGAGAGTGGAAGTGGAAGGACCAGCGTCGGGAATGCATCTTCCAGATGCATTCTTAGCTTTCTTGGTCCTTTTGAGAGATCGTAACCTTGGGTTAAAAACGGGTCATTGGAGACCGCTTGCGGAATTGCCTTTAACCAAGGACCGGCAGCCTTGGCACGTCTGGCATCTCAGGATAGATGCAGACTCTGGCAAGTTCCTGTCGGATCTTGGTTTTAGGCTCTACTTTGGGTTGGGTATGGTTCAGTTTGTGCGGATGGATGTTTAGGCGGAGGCTGCTGGCGGCGGCACTTTGGGTTGATGACTTTCAACATCGGGTCAGGTCGACTAACTGGGGGGGTCAATCCCATGGCCCTTTCCACTATTGACCTGACCCAAATTAACATGCACCACTCAAAAGCGGCGGCCTTGAGCTTATGCGGCCTACGCGATAAAGTGGTGCGACACAAACATCACCTAAATGGTGCTGCCGCCCGTAGTCATCCGGTTTGTTCTCATATTTGTCTCATTCAGGAACCATATTGTTATCGTGGAGCAGTTAAAGGTTTGGGTAGAGCTGACCAACTCTTTGTGACTGGGTCGCATGTGATTCCTCGATCATGCGTTCTAGTTTCAAAGAACGTTAAGGCTCAGCTTTTACCGCAGTTTACGGACAGGGATGTTGTCTCTGTTGTTACGAGTTGGAAAAATGGTCCTGTTGTGTTTGCCTCTGTGTACATGCCTGGTGAAGCAACTGATCCACCTGGGGATCTGGTGCGCAAATTGGTTGAACATTGTGAAGTCAACAAGCTGCCTCTCATCATTGGTGCTGATGCTAATGCACATCACTTGGTTTGGGGCAGTACCAATACTAATCGCAGAGGTGTTGAGCTGTTTGATTACATTATGACCACTGACTTGTCAGTGGTGAATCATGGATGTACTCCAACGTTTGTGGTCTCTAATAGGAGTGAGGTGATTGATATTACTCTGGCAAACAGGCTAGCTGAGGGATGGATCCAGGAATGCACTGTATCTGATGAGGAATCAGCCTCTGATCATAAGTACATCCGGTTTCGTATCTCAGTTGGTCTGCCGGATGTAATTCGCTGTAGGAGTATCAGAAAGGTTGACTGGGTAAGATACTCGAATTGTGTTCAGGGGCGAGTTCATCTGTTAGTTGATAGTCAGCTACGCAGTGTTGAAGATGTTAATGCTGAGGCTTTGGCTATCAACAATACACTGATGGACTCCCTGAATGTGGTATGTCCAATGAGAGTACTTAAGCGTAGGGACAGGGTCTCAGCTTGGTGGACGAACGAGCTCACAGCTCTCCGTAGTGAGGCTAGTACTTTGTACAAGAGACTTGGACGCTACCAACGGGACCCTGTCCTCTGGGCCGAGTACAAGACAGCTAGGAATATTTATATGTCTGCTGTTCGTAGTGCAAAAAGGAAGTCTTGGACTGATTTTTGTAGTGGAGTGGGTAAGTTTGGAGATGCGGTTAAGTGTCTTCGTAGTCTGGAGGGTGGTGCCACTAGGACACCGGGGTCTATCATGGACACCGTGACAGGTCGTCCAACGGTGTCTATGGATGAGACCCTTGATGTTCTTTTGCGGCATCACTTTCCGGGGGATGCAAATGAGCAGGCGTTCATTCCTGATCATGGGTTGCGATCCCTGGGCGCGTATGGGTGCTCAGGGATTGTCACTGAGTACAAGGTGCAGACTGCTGTATGGAGCTTCAAACCATATACTTCTGCTGGTTCGGATGGCATACAACCTGTGCTTGTGCAAAGGTGTCTGCCGGTTATTATTGGGCGGCTGGTGGCTCTGTATTAAGCATGCTTGGCACTGGGCGCTGTTCCGCTTTGTTGGAGGGTGGCTAAGGTAGTCTTTATACCTAAGCCGGGTAGGGGGGACTACTGTAAGGCCTCTGCATGGAGGCCTATTCAGCTGGCCCCAGTGTTGTTGAAGGTCCTTGAGAGATTGGTGGATGGGCACATTAGGACACCTGAGCTAGAGAGTAGGCTCAAGGCTAATCATCAGTTTGCGTACTTAAGGGGACTTTCAACTGATGCGGCTATACACAGGATGGTTGCATATGTTAAGAGGGCCCTGGAGTCCGGACAGATGGTCCTTGGTGCCTTTGCTGACATCGAGGGGGCCTTCAACAATGTTTTGTTCAGTGCCATTGGGGCGGCGCTGGACAGGTTTGGTGTATGCTCTTTGCTTAGTAGATGGATTGACTTTGGTCTTAGACACAGGCGAGCCGTGTCTGAGGTCAATGGTATTTCAAGACATCGGGATGTTGAAAGAGGATGTCCGCAGGGTGGGGTTATTTCGCCCCTCTTGTGGAATCTTGTTATGGATGGTCTGTTGACTAGGTTACGGCAAAGAGCGTCGTCTACTCTGTCGCAAGGGTATGCTGATGATACCGGTTTGCTACAAGGCGGCAAAGTTCTAAGTACACTCACACATCGGATCACTGATGGTCTTGACATCATCAGTGACTGGTGTGTGGAAGTTGGACTTAGACTGAATGCCGAGAAAACCTGGCTGGTGTTGTTCACGAGGAACACCAGGCTCTGTCCCTCCTCCATTAGGTATAGGGGTATGTGCCTGGAAGTCCGGCGCAGTGTGACTTACCTAGATGTTGTCCTGGACAAGCATCTGACGTGGATGCCTCAACTGAAATCAGTTCTGAGCAGAGCGCAGGTGACTTTGGCCAGGTGCAAGCGCATGGTAGGGAGAAAATGGGGGCTGGCTCCAAGTGTTGCTAAGTGGACCTACACATCGCTTGTTCGACCTGTGTTTGAATATGCGATTGTTGTCTGGTCCCCGGCTCTTGAAAAAAGTTCGTATGTGAGAATGTTGAACAGGGCGCAGCACCAGGCGTGTCTCATGATTACCGGGTGTCCTAGTTCAACGCCGAGAGCGGCCATGGAATGTCTAATTGGTCTCATTCCCCTGGACATTTGTCTCAAGGCGGTGGCCATTAGATCTATGCATAGGCTGAAAACAAGGGGGTTGTGGACGGTTAATCCGTTTTTTGGTGGTTTGGGTAGTCATTCGGCTATTTGTGAGAGATGGGGCATAGGTGTCCCAATGCTCAGGATGCCTGTCGACTGGGCTTATGAGAACCTGGAATGTCGAAGGTTTACTGTGGCAATTGGGTCACGTGCTGAATGGGTGAGGGACCTGTCCCTTGAGGGTGGTGGTGTGGTGTGCTACTCAGATGGCTCACGTGATGGTGAGAATGCTGGTTGTGGGGTGCTTGTTGAGGATAGAAGCCACGGGGTGATATCCACCCTTCTGGCTGAATCCGTGTATTTAGGTGCTGATGCCTCTGTCTTTCAGTGTGAGATCTTTGGAATTTCCCTGGCGGCTCATTGGTTGCTAGAGAATGAACTCTGGGATCTCCCTGTCAGAGTCTTCAGTGATAGTCAGAGTTTTCTGCGTGCGCTATCTAGGCCTTACACTGTATCAGGTGTTGTAGGGGACTGCCACTCGTACCTCAATCGACTTGCTGACAAGGGTTGCAAGGTTGAGTTGGTTTGGGTCCCTGCTCACTCTGGGTTCAGGGGTAATGAGGAGGCGGATAGGCTTGCAAAGGCTTCGCATGATGGTAGTAGTGCTATGCAGTTTGGTCCAAGACCAATACTTCCAGTACCTATCTCCGCAGTCCATTGCGCTATTGCGGGATGGGCTAGAAGTGAACATGATAGACAATGGACTGGCTTGCGTAGTTGTTGGATGGCCAAGCTCTGGATATCGTCGCCATTGTATGGTAATGCCTCCTTGGTGCGATATCCTAGGGATCAATTAAGGTGGTTGATTGGGCTTGTTACTGGGCATGGGGCGTGGAGAAGCCATGGATAGAGGATAGGTGTATTGGAATCCCCATTGTGCGTGCACTGTGGGGATGAGGATGATACTCCTATACACTTCCTGACTTCATGCCCAGCCTTTGTTTTAGTGAGAAACCTCTACCTCGGTGGTTGTGTTATCTCGATGGATTTGCTAGGTCAGGCATCAGTGGGTCAGCTCGTGGCGTTCTCGCGTGCCACGGGCAGGCTCGCTCAGTGACCTGGTGTAATTGTGTTTTTCTATCTCTCTCTGTCTCTTTGTCTTAAGGGGGTGTCTGCGATAGGCCATTATAAATAAGGCCTCGGCGGCGTCAGTCTTTAACTGAACCCCTTCTAAATAATAATAATAATAATAACCAAAACTATAGCTAGGATTTCCAAGTAGGCAAAAACGTTTTTTAAAAACAGCAGAAAACCATAAGAAATCAATGATTTTATCTTATATTGATTAGTTTTTGAAACAAAATTGACAAGCTTCTTAACCTAGGTAGCACTACCTAACCTATCTTAAAACTCTGAACTGATTTTCCGAGTAGGTAAAACATTTTTTTTAAGTTTATAAACTAATAATAATTTAATGAATTTGCCTCATATTTGTTGATTTTTTACATTGACAAAAAAGTGACCAGCTATTTTATTGAAGTAGCTATAACAAAACATTACTAAGACTCATATTAAGGGCTTGAAATAATTTTATATTTTTACTTAATTATTTTTTTGTTATAAAATGGACAGCTGTGAAATTTGCGATTAAATTTTTAAGAAGCCAGTGAAGCCATTAAGAGTAATTTCTTATCAAAAACGTAAAAAACATCAAAAAAAATCAAAAACAAATTGTAGTAGCAAATGAGATAGACAAAATTCTAAAATTGAAAAGTAGAAAACGTCAAGAAACCCAAGGAAGAAATAAAATTTAATTATGATTTCAGAAAAAGTAAACTAGTTATACGACGAAGAACTGAAATAAATAACCCGAATTTCTACAAAGATACGAAAATTATAGATATTGTAGATGTTTTAAAATCTATATTCAAAAATTGTGGAAAAACATTTTTAAACAGTGTCAAAACTCATATTGGTATTTTCAGTACTCTCGATGATGTTACTCAGTTCTATAAAACTATAGTTTTAACTATAAAAAAAGAATTCCTACCGATAAATTAATTATTGAAGCTTTGTGTAGAATTGTTACAAATAAAGATATTAAAACTAATAATCTAGATATTCAAGTAACAATCGTTGATAATATTCAAGAGGGGGACTGGAAAAATAATGAATTTAATTAAAAATAAAAGAAAACAAATATGTAGTTATAAAATTTATAACAATAACAATTTATGTGGTATAGGAGCAGTATTTGTTGGTTTAACATATTTAGATTTAAACAAGTTTATACATGTTGAAAATCCTAGTTAGGAGCGTATAAATGATAAAAATATTAAAAATATTCAAATAAATACAGAAAAATGGCAAAATAAAACAGCGAACAAATTTTTAAGTTACGTAGTAGTAAAAAAACTTCAGAAATATTAACTAAAATCAAAACTTAATAAGATATTGAAATAAAACAAATCGATTTAATTGATGGTTCATTTAAATGCGCTATTAAAAACCCGAAGCTGAAAATAAATTGAATTTATTACATGTAGGCAATCATTATGATTATTGTTATAAAGTTGCTGCTTTATACTTTTTTTTATACTTTGGTCATGATTGTAAAACACCTTATCAAAATAAAGATCAACATGTTTTTAAAGATAAAATTTAAAACAAAGATACCATATGTTATAGATCAAAACATGTTTGTAGAAGTGGTGGTGAAACTACAATAAATTAAAAAGATTGTGAAGATTGTAACAGAATATGTTTGAATTGAACTTGTTATATTACACATTCAAGAAAACAATGTGAAAGGTTCAGAAAATATTAAAATTGTAAAGCAAAACTATTTCTAGACAACAAGGCTAACTTAAAAAAACAACACATTTGTAATTAAATAAAATGTTATATTTTTAAAGTCTAATATGATTAAAATAAAAAACATCAATAATTTATAATATAAAATATAAAAATATAACATGCTTTAAATTAAGGTGAATTTGGTATACGAGATTCTTATAGTTAAATAGAAAACGTGGACAGTTTTTGTTAAAAAACTAACACAGTATTCTTATGTTAAAGGTTTCTATGGTTTTCAAAATTGTTATGATCTGAAACAAATTAATACTTTTAATAAAACTAAAATGAACGTTTTATATGAAAATACTTGCGAATAGAAAAATTACCTGAAAACAAAAGGGTGTGACGTAGTAAAATATTAGTCATCAATTTGAAAAGGGTAAAAAGTCAAAGTTTTAATAGGACAAGGCTATTTTAACAATACTAAACCCAAGAGATGCCTTTCTTGGAGGCAGAACAAAAACAATCGAATTTTTTAAAAAGCCGACAAAAAATGAAATAATTAAATACTATGATATTAGTAGTTTGTATTCAAATGCTATGTTGTTTCAAGATTACCTAATCGGTCATTCTATTTGAATTGATGATGAAAAAACCTATGAACCAAAGTAGTTTAGTTTTATTCAATGTAAAATTTAAACAAATAGAGGTCTTTATCATTCTGTATTACAAGTACAAGTCAGCGAAAAATTATTATCTTTGTTTTATACTTGTGCTTGTTCAAACTAACACACAATTTGTACTCCTAATAAAGAAGAAAGAGCTCTAATTGGTACGTCGACTAGCGTTTAAGTCGCTAAAGCTGTTAAAAAAGAGTACATTATTTCAAACATCTATTCAGTTCTGCATTTTAAGGAACATCTAACGAGTGATTCAATGATTTCTAAGTGAAAATGCAAGATTTGTGTTATATGTTGCTCTTGATAAATTAAAAGAAAGAATTTTAAATATAGATACGGATAGTGTGATTAGGGTAGATAACATGGATAAACCTGTTGAATTCCTAACTTGTAAATAGGCCTGTGCGTGGAAAGATGAATATATAGGAATAAAAACATACGATCAAAAAGTACTAGGTATAATAGATTTTGTTTTAACAGAACCTAAATCATATTCTTATAAGACTTATATACCTGGTTATGCAGGGTGCAATAAATTCAAAATATTTGCAAGTAATTACACAAATAGTAAAGCAGGTAACATGAAAAACTTGATTAAACTTGTATTAGGTTCTGTTAACAAATTACTTACAAAACACGATATTTTTTAAGAAATAAAGAAAGTGTTATTAAGACATCAAAAAATCAAGAAAAAACATACAAATTTAAAGGAAATATTATTAAAAGAGTCATGTTAAAATATCACCAAGAAACACAAGAATTAGACTTTAAACCCTTTAGTTATTGAATTTATTTTATTATAAATAGGTGCATGTATTACACATTTATGCTTAAATAGTCGATTTACTATTGTTTGAGATGGTATTAGTACTAAATAAACAAATATTAAAAATGTTGATGCTTTAAAAGATGAAAAATAAAACATCTTGGAAAATCAATTTTCAACGATGGACCTAAGGACCTCAGTGGATTTGAGCCGACTTGAATCACGTTCTTAAATGGGCCTTGTCCTAAAATACGCTTTAAATAAAAAATAAACATTTTTATAAATTACCTTTAGAACAACATTTGTTTGTAATAAAAATCTAAAATTTAAACATCATTTCTAATTTCCTAATATATTAAGGGCTTTAGTAATCAGTAAAATTATATGTGGAATAGGCTTGTTTGTGTAAATTTTACTTTTTGTGCATATTTTTCTTCTTGTTCTAATGTAAAAGCGTCATCTCCTGTTTTTCAATAATAAATTGCTCTCTTTATTTTTAATATTTTCTTTTTCATTTTTCATAGGCCTTATTTGACGTTGATTTTGTTTTGCTTCACTCATTTGAAAATGTTTATTTTATGAATAAATTACTTTTGTCACATGTCTTTTTATACGTTTTTCATTATATTTTGTTTTAAAAGCTTAGCTTTTGTACGTTTTTTATATTCAGAATTTTTGATTTGTTTAGGCGTTAAATCAACCCAATTATTAAAATTATTATTAAATCCTTTTCATTTGACTAAAGCTCTTATATTATTAGGATCTTTTTTTTTCTTTGTTTCTATAATATAATTATGTTTAAAATTTTCTTTTTTGTTAAGCGGTCGTATTTCATTCGAATAATGCTTTTCTTTTATTTTCTAATTATCATAGTCAACAAGTTCATAAGTTATTGAATTTGTAGGTAAAACTTTACTAATATACAGGTTTTCTTTGGCAAATTGTGGTTTATAGCCTCTATCAAATTAAGTTCCAACTAAATGTGTTCTTACTCTACAACCAATTTTTATATCATTGTTTTAATTATTTGTATACTTCTACTCTTCCAATCTAGATTTTGAACCTTACAAATTCAAATATATGTACCGTATTACTCCAAATAGAAGCCCCCGGCTTCTATTAAAAACAGCACCCTCTACCCCCGGCTTGTATTGGAGGCCCGGCTTGTATTGGAGGCCCGGCTTGTATTAAAATTATGTTTTTCGAAACCAAAAATAAAGCTTAAAGTTACCTTATTTTTGACAACTTTTTATTATTTTCAGGCATTACATTATTTGCTATAATAATATTGTTAGTGCTTTTTAGTGCAAATAACTCCACAAAAATGCTACTACAAAAATCAAATCCATAGGCTGTACTTTTCTAGGCAAGTTTTCTCGAAAAATTTTTTTGCAGCTTGTTCTCCTGAATTTTCGTTTGCATACTTATCACTTTACTACCTCCAGTTTCTTAGCTACTGAATATGATATCCGTTTTTTATCCATTATTTAATTGCTTCGTAAACATAAATAGAGAAACCTATGCAACCCACCTACCATGCCTTACCTACCACCTAGGTACTTACATGCACACAAAATATTTGATCTATTCCCAGACTTTACGTTTGCAAAAGAAAGTTGAGATTTGAATTTTACGCCTATAATCTCTAATGTGAGAATATCTAGTGCATGACTTGACTTTTTTACCCCCGGCTTGTATTGGAGGCCCGGCTTGCATTGGAGGCCCGGCTTGTATTGGAGGCCCGGCTTGTATTTATACTTACACCCGTTACGGCTTCTATTGGAGGCCCGGCTTGTATTGGAGGCCCGGCTTCTATTTGGAGCAATACGGTACAAGTATTTCATTTTCTAGTTTATTTGCTTTAAATGGGGTCATTTTAATACTACTATGCTTTAAATTATTATAATTTGTAGTGAGATCTTGTATAACATCAATTTATCTAGTAGCTTCTTGTTCAGTTAAATATTTTTACATCTATTGTTGTGTGGTTCTTGCAAATAGTTTAACAACCATTGACTTTGTTTTATTTTCTGCTGTATATAAGGTAATATATTTATAATAGATTAGTTATCTTTTACCACCATGTTCAGTTTTTTTATTAGAATGACTTTAATAAGGACTTCTACCGGCTTTGCTTCTAAGGGCTTTTGGCCCGTTAACACTTAATATTTTTTTAAAACTATTTTCTACTGTATCTACATTTTTAGTTTTAAAAGGTATAGCCCATCCATATTTAGAAAATTTAATAATAATAATTATATCTATACCCATTATTACCTTTAAATTATTTCCCCAGCATAAACACTAATCAGCCTGCCATATTGAGTCTATACCTGGTGTATAAATCTTCTTCTTTTAGTTTTGGTATTTTTACTTAAATGTTTAGTATATGTATCCTGTGTGGCTAGAGATGCTTTTACAATTTTTAGTTTTAGACGAGTTTTTAAAGCCTATTTATTTATTCTTAAATATCCAGTTAAAGGGTTTTTATGTACAGAATCTAGAGTTTTATATAATGTATTATCTTTATCTAGTCCTAATTTATCATCATGTAATAGCTTAGGTCCTAAACCTGAATATAATTTTGTTTTTATTACAATTTTTGTTACAACACGTTCGAATTTTTTACTAAACATAGGATATTATATTTCATCCATAAATTTCAGTAATTTTCTATCTGCTTCATGTCTATTATCTTTTTCTATTTTACACGTTTTGCATGTCCTAGTAAAACAGTCCATTTTATAAGACACAAATTATTAAGTTAAAATATAACTCAATGGATAACATACGTTTTTTATAAATACTTTAATTTCTGTCTTGCAAACTTATAAATTCTTGCTTTTCGACTACATTCACACGTTTGAGGCTTATTTTCGTCTGCTTCGAAACATTATTTTCATTCAAACCAGGATTTGTAACATGTATAAATTTGCTTAAATCTAAATATGTTACACTTGCAACTACTGCTTGTACTCCACATAAGTTATCATTGTTATTAATTTTATCAATAACAATTTTCTTCCTAATATCTCTATGTAAATCTATTTTGTTTTTCAGTCCCTCCCCCTGAATATTATCAATAATTGTTGCATAAAGATCTAAATTTTGAGTTGCTTTTTTTAACATGTACCAAATTTGCCTATAGCTTCAATATTTGACTTATTTGTAGGAATTCTTTTTCTAGTGTCAAAACTATAGGTTTAATGAAACTAAGTGCTATTATACGAGGTACTTGAAATGCCAATATGAATTTTGACACTTTTTAAAAGTCTTTTTCTATAAAAGTGAAATAAAGATTTTTAAAAATACAAAAAAAGGTATTATGAAATAATAAAAAAACAATAATTTTTATAACAACCCTGAATTTTGAAGTTTTATTAATGTTTTATAAGTTTGTAAGACTATTATTTTTAGTCGTTTTTATACAAAAAAACATTATTAAGCAAAACAAGAAATTAATTATATTTTTTAAGTCCTAAATTTAGCTGTTTAACTGCGTTCTTTAATGTTTTTATAGATTAATAGGATTATTAGATTTTAATTTTACAATCTTTTTTTTATAGAAACCAATTATAAGGTAAGAATAAAAAAAGTTTAAAATGTTTTAGTCCTAAAATTGTTTAATTTATCCTGTTTTAGTGCTGTTTTCCCAGGTTTGTAAGACAACTAGTTTTCAACTTCACTGTACATTTTTTAACATAAGTAGGGTTATTTTATGGTTCGAGCGCATGCTTAATTAATACATACATACATACATACATACATACATATATACATACATACATGCACACATACAAACATACATACATACATACATACATACATACATACTTAGTATTACAAACTAAGTATTACCAAAATATTTAGTCAAAAGTAAATTTCAATTTCAAAATCCCTACTGCGTATTGTGTACATTCAATTCACACTCCATATTGCCGCAAACGCTGTACTGCCGATAAGATACGCGTTAATTCACTGCTGATTTGCACCCCCCATACTGCCAATTACCATGCAGCCTACATACATACATAGATATAAAACTTCATGCTAATATGAACACACAATTCTTACGGTTTTCCCCGGTTTTTTAATTTTTTAATTATTATTATTACTAACGTTGAAATGTGTTTCAATTTTTAAGTATTCTAAAATTATTTATTGTCGTACAGTCAATGTGTATATGCACAAGAGCGGTGTTAAAATTTAATTTATTTCAAATTGTTATTAATTTGACAGATATTGCACTGCTTTATTCCTGAAAGCCATGTTTTATACCAAGCTCAAGTTGAGAATGTTTATTACTGTAAAGACTGTTATATTTATTGTTCACGCAAGGCCAATTATCAGTGCCTGCATTATAAGGAAAGACTTGGCAATGCAGAAAACAGAAATTAAGATCTTGTTGGCGGCAGTACGAATCGATCTACAGCTACATATGACGTTTCCAACAACGCTGCTGCCCATTCATCCGCTTTTTCAAGTCAAGCTCGCCGCTCCGATTGTATTCATTTAAATGTATTTTAACAATCGTCAAGTTCACATCTAGGTATAATAGTGACTTACAGTCATCAACCTACTAAAACATTGCATAACATTCAATCACTTTTGACACAATTATACGAATCATTTGAAAAGTTGTTGACACATAACATAGATTTGCACAGTAGTATTAAAACACAAATAATTATTGTAGTTACACTAAAATAAATAACAGAAGCATAAAATTAAAAAAATACCTTAAAATAAAATGTAGTTTGCTTTCAAGAATTATATTATTTTAAGTGACCAGGAAATTGCCAGTTTTGTTTTTGACAGTGCAAGTGACATAATAAAAACAATTATTAAGTTAAATAAAAACGGTACTGGATGGACTTTAACAATATTGAATTAATTCAAGTTAAAGTAGAAGTTTTAAATTTATTAGAAAATACAAAAGCAAAAGGGTACATTAAATTTTTAACTGTTAAACCAAGAAAACACAGATATTTTTATATTTGAAATAAATGCATTGACTGCTTCAAGTTTTGTGTTACTGCGCACAGATACAGGCACGAAATAATAAACAAAAACAAAAAGACAAATCTCTGAGTAGTGGTTAGATTTGGCACGGGTTTCAGCTTTCAAAACAGTATATTTTCTATTTTACAAAGTTTGATTTTACTGATATGACCTGCCTTTTTTAATGCACAAAGAATAGCCTTATTTGGAAAAGTTTGTAATTAATATATAGAGCCCCCACGGTGACAAAATCATTCTAATTCGTAGGTGTAATAATACTGATATTACTGACAAGTGTAATTTACTTTAAATTTACAAAGACTAAGTTGATGGCAGCAAAGATAAAAAGACTTATTATTTACTTCTAATCACAGAGCTTGATAAGTTTATGTGTTTTCGTCGTGATACAAAACTTTATTAGTGTCAGCCCTGTTATTGAAACTTTAATTCAGCTATGGCGAGTCAAAATTTTCAAAATCGTGGCAATCACTGCCGTACCCGTACGTTTTAATATACGAATTATTCACATTTATTAGTCCCTATAATGTCTTAAGCCTTCAAGTAGTAACACAAATTTTAAACATGAAATTAAACCCGCTGCGTATTCTAAGTTAATCAATATACAGAAGCAAAGCGAGCCTGCGTAGCTAAGTGCTTTCTGCACTCGTATCTATGAACCTGCTGTTTAAGCAATTGCTCGCTTCAGGTCTTGTAAATCGAGACCAGCGGGGGTGGCAAGTTTTCCCACTAGGTTTTCCTTGTGTACAAGGCAGTGAAGGGCTTGGCGGCTCCGAAAGTCCATGTAAATTGAAGTTCGCCATAGAAGTAGGCCTCAATAATGTTTGAAAGACAAAACCTGTGTGATGGCACAATGCAAGAAGTGAATTCAAGGTAGGGCACATAGTAAGAACTGCGGTTAAATCGGGGCAACCCCAAATTTATTTTTTATTATTTTTATATACAGAAGTGAAGTAGTGCATGCAGAATTTTATGATGAAAGAAATATTATGAATCCTTTTTTTACAATATTTTATTACGCCAAAGCATTATTATTGCATGTCCAAAATACCAACCATATGGTCAAGTGAGCAAGTACATGCAAAGTTTAAAATTGTTACTCATTGTTACATGTGCAGACGCAAATTTGACGTAGCTAAGAAAATTTTACGAACGTTTCATCATAAGCCTAATCATGGTCATTTTAAGTGTGCAGCATGTAGCCGCTGTAATCTAAGAATTGAATTTAATCACAAAATACAAATAATGTCACTGTACAGAAGTTGTTCTGAGTATCACTTGCTAGTTTATGCTATAAATAAAGATCAATTTAAAGCTAAAGATATCGAAATAGTTGCCAAGTCAGCAATACAATTTATTTCAATTTTTAAAAACGCAAAAAATAAATAGATCTTAAATTTAAATATTGATTATTTATCAAAAGATAGTAAACATCGAAAATACGATACAAAAACGTTACATTACATAATCTGAATTCTTTGTATAGGTGCAAATTTATTTTTAGATTTTACCTTATTTTTTTAATCTAATTTATTCGATCTTGTTTAATCGTTAGATTCAAAAGATAAATTCAAATTCTCTTTTAATGTTAGTTGACAACCAATAAGGTTTAAGCTATAACTTGAAGCCTCTTACAGAATTACAACTCAAATTATTACAGAAGCCTGTTGACTTTTCATTCATGACGTTAACTAACTTGGATGATTTTATTTACCAAATATCTGCTGAGTATCAATTCAGACAATCACTTCTGCACAAAACAACTATTTCAGATCACCAGTGGGATCTTTTAAAAAATGTTTGCATTAAATTCAAACTAAATACATTACACGACTACTCACGGCTTACATGTTTATTAGATATGGTTTTACTTGCCAAAGTATGGCAAAATTTTCGCAAAGTGGCACTTGAAAATTAAATACTTGACCCGACTTACTAACGTACATTACATAGTTACTCTTATGATTGTTTTTTAAATTACACAAGAGCAGAAATAGGTTACATATGAAACACAAGAATATTCGGCATTGCAAAAAAAGATACTGATTTAATTTAAAAATTAATATAATTAGTACTTTTATTATATAAAAGAAACTCATGGATTTAGGGGGTAATAATAATTATCTAATATTTATTATGTTTATCATTATCAATCATAATCTGATACGTAATTTTCGTGATCATGTCTATATTTTTATTCATTGCAATTATTTATTTTATCTTCAGAGTACTGTTCCATGGATTGTTGATCTATGTACTATATTGTTGATCTATGTACTACGTTGTATGTTTTTGCTGCTGATGTAGTTTTAGTATTTTTAAATATCTATTATATGCAATTTAACTATTTTATTCCTTCCAGCCTGACGAAGATTATTAATAAAATCGAAACCGGTCGTCCCATTTCTACATAACGAAATACGTTTTTCCATCACTATTATTTTTCACTTTCATCATTGGTGGTCAGGAAGTCTGCTAATTCGTTAGCATCTCTCAAACTACATTGTTTGAAATTGCAAACTAGTCTTACTAGGTACATAGTTTTAAAAAGTACAAAATGCTTTGCTCACGCACTTTTGAACAATGTAGGAATTTAGGCTTTTTGTACTGTATTTTATTCTTTTTAAAATCATGTAGTTAAATTAAATTTTAACCTTAAGCCATGCAGTAAAATCATTAAGGACTTCTTAAAATCATTAAAGTTAGAGCAATTCGCGTTTGATGAGGTAAACCATCGAATCCTGACATTTTAAATATATAATTAGCCCTTTAAAATAAAGCGTGCTAAAAAACTTTAAAATATCGTTCAAGCTGCTGTTGCTGCTGTAATAAAACCGGGCTTTCACACTATAAAATCGGAAATGAAGCAAATCTATCTAAACCAATTGAAAATATTCGATAAAATATAAATGCTGTTTTTATTAGGTCTTCAGGGTCCGCATACCAAGGTCTGCTACCTGGTGTCCGCTGCTCTAATGATCCAAAATACTGTGGCGCTTGCCGACTGTCCCTTGATACCTTAAATGAGGTGGCAGAACTTGGCTACCCCCTAATAAAACTAAATTAAAAACTGTTAACCTCTCGCGATTGCTATCCAAAAATTGAATATCTCATTTAGCATTGATACAAGTCTTCTAACTTTGAAGAAAACTATACTAACTAACAACAATTTAAATTTTTTAGTTTACTTGAATTCGGCATCTTACAAATAACGAGACATATAAATGAAATCAATAAATGTAAAAATCATACTACCGGAGTTTTTAACTTTATCTACATAACAAAAGTAAAATCACGCAGCTTGCTGGCACATTTCAAAGCAACCCAATAATGTTTTAGTTTAACGCACATATTTCGTAGACAAAAATAAAATACAATAAAGCATATGGAATAGTTAATCCCACTTACAATAAAAACGGTTTCCTGGCATTTGGTCCTTGAATATTTCTAACCTACATGTGTAACTATTAATAAATCAAAAAAAAAATATTCATTAGGCCCATTCAACCGAAGTTCATAAAACCAGACTCAACCAGTCATTTTAGGTGAGGAAATAGGAGGCTACCGCATCAGTTTGTCCCGGCAATATAACGCTTTCACCTATTTCTATTCCCGTTCCCCCCTCCACAGTAAGAAAGTCCCATTTTCTCGGCCCCTACAGTAAGTAGTGGTCACTAAGGATCACCGAAGGAGATTGAGTTTTAATCAACTATCCAGTGACGTTTACCGTATAACAATGAGCCGTAAACGATTATCAGTGGTCGAGTATTAAAGCCGGATCTGAGACTGGAAATTTCGTTCCAGCCTGCAGTCGTACCCGCTACCTTCAGTCACCTCATATTACACCAAATGACGAATACAATCTTGCTTACCCCCTAATAAAACTGAATTAAAAAATATGTCCTTTCTCGCGATTGCTATCGCAGTTATTTAACGTATCGGTTAATTAAAAAAATAAAATGCGTAGGAAAAATGAAGTGCAATAAATAGGCGTTTTGCAGATTCATGAGTTTTGTAATATTGCCACATTTTTCAGAATTAACATTAGTGAACCCAAAAAAGTTCACTCCGTTACCCGCTATCAAAATTGCGGGACCCTATTAACCGAGCCTGCTATAAGTCTCTAATTATTAGCAGATTCGTTTATTGAAGTTCTTGCGACGAGCTTAATCTGCGTTAATTTTCTGATCGTGTTTTAATTATTTAGGTCACGGTTGGTAAGAAGGGTTCTGGCAGTAGATAGGGGTGCAAATCCCAGTATTAAATAAATTATTTACTTTAAATGGTGTAGTATTTTAAAATGCACGGATGTGAGGATGAAATAGTACTAACTATTAACAGAGCGCATTACATTTCTTTAATCAAGTTGGACCGCAATTTTCTGAGCCGATTATTGACCAAGGCCAGATATTTGTAGCGTTATCGCGTGTAAAATCTCCGAAAGGACTCAAAGTTAATCTTATAGAATCAGATAAACAAGAAAGCCGAATTTAAAATTTGGATGTGTGTTACACAAGTAATACAGCGCACAAAGAAATAACCGATGAGAACTAATATTTATTTTAATGCGTAAAACATATCTATATTGCAAATTTCAAATTCAAAAGTTCGTCGTTCCGTTATGTCTCATATAAGTTAGGAAAAATGTTAGTTTGTTGTAATAAATATATAATAACTAAGGAATGGTTTATTCTCCTGCGATTACTTTGTTAGGCAACGAAAGGTTCCGTCCGCAGGACGGGCCAGGTTACTAGTATATTATATAATATAAACGTTAATTGTATTTAAAACTACCCAATTAGTACCCAATACATACTAAATAATGTATGCACATATACATAGGTACGTAATGCGTTCTACATAATAGCATTGAGTACCTGATATTGATCTACTCCACATTCTCGAGAAAATTTCATTCATCTCAAGCTATACAATACGATTCCAAAATTGCAAGCAGACATGCCTACCTGTCCGCCTAGCATCCAATTTAGCATCCAAAACAAATTCCATATTCACTACATCTAAAATTCACTATCCATTCACTATAATTGGTATGTACATGCCTTTGCAATACACACACCAGATACTTTCCAATACGAGTCCAAAGCACTAAGCAGCGGGGTCCCCCTATTGCCATGCATTCAACCAAGCATTTAAACAAAACTCTATATTCGCTATCTCCAGAATTCACTATCCATCCACTATAATTGGTATATTTACATGCACTTGCATCCCTCCATGCTTTCGATAACGTTTCAATGCAACAGCCACAACTTTTCTTCCTCGTGAAATACTTAGCAACTCTGTTTACTTCTATCTTTTTTACATACCATATGATCCCGTTGCCATGGTGATCCGTCCAAACAACACAAGTCCCCACTCACTTTAAATTCCAACAATTTTAAATATAAATTTAATATTGACTGCTCTCTACACTACAATTTTATTGCCAATCCATTAGTATTACATATGTATTTGCATGTGGTGCCGTCCCATATCCTGTCCAGCTCTGTCCCAGCCTGTACTCTCAGGTACTTCTACTCCACCACCACTCGTCTACCATTACCACTTTCTCAGCCACTATACACCTACTTGTGTACACTAATTATTTCGATCAAAAGTGTGCACCTACATCACAGTTTATGTAACCTATTTGTGCGCACTTCCATTGCTATTTGATTTAAGTTAATAATTTTAGTTTTTAAATTCTTAGTTAATATTGGCATAACTGCATGTAAAATTTAATAGATTTGAAATAACGTGGATTCGTTTTTATATTGATTAAGCAGCTTAATTCAAGCTTAATAAAAACAAGATATACTTAACACGTTCATTTTTACCACTGATTATTTCCGTCCGCACGACGGGCCGTACTACTAATGTTAATAAATTCAGGAAAAAGTAATGTCTTGGTCTACAACAGGTAGTACAAAAATCCGGCGCTTCGCGCCGGATTTGTCGACCGGGGGCGGGCCCGAAGTAGATGCTGAGCTTCAACAAATGCGCAACACAATTTATGTTACGCTAAAAGATGATATTAGATTTATGGAAGCTCCCCTACCATCAATAAGCCATATACGAATGTGCGTAGCATGTAGTTAAATATAGCTGAATAATGTTGACAAATTGCACTATTCACAAATGACGTCATTTATAGAGGCTCTTCTACCATCAATAATGCATCTTGACAACTGATCAACTACTACTGGCTACACCGAAAGACTTGTTGTCCTATACCATGGCAACAGGTCGTTTTGCGTAAGGCCTAAATTAAAGTTATAGTATAAGGGTAGTCTGCAATGGGCCTATCAGTGGCCTGAGCGGCATTTCACACAGTATCATACTGTGTGCGATCCCTTCAAATACAATACAACAATACCATCAATAAGCCATATATGGAAGTACGTGGCATGTAGTTAAATATAGCTGGAAAATTTGTAAGAATTGCCTAATTCACAAATAACGTCATTTATAGAGCCTCCTCTACCACGAATGAGCCATTTAAGAATGTACGTTGCAAGCAGTTAAAAAAATAATAATACTTAGATAACGGTATTTATAAACGATCTGTGTATGTATTCTTGTAACACCCCTTCGTTCAAAGTATCTGTTTGCCTAATTTTTAAACAAATGCAGAGCGGAACCCTAAAATAGTGATATTTAGATGACGTCATTTATGGAAGATCCAGTATGAATACTGGAGGCATTCCATAATATTGGTACCCGTTTACCTCATTTTAAAACTAAAGACAGGCGGGATACTTGAAATAATAATATTTAAACAACGCCATCTATGAACGATTTCCGTATGAATACTAAAAAAATCATATGTTGAGGTCATACGTCCACCTAATTTCTGAACTAATTACAGTGGGGATCTCTAAAATAGTAAAATTTGAATGACGTCATTTACGGACGATCCCCGTATGTAAGCTTGAAAATTCAATGTTAAGTATATAAGTTAACTTATTTTTAGAACTAAAGGCATGTGAATTTCTAAAACGGTAAAATTTGTATGACGCAATTTATAGACAAACCCTGCATGCATGCTAGTAAAATCTTATGCTAAGGATATATGTCAACCTAATTTCTAAACCTATGACACTGGGGATCCCTAAAAAAGTAAAATTTGCATGACGTCATTTTTGAACGATCCCTGCATGCATACTAGTAAAATCCTATGTTAAGGATATATGTCAACCGAATTTCTGAACTGTTGACAGTAAGGATCCCAAAAATAGTAAAATTTGTATAACGTCATCTATAGACGATCCCTGCATGCATACTAGTAAAATCCTATGTTAAGGATATATGTCAACCGCATTTCTAAACTTGTGACAGTGGGGATCCCTAAAATAGTAAAAATTTATATGACTTCATTCATGGAAGACCCCTGCATGCATACTTGTAAAATTCTATGTTAAGGATATATGTCAACCGAATTTTTATACTTATGACAGTGGGGATCCCTAAAATAGTAAAATTTGTATGACGTCATTTATGGACGATTCCTAGGCTGCATTGTTAACGTCTGTAAAATGATGAGGAAGGAGAATTCCGAATGCCTGAGCTGGTATTCGAAGAGTGGACCCCTGTCATGAGAACGCATATTTTCTAATTTTACATTGCAGTGTCAAACCAACGACCACTATACCAGTCTGCCCTGTGAACGTACATATGTCAGCAGTACATTTACTTATAATGGAAATTAGTGAAAACTTTCCATGTGTATTTCTAACGGCGAAACTTGACAAGCTCTCAGCTCCATATGTAACCTTCAATGTATTATCAGCCCTTTTTTAGATGCTGAGCAAGCATCTATTGGTCTGGTGTCTGTCTGTCTGTCTGTCCCAATGTCAGTTGGTCGCACGCTACAGGTCGCATATTTGAAGATTTTAAATTGAAACCTTTTGTAATTGCCCAGAAAAGCGAGGGAGAAGTGCTTTATAGTTTTTGTTTATTATTAAACTTATAGTTTCTTCGCAATTAGCAGTTAAACCGACCAAGAATTAAATCAATGTTTCAAGATAAAAAAAAGGGCTGATAATACATTGAAGGTACATATGGAGCTGAGAGCTTGTCAAGTTTCGCCGTTAGAAATACACATGGAAAGTTTTCACTAATATCCATTATAAGTAAATGTACTGCTGACATAAGTACGTTCACAGGGCAGACTGGTATAGTGGTCGTTGGTTTGACACTGCAATGTAAAATTAGAAAATATGTGTTTTCATGACTGGGGTCCACTCTTCGAATACCAGCTCAGGCATT